>CM031238.1:318560347-319160347 GCA_018340775.1 Taxus wallichiana var. yunnanensis
AGGCACTTAGGCTCTGCTTTCAGTACCAAGATACACTTTGGTGAGGGAAATTTTGATACATGCATGCACATTATGGAGACTCAATGGAATAGTGAAGGAGATAAAAGGAACATGTTTGTATATACCTTGGGTGGGATAACATCATTCTAGTGGGTGACACATAAAGATAACCTCGTGGAGTTGCGAAAGTAAGAAGCACCTTTTCTACTAGGTTTACTCGAGTAATGTACCTACATGCATTTGTGAATTTCATGGTAAGGATTTATCTTCTCATCACGTACATGATGTGATAGATCATGGGCATAGAGGTAGGATGCATTACCGCCATCAATTTTGGTAAAAAATTGTACTCCACATTGTGTGGATGTGCATGTCCCGAGTATGTCCATGTTGAGTTGAAAAGATAAATAAAAAATTGGCAAGAGATGACTTCAAGTATGATCCAAACTTTTGATTATTTTTCTAAAAATCCTCCATTCCATGAAGCATTTTAGATTATAAATCACATCACTTTAGAGGATAGCACAAAGGTAGAAGATCTCATGTTAGAACTATTTGGAGAACCTAATATCAAGGCATGCCTTAACCTATAAGAAACAAAATAACATATGGGATGCACTTGGAAGGAAAAAGAAAAGGGTAAAATATTATATATGATTGATGATGAGGAAGTTGAAAATTTGGATTTTATACATACTGAAGGTTCATGTGAGTTAATGGATTATACAAATGAGAAGGCATGCATGTACCTTGCCCCATGACAAACAAGATTAAATTTGGCACTTAGGATGAGCCCAAGGAGGCCATTATTGTTGAATATTGGTCAAAGAAAGAAGTGGCTAAGATCATAGAACTCTTGCATGAATTTCAAGACCTATTTACATTAGGCTATCATGAATTGAAATGCATTCATCCTTATTTAGGTGAGATGAAGATCAAGCTAAAAGAAGGGGTGGATCTGATTAGGAAGAGGCCTTATAGAATGAATATTAATTTTCATGTGAAGGTAAATGAAGAAATTGATAAGATGCTCAAGTTGAGCATAATTGATCTTATTGAATAATCGAGAGTTGGTCATCCCCATGGTCATAGGCATTAATAAATATGGGAGGATAAGTATTTTTGTATATTATAGAGAGCCCAATGCTTCATGTGTTATAGATCCTTTTCCCACCCCTTTCACAAAAGATATCCTTTAAGGAGTTGTTGGGCGTGAGATATATTCTTTTACAGATGGGTTTTCATGTTATCACTAAGTGCACATTGTGAAAGAATATCGGGAGAAGACTACTTTCACAACCCGAGTGGGGTAGATTTGAACATATACTTATGCCCTTTGGATTGAAAAATGCACCCACAAAGTGTTCTCGAACATTGTTGTGCAGGCATTTCAATATTTTATTCATAAATTATTGTAGGTGTATTTGGATGATTGGATAGTATATGGCTTAGTCAAGGATCATTGTGATAATCTGAGGCTCATGTTTGAGAGGTGCAAGCAGTTGAGCATCTCTCTCAACATTAAGAAGTGCATCTTTACAACACCATTCGAGACCTTTACTTGGGAAAATAATTTGCAAAAGGGGTTATTGGTAGACCCACATAAGATAGTTTTCATTTTAGGTTTGGAAGAGCCTACCAATCAGAGTGAGGTAAATAGATTTATGGGACATACAGGATACTACAAGAAGTTCATGAAAGGATATGAAAATATTTTTGCACTCTTGGAAGGATTATTGAAAGCTAAAGATAAATTCTATTAGGGTGACGTGTAACAAAAATAATTTGATACATTGATGGAGAGACTTACCACTATACCTATTTTGTGTTTTCCTTCATAGGAAAAATCCTTTCAAATTCATGTTGATGCTTCGGCATGGAAATAGGCACAAAGTGTTGCCACAACCAAGAGAAGGAATTGTGGATCATCCTATTTGTTTTACAAACAATAAGTTGACATCTGTGGAGAAAAATTAAACAACCACTAAGTGTGAGGCATTATCTATGATCTATTTATTGCACAAGTTTAGACAATACTTATTGGCTACACCATTTATCTTCTATAAAAATCATATGGCACTCAATTATTTGGTCAACAAGCCTATTTTGCAAGGGTACATTTGTAGGTAGATACTTCTATTTCAGGAGTTTGATTTCATAGTTGTTGTAAAACCAAGAAAGAGTAATTCAGGGCCTGACCATTTATCAAGGATTAATTCTAGTGAGGACACACAAAGCATTAAAGACACTATGTTAGATGCACAATTGTTTAGATTGAATCACATGCTCGTAGAGTTGGAGGATATTATATTATTTTTGGGCACTAGATAAGCTCCTGAAGGAATGAATACCTTATATAATAAGCAACTTGCAATATGCTTGGCATCATATTAGTTAATATATGGAGATTTATACATGTTGAGCCATGATGAAATCTTATGTTGTTGTGTACATGTTATCTCTTGAAAGTGCACCACAGTAGAGATGGCGGAAGGTGTTCTAAGCTTGCAAAATGGATCTCTCTCTTTCATAGATACAATGGAAACACCTCAAGTCTGTGGGTATACCTATTTTGAGGTGAGTCTCCAATATCAAGGCTGGTTCCTTATTGATGTATCCTAAACTAATTTTCTAGGGGTTTAAGGGTAAAATATGACTGTAAAAATGAAATTAAAACTGAGGTGATACACCAAAATTGTATGAGGTCTTTGACTGAGTACATGCACAATTGATATGGAAAGGATTTTTGATGCACAAGCCAACAGTTTTATGAAGATAATTAAGGGTAAACACTTTGATGTATTGAGGGATAAAATCACAACAATACTACTAAGTTACACATACACATTAATATCATGTAGAAATTACTGAATTTGCAATAGGGTAAGATGATTAATTAGGGAATTCAAATTCACAAGATTAATGGAAACATACACAAGACTACAAATAATTGGAAAGGTAGAAAATACTTCACATTCAAAGGGAAAAACTAGAAAACAAAATCACTTCAGCACTCCTATATCTAAAAGTCCTCCTCTAACTCTCTTTGTGCTTTGCCAAAGCACACAATATATAGAAAAATTAATTTACCCAACCTTCCTAAAAATAGGCTAGAATTGTACTCACGCCCATGCATCCTATTTTTATCCTTCATCTATTAATAAATAAAGGAATAAAAATAGAACATGAAAATACAAAGAGGCATTAACAACCATTGGTTACAACTCAGTCAACTATAGTCGACTGTTCTATTTTTAAGAAAAGCATGAGTGATAATTTGCTAAAAATAAGTTTTGCTTGATGAGAAAGTCTTCTTCCTTGTGCATGCAGATTTTATCTTCTTGCTGATCTATCCTTTTACTAAAGGTATGTGACCTTATCCATTTTTAGTGATAATATTAGCACTTTCTAACCATGGTTGAATCTGGTGAACTCGGGACTCGAATTAAGGTGCAAGAGTATTGCAAACTTAATCATTTTTGGTATTTGCATTGTTGAGCTCCATTCAAGCTAGCAAAGTTCTACTAAATTTTCCCCTGGCCGCCATTGTTGACTGTTCAAGCTTGACTGAAGGTTTTTGTAAAGAACTCTATCTTTCATCATTTCAAAAGAGTTGTCCATGTAGGACAGATTTGAACTGAAAACGGGCCTGAAAACTTTCTTTTTCCATTTCTGATAGAGATTGTGCATTTTTAAACATTCATCCCACCCTTCTCGCTTCTAATTTGGGATTTTGATGGCATGGGTGGAGTCGTGGGAAATTTTATCACTTTTCTCCCTTTTTCAAAAATAGTTCAAAATCTCAAATTAACCCGACACTTCGCTTTTGACTTATTGAATACTTGGGCGGAGTTGCGGGCAATTTTATCACTTTTCTCCTTTTTCAAAAAGGGCTCAAAATCTCAAATTGACCCGACACTCCGCTTTGAATTTTTTTCATTACGTGGCCTTGTTTGGTCTTCTCAGCGGGTTCAAGCGGGTGACTTTATCACTTTTTCAATTTTCAAAAAGGGGCTCAAATTTTCAAATTGACCCAACGATCTGCTCCTCCGCTTTGACTTTTTATGTGGGATCAACATTTGAATTTTTCCTTTAACATAGGCGGGGCCATGGGTCATTTTACAACTTTATGCCCTTTTTCAAAAAGGGATCAAAATCTCAAATGGCTCGACGCTCCACTTTGACTTTTTTATGTAGGTTCAACATTTGAATTTTTCCTTTAACATAGGTGGGGCCGAAGGTCATTTTACAACTTTACACCCTTTTTCAAATAAAGCTCAAAATCTCAAAAGGCTTTGATGCTCCGCCTTGAATTTTTTTGTTGTTTGGCTCAAAATTTGAATTTTCCCTTTTCCAAAATTCCTCAAAACACAAAAGGGCCCGCACCTCTGCATCCAATTAGATTTCATCAAGCCTACAGGTTGATTTGACACTTTTACAAAATGATGAAAAGATGCTAAGTTCACCAAAAAGACCCACCATTTTAATGTGTCAAGATAGGGTTTGCATCGATTTTGGTGATCAATTCTAAGCATTGATCTCTGTACTTTTGATTTGTGGTTATTAATCTAATGAATAAAACACTCGAAACCCTAATTCTTTCATATTTTCATTCTCGAGCTCTATCCGAGCTAAAGGAACTCTACAAAAATTTTTCCTGGATGGCGGCCATTGGAGATGATCTTTCAAGCTCGGTTTATATGCATCTATAATTCTATTGAGACCGGCTTTAGAAATCTCTGTTTTACGGCCACTATTTTGATCACTTCGAGTTCTGGGTTGGCTTCTACTACAATATTTGGTCGATTTGACTAGTCATGTTACTTTGAGTTTGGATTTTCTTCAAAAGATTTGTCTTATAAAGCTCTGTGAAGATTCTATGGCCGCCATGAGCTCGGTCCTTTACTCGTATCATTGTTATTTTGAACAAGATGGTAGCGGATTTGTGTTTTTGTAATCTCATGACTACATATTGCTCATTTCAAACAATATTGAGCTCGCCCTTTTAATTTGTCTCTGTTATTTCATCTTCAAAACATTAATACTTACTTTTCCTTTGCATTTCTAATGTGATTTATGGAACAACATTGATATTTGCATTGAAAATCATTCGGGTTCTCATTTTGGCTCTGAATTCAATGAGGGTTTTCTCTGCTTTAATTTTAACCAAAGTGAGTTCTTGATCCTTTGATTTTAGTACCCATTAATGGGTCTTTCTCGATCAAATCCAAGATCTATATTTTCTTCCTTAGATCTACAACTTTATCATTCCTTTGAGTTGTATTGTAAAAAAATCTATATATGAACCTTTAATTGTCCTACCGAATGAATTATTTTTCCCAAACTCGTATCGCACATATATTTTTCAAATTGTGGCTTGAAAAATTACAACCCAGTTTGGGTATCACTCCTTTGGCATGGGTATTCGAGACTTATTTATTACTTCTTCCTTCTGCAATTTGCACCTGCACACTTGAGAAAATAGTTAGAAAATATTTAGGATTTTTTGCCTCTCTTATGTCCATGGTTTTCTTTTCTTCTTTTTGAGTGAGAAAATCATGTATGCAGTATTGATCTTCAAGTAATTTATATCTCCTGTTATTGGAGATCCATGTGCACGAATTAGGAGAATATAGGAATATGGGTTGTACCTTGAGATCTTAACTGATAATATTCCCCTTTTCTTTGTTCCAGGTACAGTGCTCTCAACAATGAAGATGAAGAGGGAACAAAGTTGAAGATGAGGATGTTGTTTCACCCGATTCTAGAGCATTTCTTTGAATGTTAATGAAACAAATAAGGGTAATGGGCTAGGGCGAATACATTTGAAATACCGGTTGTGGGTTGTTATGTGCGTATGACTTATGAATCCACATTTGATCGTGAGAGATTCCTTTTTCTTGGAGGAACTACGAAATGGAAAACAATACCACCAAATAAAATTTAAACAATATATGCGTTAGTTGGACTCCTAGTGTGTGCTAGATCTAGGAAGTGTGATACTTCCTAGAATGTTGCCAATCCAATTGTTTAAAGCAAATTAATGTGAGAAATAAAGGAAATCCTACTGTAGTTATAATGATTTAGGTATCTCATTCATCTACAATAAGAAAATTTGTTCACAACAGGCTAAGCTATGATTGAATCTAAAGGTCAAGCTCAATGTTAAGGTGTTGGTATTGGTCAGGGTAAGGTTCTAGGATATTTTGGGTATTGGGTGGAGGTTTGGGAGCTATGTTCTTGGTTTCTGGTAAAATAAAGAGACCAAGTCGATTTAGTATGACCAATGATCGGTTTAGGCTAACCGCAACAATTATGGGTAACCGGCATTGGTATGGTTGGGGTATAGGGAAACTCAATAAAAACTTGGTTGGGTGACAGATCTAAGGTTGGATGAAGATGGAAGGGAAATGGCAAGATTCGTATGGATCTGAGGTATGCATAGGAATGATTAAGGTCCAGGTATGGGCAATGTAAGGGTGTGGATAAAAATATGGTCAAGTTTACATGGAGTTAAATGATGGGGGAATGGAAATGAGCGTAGAAACTAGTATCAGATGTGAAAGGATCTACCAAATGATAAGTGGATAAGTGTTAGTTTAAAAAACTTACTATTTATATGAGCTTAATGCCTACTTGGTAATGGTGGGTGATGAAATGGAATGAACTTGGTGTAGTGCTAGTGCCTCCCCAGATGCTCCCGTGAAGGCAGATGGTTGTGTGATTGCTTTAGGTACTAGCTATGGATGCTCTGATGTGTATACTAATGTTGGCTATGCTTACATGTAGTTCTAGTTTCATCATTTGTTCTCAAAAGATGTGATTATCTCTCAAAAAATGTGCCAACCTTGAAATAAGGTTGTTTTTGGGATTAAATGGTAACTGATGGCGGTTCGGGCTTAACCGGCGGTGGTTAAGGGTAATCAGTCGATTAGGTCGGGATTTCCTAGGTTTACTAAACTAGGCAAATCCCCTTGATTTTCTGGGATCTCATTTCATTTACTCTGTGGATTAGCATGGAAGCTTCCTTCTAATGGGTGGGAATGTGGTTAGAGGGAATGTAGGCATTGATTTTTAGGGTTTGGGTAGGTCTTATTTAGTTATGGCAACTTACTAAGAATAGGTCTTAGGGTGAGGTGGCTTGATGAGGTGTCTAGGTGAGGTGGATATGTGGGCATTATCCTAATTAGGATATTTAAATAATAAATATGGTGAGGATAATGAATTAATTTAATTAAATTAATTAAATTAATATTATAGTGGGGTGAAGGGGGCCATGACTAGGTGGATGTGTTCAAGGTGTTTATTTGACGGGGGACCAAGGGGAGTAAGACCTAATTTTAGTGTCTACATTTTTCCCCTGTAGCTTGTATTAGTAAGTGACGCTGAAAAAAATTAAGATGTGGTTTCCCGATTATGGGTGAAGGTGATCTCCCTCAAACCAAGAATTGATGAGGCGAAAGGTAGAATTGGTGAGTGGTTTGATAAAAGGTGAATGTGATGAAGAGGAGGGTGAGAAACAGGGAAAAAGGAAAAAGTTCCACTCATGTAATCTAGGTAATGGGTTAGGGTCAAAGGTAGTACTAGTCAAATGCACACACACATATAAACTACAACACGGTACCAGGAAAGAGCAGGAAAACTCTACATTTTCTAAGGTCAATAGGTTTATCCAAACAAGGTTGAGGTGATTCTCGGTATCCAAGGTATAGGATATGGTCAAGAAACATGATGTAGGTTAGGTGCAGGAACATTTAGGTATGTTTTGGTACACCGAGGGTTGGGTTAGGATAAACGGTCATGGAAAGAGGTAAGGTAAGGTCAGTAGGTCAATAAACATAGGTAACAGTGTCACAAGGTATAGCGAACACATGAGGTCAAAGGTCACTAGTGATGTTCTAGGTCCAAGAATCTAGGTCACGACATGGGTAGGGCTAAGGTATGGGTAAAATAACAAGTCCCCAAATGAGGACAAGGTTAGGTAGTAAATGATGAGGTTAGGAGGGTGAGGTGAATGGTCAAGGTAAGCATTGGGTGAGGGAAAAAAAAGTGACGGGTAGGGTAATAGGGTGAAATTTTGGGCAATGTGGAAGAGAGGGTGACCGATGCCGGTCAAGGGTAATCGATGCTGGTATAGGGTAGGGCATATCTTGGCATGTGTGCCGAAGACATTTGACAGTTATGTATATGGATATTGTATTTATATAGATGATGATGATTATGGGTATTGTGTGTTTGTGTTGATAACATTTGACTATTATACATAGATGGACTTATGGTAGGTGTGTTAGGCATGGATTGAGTTAGGTCATAGATTTAGGCGTGATGGAGTCAGGTCATGGTTTTAGGCATGGTTGAGTTAGGTTTGTTTTAGGCATGGATGAAGTTAGGTTTTAGGCATAATGGAATTAGGTCGTAGGCATGGTTTGAGTTAGGTTTTGGTTTAGGCATGATGGAGTTAGGTCATAGGCATGGTTGAGTTAGGTTTCATTTTTGGCATGATGGAGTTAGGTCATAGGCATGGCTGAGTTAGGTTTTGGTTTAGGCATGATGGAGTCAGGTCGTGGTTTTAGGCATGGTTGAGTCATGTTTGTTTTAGGCATGGATGAAGTTAGGTTTTAGGAATGGAGTAAGGTCATAGGCATGGTTGAGTTAGGTTTTGGTTTATGCATGGATTGAGTTAAAAGTGGTTGAGTTTGTAATTCATTAATGTGTGTGATTAATGATGATATAGTCACTTGTGAGATGTTTTATAATATATGCATGATGATGGTAAAGAAATGGTAGTCATAATAAATGTATGTTTTGACGATGATAAAAATGTGAAGCAATTTGTTGTTTGTTTGGTTTAATTCCCAATTTTGGATATAAAAAGGAAACTAAGTAGGGTAGAATGTGATTTAGGAAAATGAAATATTAATTGGTTAGGGTAGAGAGTGGCTAAGCTAACCTCCAAGGGCCCCATGCCCTCGAAGTGCTGCCTACATAGTCCTGGTGAAAAGGGACCTCAAGCCGATGTAGTTCTCCCATAAGCTAGGGAATAATATGAGGAGGTATGAGAATGAGTTGGTAGGTTTTAGGCATGATTTGGGTTTAGGTCTGTTAGGTGTGGGTGAGTTGTGGGAAAATTGGTATAGGTGATTTCAATGGTGGTAGAAGAAGAATATTACCCCAAAGGTAAGCGTCGAGGACCAAGTCCTATATAAGGTAATCAATACATAATAAAGAAGGTTAAAAGATAAGAGGGGCAAGAAAGCTTCTTGATTGGTGAGGATCATAACGAGTAGGTCATACCTTGGAGGAGGTGATGAACGTAAGACCCTAAAGACATTGCATGATTGATTATTCTAAGGGTGAAAAGTAGTCACATGATCACCAAATGTCATGGTTTCCAAGAGGTCCCTTGAGGCGGTAGAAAATGGGAGTGCAAATGGTGAGAGGGGTGAAAGGTGGTTAATTTTTATATGGTATGAGGTAGCATACTCTTTGGGCAAGAGATCCAAGGTCACAATGGGCAAGTCCATGACTAAAAGGCTTTCTGCATTAACTGATATTTGAGATAGATTGATCAATGTGGGAAGTCTATATGGGATGAGGAAATGAACTCCTTGAGGTCTTCGTGAAGCTGATCGATGCGGGAAGCTTTATATTCTCTCACCTTTTTTTGAAGATCTTTACATAGTTGTCCTTTGAGGGAGCAATCTATTTATAGCAGCGATTACAGAGAGGAAGATGTCCTTTTGAGGGAGTCATATTTTTATTGGAATTTTGACTCAAGGAGTTGGATCCCATGTGAGGGATTTGAAGTCATGGACAAGACCAAGGTGAAGAATAGGATTCTTGTTCAGAAAGTAGGGTGAAACAACCATGGGATCTCATCTAAAGGTAGACAAAAATAATCCATGAGAATCATGATATGTGTAGCACCATGGTACACATATTTAAGAGAATACAAAAAGGTGATGGGTATGCACATGATTCTTATTTAATCGTTGGTGATGGTGTAAGAAGTGGATAGCGCTCAAGGGACGAGCATGGAAAAAGGCAAAAAGTGAGGTAGGACTAAAATTAAATAGTAGAATGGTCAAAGATGTAAGGCATTAAGGGGCTCAGTTTTGAGTTTACCATCAAGTGAAGATAAATGATAAGCACCTGATCTATAAGTATGGGTCACGATGTATGGTCTAAGCGAATTAGGAGAAAATTTTCCCCATTTTCTTTTTTCTGCTTTAGCTACATGTTGATTTTCTTTCAGGATGAGATCACCAACGTGAAAGGTTTGTTTATGGTCACGTTTATCATAGGCATGTTTGATATGTTTTTGGTAAACTTGAAGGTGGTCAAGAGCGTTAAGATGACGTTTGTCTAATAACTCAAGTTGTGTTAAATGGTCCTGACGAAAGTCATCATCATTGAGCATGTCATGGAGAGAAATGTGAAGTGAGGGGATCGGAATTCGAGAGGCGAAACAACCTCTTTATTGTAGACCGAGAGAAAAAGGTGTAGTGGCGGGAAGTGAAAATACTAGTGCGGTATGCCCACAGGGAAAAAGAAATGTTTGTATGCTAGTCCTTCCTAGTATCGCTAACCACTTTCATGAGAATTTTGTTCAAGGTTTTGTTGGTGGATTTGGCTTGGCCATTGGTCTGTGGGTAATAAGGTGATGAGAAACTTAGCTGAATGTCAAAGGCGTCGTAAATTTTTCACAATATTTTATTTTTGAATTGTTTTCCATTATCAGTGATGAGGCGATGAGGACACCAAAGTGAAAAATGATGTGATGATTGATGAACTCACATATTTTCTTAACTTTTGTGGAGATGAGTGGTATGGCTTCAACCCATTTTGTGTAGTATTTGGTAGTGGTGATGATCCATTGATGGTATTGGGAAGAATGGGGATTGATCTCTTCGACAAGATCCAAACCCCATTGAGAGAAGGGCCAAAGGTCACGGGTGACCTATAAGGCATGACTGGGTGTATGATGAAGGTTGGCATGTTGTTGGCATTTTACACAATGCTTGACATAGTCACAACAATCATGGTTAAGGGTCAGCTAGTAATAGCCTAGGCAAAGAATACGCTTAGCAACAACAAGGCCACTAAAGTGACCTCCACATATGCCATCATGAACTTCCTTAATGGTATAAGGAATTTTAGAACTTGTGAGGCATCGTAAGAGAATACCATCAAAGCCACACTTATAGAGGATGCCCCCATGATGACGTAACGAGAGACCTTTTTAAGGAAGGTGCATTGTCCATTACAGGTGAGATCAGGAGGTAAGATGGAGAGAGAAAGATAGTCGAGTATTGTTTATACCAAAGGTCACTCGAGTCCGTGGTGACGGTTCGATGGAGTAAACGCTCATGAGGTGAATAAGAGGGTGATTGGAGTCATTATATGGTGAAAAATATTTTAGAATTGGTAAGCAAAGCGGGTATTTGAGAAGCCAAGAAGGCCATGGTATCTGCAAATTTGTTGGTTGAATGGGGGCGGTTTGAAGGGCGTAACGGTCAAAGGTGGTCAAAAGTATGTCTACATGATGTTTATAATTTTGAATTATCTCATTACAACATTAGTTTATACCATTGACTTCATTTATGACCAATTGAAAATCACTAAAGATGTTGATTGATTTGACATCTAGGGCGTAGGTGGCTTAGAGACCTAATATGATTGCTTCGTATTCAACAATATTATTTGTATAATAAAAATTGAATTTGAAAGACAAAGGAATGGGTTCAACACCTAGTAGAATGAGGATAACACCAGCCTCATCCCCACACCGACACTTAGAACCATCAAATAAGAGTGTCATTTGGTAAGTGGGTTCGTCTAGGAAAGGGTAGTAATTGACTCATCCGGAAAGTCACAATTAGAGGGTTGATCCCTGGAAATAGGTGCATCGGCCAATTGGTCGGCAATAGCTTGCCCCGATGGACTTTTGATGAATGAATTCGAGGTCGAGATTGGCCAAAATCATAATCCATCATGTGACACACCGATTTTGATAAGGTTTGGCATACATGAAGTGTAAGGGGTTGATGGTGGTCACAACATAGGTTTTGTGGTTGAGTAGGTAATGATGAGAGAGTTTTGTGGTGAAGAAAAATAAGGCTAAGAAATTTTTTTCGAGATGGGTGTATCGAGTTTCATAGTCTAAAAGAGTATGACTTATGTAATAAAATGCCTTCTCCCCATGTGTTGTTCATTGCGATGAGAAAGCATGGACCCCAAAGAGTGATTAGTAGGCTGAGATGTATAGGTAGAAAGGTTGATCTTCTTTAGGTGGAATGAATACGGGGTTAAAGAAGGTATTGTTTTAAGGCCTCAAAATATTTGTGGAAATCGTCATCCCATTTAAAGGAGACATCCTTCTTGAGAAGGTGATGAAATGATTGACACCAATCAGACAATTGTGAAATGAAACGGTGAATAGACTGTAACTTACCTTGTAGGCTACAAAGTTGCCTAAGGTTAGTGGGTGGAGGCATTTCCAGAATGGCCTTGACTTTAGTAGGGTCAACTTCTATACCACGTAGGGAAACGATAAATCCTAAGAGTTTTCTTGAGAGTATCGTGAAGACACACTTCTTGGGCTGAAGGTGAACGTAATATTTAATGAGGCGGTCAAAGATGCTTTTGAGGATGGCGAGGTGCTTAGAAGCGCAGTATTTAGATTTGGAAAGGAGGTTGTTGACATAATCTTCCAATATACGATGCATGATGTCATGGAAGATGTAATTCATGGCCCACTGATATGTGGCACCAGTGTTTTTAAGGCCAAAAGCATGACTCGATAGTAGAAGGTCCCCAAAGGGGTGATGAATGTAGTTTTGTGTTGATCCTCTGGGGCAAGTAAGATTTGGTTATAACCCGAGAAGCCATCCATGAGTGATAGCATCTCGTGACCAAAGGTAAGGTCAACCAATTGGTCAATACCAGGTAGAGGAAAGTCATCTTTTGGGAAAGCTAGATTAAGGTAACGGAAATCCATGTAAATACAGAGTCCCCATGTCTCCTTGGTGACAGGAACAATGTTAGAAATCCAATGAGGATAATCAATGGGTAATATGAAGGAAACCGAAAGAAGGTGCTGAAGTTCTTCTTTGACAAGAAGGGAAATGTGAGGGTGCATTTTCCTTAACTTTTGTTTGATGGGCTTGGCATCGGGAATGGTTACGATATTATGGACCACTATGGTGGGGTCAATACCAGGCATATCTATGTAAGACCAAGAAAATGCATGGTTATGATCTTTGAGAAAAGAAGTGATGGCTTCCTACTCAAAGAACATCTAAAGATTAACCAATCTTTAGGATGTGCGAGTCATCTTGAGTATGAATGTTGATCTTGATAGTCGATTCATTCAACATGGTTTGCGTCTCAGAGGGTAACAACCAATGAATATATGAGTCTTCTACACCAAGGTAGGTGAGTATAGATTCATCATCTTGACATTGAACAATGTTAATTAAAGGGGTATCATCATCGACCATTTAAGGGTACAGAAAAGGAAGAGAGGAAGTAGCCTCGCCCTCACATTGATAATTCAAAGGCCCCAAGGAGATGGTGTTTATGAAAAAAAAGTTAGGAGGAATGGATTCTGGATCCATCAACTCTATTGATGAAGGTGGTGAAGAAGGTAAAGAAGGATTGATGTCCTCAATGAGTTCAATGTGGGCCTACTTGGTAGGTGGTTTAGCAAAACCAATACCACTACGGTCGTTATGTTTATAGGTAGTGCATAGAATAATAGTATGATGACCTTTCTCGTAAAATCCAAAACCAAAACCCTTCCACACACATCGGTACAGGAAGGTGTGGGAAAATTAGTGATTAGTGAGTGACTAGAAGTCAGCAGAAAATGGGCGAGTTTGTGGCGTTGGTTCGGTGTGTAAGTTGTAGTATCAAGTCCCCCATAGGTGAGACTGGTACAAAGGTGAGGAGGAACATAAAGGAGGCATTCTCCTATCCGGTGATCATAGTTATGGTGATGGTGAAGATTTCTATACTCTTATGGAGTAAGAAATGTGTTGACACTATATAGGTGATACTCCCCGCAGTGAGGCATTGAAAAATGCCTTCCAAGGATCGTTGGTTGGTATATGGGTAGTTGAAATAGATGATGTGTCGAGGTCGACGCGGAGAGTGGTGTTAACATCTTGGCAGGTGATGGGCAGTTGTGGAGGTTGTGGCAGCGGTAGGAATGGAGGAGTTATGTGTGTTTGAGGTAGCGGATGTACTGGTAAGCAGAGGTGTAGGGGAAGTGGTAGTGGTCATGGAGGTAGATTCCTTAATGGGTATAAGCATTTCATTGGGTTGGTAAATCATTTTTCATGTTTTAAAAGGTGACGGATTAGATGGAATAGTATAGGTGTGTGATTCATGCTCAAACTTTACACAACAATGCAAAGTGGAAGGAACACAACCCATGACATGAATCTAGGTTCTGCCAAGCAACAAGTTATATGGGAACTCCCCCTCCAAGATGTAAACTAACTCTGGAATAGTGTGGGGGCCCACGTGAATGTGGAGGATGACAGTGCCTAGTGTAGAGGTGATAGCGTCATTGAATGAACACAACATGACAGGATTTTTATGCATGCAATTGTCGGGTATGCGCATTTGATCAAATGCATGGGATGAAATGATATTAATGCTAGTGCCCTGTTGATCATAACATGATGTACACGTATATCATCGATGTGGACCGAGATGAAGAGAGCTAGGTCTAGGTCATCAATTTGGTGTGGTGTGATCTCTTCCTCTGAGAAGCTAAGGGAGGCTATTTGATGAGTAGGTGGAGGTGTGAGTAAAGGTGGTAATTTGGTGAGAGAGGCTACATGATGGGGTGTGATGATGGAGGCTACGAGTGTAGGGTCATTGGGTAAAACCTCAATAGATTACAGAAATTCCATGAGAGCTTGACAATGGGATTCCGAGGTTTGATGATGAGGTCATACAAGGACATTTTGAGGGGGATTGGTGTAGTTGTTTGAGCATTGTGTAGTGTGTGACCCCATTAGAAATATGATATGTGGGGCTGCGGATTATGATTGTAGGTGTGATTGTAGATTATATGTTGGGTATAGGATTGGTTGGTGAGTCAGTTTCCTTTTCCTTACCTTTATCCTTCTAAGCATGGGTAGCAACGTGGATCATGTTGATCTGAGGTGGGAAGGTAGGTGAGGTAGGTGAGCCATAAAAGGTATAGCGACATGAAGGGAAAAATCCCAGTGGCGGGAAGGAACTTGGTGGGATGAGTTGGGGACATCGACATTTAGGTGAAGGTTTGGCGAGGTCATTGATGCAAACCATGTTAATTTCAAATCTCAGAGGTGGTTCTAGGAGCTATGGGGGTAAAGGTCAAAATTGTTGAGTAGGTAGTGAGGGAAGAGCTATGAGAATGGGTACTGGTGAAATGGGGTCCTCATCGAGAAGGTCATCATTGCTAAAGTTTCCTTCGGGAGGACACAACCGGATAAGGATGGATTTCAAAGCCTTGTAGTTTTCCACATCGTTCCTAGCACATAAATGTAGGCACAAATTTTAGTGTCATCAAACCCTTTTGGATTGGGTTTGAGAGGGTCATAAGGTCCGAGTAGTGGTAATATGATGACGAAGTATCAAGGAGGTTGGTTAATATTTTCGCATAGGACCCTCGCTAGTGGGTCACAAATGGGAAGTGAAAGTAGGTTTGGGCGTAGGTGCGGTTGATTATTGAAGAATGGTCTTTACAGAGGGGGAGTGGGTTGAACTATGGTTTTGGGTGTTGGCACGGTCTTGGGTGTTAGTCATGTTTATTTGGGTGGGGGTATGGTAGATGAACTTGTAGGAGAGTGTGTGGTTGTTTTGACTACCTTATTGGAGGGTATCAATTTTTGTATTTGGGTTGCACCTTCTTGGGTAAAGGTGATATGGATGTATGAGATCTAGAGGAAAATAAGATGGGGAAAGAGGTTGAGTTACCCATGGGGATAACATAGGTGCTTGTGAAGGTAGATGGTGTAGTTCGTGGCTTTGGAGGTGTGAGGGAAAGAGACCGAAGTTTCATGCATAGTGAAGGGATGATCAATGGTATTATAGGTATGGGTGGTAAAGATGTTGTAGATGTGGGAAAAAGTCATGGCGGGTGCTTGGGTATGTTTGAGGTTTACAAGAAGTAATGGGCCGTTATGTTTTTGTTTTATTGATAGGTGGAGGTTTCTTAACCATGCTAGAAGGTTGAGGTCCTAAGATGGATTGAAAGGGTGAAGATGATGAAGGTGTGATTGGCGCAGCTGAGGTATGAGTTCTAAGGGCTTGGTTCTTCCGTTTGGGTGCCGAGTAGGTTTGGTGTTGACTTTGGAGGATGTAGCTAAATCTAGTATGAGAGGTGGATGAATAAGGTGGTGGTTGGGGTGACCCCTAAGGTAGTAATAGGTTTAGCCAAGGAAAATGATGTAGGTGTGGGTTTGGAGTTAGATGTGTGTGGGTTATGGGTAAGGGTGTGTGTTGAGCTATGATGGGTGTTGTGGAAGAAGTTGTGATAGAGGTGGTTGTGCTCAGTTCGATTGGTCAAAATATCTTTGGGTAGATAGTGGAAGTGTCGGCAAGTTGCATCTTCATTTTCATTGAGATAGGAAGTAGAAGGCACCCCCAAAGTAAGGCTCTAACCACATAATCTAGGTGATCGGCTAAGCATGAGAATGACATGTTTGTAGGAAAGATTGATGAGGACCTAATGGAAATTCCCGTAAAAATTTTTCCTAGAGATGGGGAATTTGCTAGCTTCATCTTCTCAGTGGGTAAGAGAGCTGAAATATGTCTATAGGATCTTAGGTAATCGATGGAGAATGGCCATCTAAAGATAAAGGCATTTCTACTAGATCTTTGATGGGTGGAGGAGCTGATGGGTGCTCCTCTATAGGTGGAGGAGATGATGGGTGCTCCTATATAGGTGGTGGAGATGATGGGTGCTCCTCTGTGGGTGGAGGAGATAAACAAGTATCCTTTATGGCCTGAAGAAGTACTGGGTGATGGTTCCCTAGGTGGAGAAGCCAAAGGTGAAATAGTTTTGATATTAACGGAAGTCTCCTCCACAAGTGAGGACGGAGGTGAAAGGTGTTCCTCTATGGGTGGAAGAATAGGTGAGGTAGATTCAAGTGCATGTGGAGGACTTTGGGATAGGATTTCCTCGATGGAAGGAATATGAGGTAATTGGGTAGCATCAGATGTATCACTGAAAATAGCATGGACCTCACGGGCATGACTATCATGAGTTGAGGTCTCTCTAGTTTGATCAGAAGAAGGGGCATGATTAGGAAAAGGCTTCTTGAAGATATGTAGGTTTTGATTGGTAGGGGCGTTACAGATATCCAAGTTAGCTTGCATTTCTTGAGCATTTCTTGAACAATGTTTTTGAAAGTGATGCAATTGTCGTCAGTATGACCCTTTACTCGATGATAGTTACAGAAGCCATGTTCTTTATACCATGTGGGTGTGGGGTGAGCAGTATCAAAACTAGTATGTGGTTTTATGGGAGGAAGGGTGATGTCCCTAGATTTAATGAGCTTCTCCAAGATAGAAGAATAAGGTTCCCTAATTAGGGTATATTTCATTTGTTCTGTCTGAATTGAAAAAAACCGAACAAGTGAGAGATTAGATGAGGGCTAGCACATTATATGATGGGTGAGCTGGGTCATCTTTGAGTACCACTGCGTTAGCAGTTCCCTTGGCCTTTGAATAATTGTTCTGTGGTTTTGAAGAAGAAGAGGTATCATTCAACTTGAATGTCGAGTTCTTATTGCGTAATTGGATTTTCTTCTCTTTGATAGCCCGAATCTCTAGCTTTCGTACCATGGTGAAAACTTCATTGAAGGTTTGGAAAGTTTGGACCTACGGGTCGATGAAATATGCCTAAAGCACAAGCCCATGTGAAGAGTTTGATGAGTTAAGTTTACGGTATTTAGAATGTGAGTTGATTAATCAGCTACGCCAACAAGCAACAAAATCATGATAGATTTGTCGTCATACCGAGGTGTAGAGTATAGGTCAATCATGTTAACTTTCTTAATGATATTAATGGAGAAGTGATCTAAAAGGCTTGGGCTACTGATTAAATGATAATATATAATGTCTAGGAAAACCACTTTACCAATCTAATGCAGTCCAGATTAGAGATAAGGAAAAGGTCCTCGGGCAAAGCATCATAATGGGTGATCGGATAACACCCGTGTTTGAAAGATCACACATGTTGTTGTGGGTCTTATTTGCTATTGAAATGGTTGAATTTAGGCATTTCCCAATGCATGGGATATGGGTGGATAGGAATGGATGGATGTATAGGCTCATTACAAATCTCATCGTAGGTGAGAGTGTTGTGGGAGCTAGAAACCAATGCCTCCAATGTCTGCATCTTGTCCATCATTAACTTAATTAGGTCGTTGGTAGGTTGTGATGGATGGGTGCCTCCTATAGCATAAGAAGGTTGGTGTTGGGCATGTAATAAGGGTGGCATTCCAGTATATGGTGCTGCCATATAGGTAGATTGAGAAGAAGGTAGTGAAATAGGGGTACGTGCACCCATTGAATAATAGAAGAAACAGGAGGTGTCACTAGTATGTATATGGAGGTGGAAGGGTCGTGGTGACCCTCACCGCAATGGGGCTAAATATTGTGGAATAGAAAGGATGGCATTTTGAAAAGGGGTAGGGGTCACCAACACTTGGGGTTGTGTAGCTATGGGTATATGCGAGACAATAGGCATGGATGAGGTTGTGTTATGGGTGGTTAGTAAAGTTATAATGGATGTGGCGGGTGTAATGGAGGTAACAGACATGGTGTCATAGTATAGGGCCTAAATATGAAATGACCGGGAGTAAGGTTGATGCGGGAACACGGAGCCAAATGGGGATGATGTAGGAGTAGAAACAAGAGTCGGGGGAGAGATACGAGCATGTCATATATCAACCGACATGAGGCATCTCGAGTGGATGAGTGTGAAAGGTAAAATTACAAGGTAGTAGGATTTTAGTCTAGGATTCTTGTGAACTCCTCGTCTCTTGTGCCAATAGTGATAGGTTGGGTAGGATCCATGGGTGATAAAATAGAATGTGGTGAAGGACTAGGGGGAGTGGTTGATGACTGGTGTGGAATATGAGGGTGTTCACTTGGCTTCAGGTTAGCACCATGTGAATAGGTACTGATCGGGTTGGATTGTTTTCTGTAAATGACATAGAAATATAGTAGAGATAGGAGAAACAGGTGGTAGTAGGTGGATTAGGTACCAAATGTCAATTGGAAGATTTGCACAGTATAACCGATGTTGGTTAGGGTAAACCGACACCGGTCATAGGTAACCGTGGTCAGTCACTATGGAAAGTGGACAGTTGGTCAAAACAAGGTAAAAGGCCAATAATTTTCCCAGTATGCAAGATGTTAATGGGACTTACCAGGTCAATGAATATGATAAGAGTGGCAGAGACTCTGAATAGTCAAAGAAGGTGAATAGGTGTCCTTTTGGGTAGGTTAACCAAAAGAATAGGAACTCGACATCGGTTGGGGAAACCAATGATGGTCAGCGGGTAACTTACAACGATCGGTCACCGGACCGACACAGTTCTTGTGAAATTGAAATAGCGATGAATAAATTATGGTTGTGAGTTAAAATTAATGTGGAATCAAACCTAGAATCCTGAGAATGATGGGAATATGGTCCAAGCACACTTAGATGAAGCTGGAATACACCAACTATGATGAGGAGCATGTAAGGAGAAACAAGAAAAAAATGAAGAATGAAATCCTCTCACCTCAAAACGTAATCCAAGTAGAAACACTAAGGAAAATATGATCCTAAGAGTACTTTTTCTATTATGTTTGTTTAGCTTATGTTATTTAAGGACTAACTCATGAATTGTAGAATAAAGTTTTTTGGTTAGGATGGCTTCCTACGAAGATGGAGATCTACAAGGAGAGGTTTCAAGTATGTTATGGCAGGGGTGGGCCATCCTCTGATGGGGTACTGGATAGAGATAACCAATGGGGTGTCCACTATGTCGTGATCATGTGATCACCTACAACTTCTTCTGGGTGAGATGTTGTTTAAGAATGTGTATATATTTTTTATTTTGTGGTGTTTGGATAAGAATCGGAGAGAGAAAGAGAAAGAAATTTATTTCTATGATTCATTTATCAACCATCAGTTGGGAATGAATTCCAGCATATAGGTTGCCTTCAATTAATGTGAGCTAATGCGGAAAAGCAGAATGAAATGCAATGATTTTTAAACCCAAATCAAAATGTAGAATTCGATGCCAAAAATAGATGAACAGGAGAAGGGATGCTCTTTCACTAATGCGATACTAATGAAAGGGAATAAATGTTCATTTTAAGCACCAAAATATGATTGCTTTTAGACAATAGAAGAGGAGAAGATTCCAAGGAGAAAGTTTATTGTAAGAAAATTTTAGAAAAGAAACAAACATACAACATTTTCACCTAAAAATGAAAGAATGCAAAGAACCCTAAATGGGTCCCACTGGATGTGCCAAAATGTTTCACCTGATTCTAGAGTGTTTCTTTGAATGTTGACAAAACAAATAAGGGTAATGGGATAGGAGGAATACCTGTTGAAATGTTGGTAGTGGGTTGTTGCACGCTTATGACTTCGAATCCACAGCTGATCGTGAGAGCTTCATTTTTCTTGGAGGAACTACTTGAAATGGAAAACAATACCACCAAATAAAATTTAAACAATATATGCAGTGGACTACCTAGCGTGTTCTAGATCTAGGAAGTGTGATACTTCTGAGCGATTGTCAATCCACTGTTTAAAGAAAATTAATGTGAGAAATAAAGGAAATCCTACTATAGTTAAAATTGTTTAGGTATCTCATTCGTCTACAATAAGAAATTTTTTTCACAATAGGCTAAGCTATGATTGAATCGAAGGTCAATATCACTATCAAGGTATTGGTATTGGTCAAGGTAAGGTTCAGGCTATTTTGGGTATTGGTTGGAGGTTTGGGAGCACTATTCTTTATTTCTAGTAAAGACACAAAGACCGACATCAATCTGTATGACCAGTGATCGATTTAGGCTAACCGAGAGATGGTTGTGGGTAACCAGCATTGGTATGGTTGGGTGCAGGAAAACTCAATAAAAACTTGGTTGGGTGATAGATCTGAGGTTGGATGAAAATGGAAGGGAAATGGAAAGATTCGTATGGATATGAGGTATGCACAAGAATGATTAAGGTCCCGGTATGGGCAATGTAAGGGTGTGGATAAAAACATGGTCAAGTTTTCATGGAGGTAAATGATGGGGAATGAAAATGAATGTAGAAAATAATAATGAGATGTGAAAGGATCTACTAAATTATAAGTGGATAAGTGTTGGTTAACAAAACTTACTGTTTGTACAAGCTTGATGCCTACTTGGTAATGGTGGGTGATCAAATGAAATGAACTTGGTGTAGTGCTAGTGCTTCCCGGATGCTCCCGTGAAGGAAAATGGTTGTGTGATTGCTTCAGTACTAGCTATGGATGCTCTGATGTGTATACTAATGCTAGCTTTGCTCGCATGCAACTCTGGTTTTGTCAGTTGTTCTCAAAAGATGTGATTATCTCTCAAAAAATGTGCCAACCTCAAAATAAGGTTGTTTTTGGGATTAAATGGTAACCAACGATGGTTCCGGCTTAACCGATGGTGGTTAAGGGTAACCGGTGTCGGTTAGGGTGGGATTTCCTAGGTTTACTAAACTAGGCAGATCCCCTTGATTTTATGGGATCTCATTTCATTTACTTCGCGGATTAGCATGGAAGCTTCCTTATAATGGATAGAAATTCGGTTAGAGGGAATGTAGGCATTGATTTTTAGGGTTTGGGTAGGTCTTAGTTAGTTATGGCAACTTACTAAGAATAGGTCTTAGGGTGAGGTGGTTTGATGAGGTGTCTAGGTGAGGTGGATATGTGGGCATTATCCCAATTAGGATATTTAAATAATAAATATGGTGAGGATAATGAATTAATTTAATTAAATTAATATTATAGTGGGGTGAAGGGGGCCATGGCTAGGTGGATGTGTTCAAGGTGTTTATTTGATGGGGGACCAAGGGGAGTGTGACCTAATTTTAGTGTCTACAGATGCATCAATCAAAGGACAAACCTTAAGGCAATGATGGGTTCACTCATAATCATTTATTTTCTCATTCATTCATGTGTACCTCTTATTCTAGTAGCTGTAATTTACTTTCCAATTACATCCCACGACTTGTGTGGGAACATTTTAAATTATTTATGAATAAAGCATTGAATTGTGAAATTGAGTTGTGTATTTCTTTACGCATTTCTACTTTCATATGAATTATATGATGAAATAAACAACTCAAAGTAATACAATTGAACGTCTTAATCATGAAGGAAAGAACATTAAGAATACATGTAACACCCAAGAATGAACTCGATTCCTAAAATATGTAATTATGTTTGTTATTCTAGAACTTAGCATTTCATCTATTCTACAATTGGATGTCTTCATCAAGGCAACACAAATGTCCTTCGGGATTTGTGTTCTTTTGTTGAAGATAGTCATGAAATTGTAGACTATGTGATCTATTATGTTTTGCAATAGCACACATAGCTATAAATTTCATGTAATCATTATTTAATTCAACAGTAACAATATTGTCTGAAAGAAACTCCCCTAGCTTAGGTATACTTCACCAATGCTATCCATCGTAACGAAGTTTTGAGTTGCCCATTTTTACACAAGTGCAAAAATTGTCAACATTACCCTAACATGAGCATGATGTTATTATGTAAGAATCTCATGGTGGAATAGAAGGATGGAATTATTCTCGGTGATGCTACCATGCACAATATCCTTATGGATGGACTTTGGTGGGAAACTTTATACAAGGATACTAAGGAGTATGTAAAATCATGTTATCATTGCAAGCACTTTGGAAAACTTAGACACAAAGATGAGATGTTGTTTTGTCCTATTACAAGTGCGAGCATTTTAAAAAGTGGGATATTGATTTTGTAGGTTAGGACTAGCATTTTCTACATTATTGATTGCATAGATTATCTGAATTTTTTTGCAAAGGTAGCACCCACAAAGTATTGTACACTAGAAACAACAAGATTACTATGGGAGAATATTATTAGTACATATGGCTGCCCATTAAGCTTGATAAGTGATAGAGGAACTCATTTCTTAAATGAGACAATCAGAATTCTATTGGTAGAGTTTATGGTGGCACAAAATTAATCTACTCCTTTTCACCCATAGGCTAATGGTACTACATAATATTTCAACAAAATTTTGTGAGAGACATTGAAAAAAATTGTGATGTTGGAAGAAAAGATTTGAATGATAAAGTATCAGTTGTACTTTGGGCATATAAGACCACTTATAAAAAATTTAACAAGGCCACACCTTTTTAGTTGGTGTTTGGCATGGAGGATGTATTTCCTTTTGAATTCATGTTACCATCCCTGCATATTATGCACGTAGGTGGACTTACTGATGAGCAAGCTGTGGAAGAGTGCATTGAAAACGATGCAGATTAGATGAGAAGTGTTCCATTGTGCATTAGAGCCAAAAGAATGAGAAGGCCAGATAGAAGGCCTTGCATGATAGGCACATTACTAATAAGACATTTGAAGTTGGAAAAATGGTCCTTCTCTATGACTCAGTTCACACACCATCTAGGGAAATTGAAAGTGCATTGGTTGGGACCTTTTCTAGTAACCAAGATACTTGAATCAGATCTTTCTAGTTACAAGAGCTGGATGGAAACATGTTGCTTGGTTACTTCAATGGGAGTAGGATGATTCCCTACTATAAATAAGTATTATTTGTGTTTGTAATAATTCAATAATTCCATTTATATTATATTTCCCTTTCATGGTTTTACTTTCGATTTTTGTTATGCTTTGTCATTTCAATTAATTTTTTTGTTGTAATAAGTTTGCTTGCGTGTAATAAGTTGATTATTATCTCTCTAGTTAATGCACGACAGAGGACCACACATATAATTAGTGTGGGGTGGATCAAGTACAAGAGAAAAAGGAATCTATTGGTCCTAAGATTCAAGTGGAGGTTGGCATACAAGTATATATATGGGTTGGAATATGAATGCCATCCGAAGGGTTGTTGTTGTTATGGAAATGAAGGGAAATATAATTAAAAAATTATATATCCAAAAATAAATGATGAAGATTATAGATTATAGTATGCATATTATAGAATGTAATATCATGAGCTAAATGAAAATAACATTCAAGTAAAGAGACGGTAACACCAGATTTAAGTGGGGAAAACCCAAAGGTAAAAAACCCCACTGAATAAAGCACTATTTATTATTAATAATTTCTGATACAACTTTTACCCAACACTTCCATTTCACTCGTTGGTCTCACGCTGAATGATTGAAAACTTACTTCTCACACTCATTCAATACAATAATCATTGAATGGTCTTCCATTTTTATCTCATTCTTGATATCAGTATGTACAAATGTAAACATTGCTCATAGCCAATCTTGAGAGGGATCACCCAAATCAATATGGGTGGGTGAATCATTCAAGTCGCTTCACTCTTAAATGTGGAAGATCTTCATAATAAATTTTGATGAACAAACTTTAATATAATATTAGGGCATACTATAGTGGTAGATATCCCACTTGAAATTATCACCCCAACACTCCCCCTTAATGTTAAGTGGAGAAGAACATGAAAAAAACATGTTGACATTTGTTTCTTATGCCAAGATGGTTGACATCCAAAACACATGTGTTCCATGGGTTTTTTAACTCTGCGGTACACTACTTGGTGGGTTCATAGTTTTACAAGAAAACTAAAGTAGAGTTTTATGTATTTTTCAACTCCGTAGTATACTACCGTAGTGTCCTACAAACTTATACAATCTACGCACAATTTTTCCATGGGTTCACAGCTCTATGGTGCACTAAAGTAGATTCCCACAGTTTTCAAATTCTGCATGGTATAATCTTTGTAGTGTCTTCAAAATTATACAAGCCACAAACAACTAAAACATATTGCAAATTTTATCAAGACCAAGAGACATATTTTTCCATGGTTCAAAATAGTGTTCCAAGGATCCTATAAAAGCCACGATACAAAAGAACATATACAAAATAAATTATAAGGACAAGTTCTTTACATATGAAGACTTATATCAAATTATGGAGCCTTTTATAAACAATTCATTCCCATAATTAATGTTTTGCTGGGATTTACAAGTAACTTCACATAATGTGACACATTTACTTATTATAAAATTGAGGAAGTATTGGAAGTTTTCAATAGGCCGTTAAGAGGTGGCATTGTCATGCACACTCCCCCTCAAGGGAAACTCGATAGGCAAAACAAGGTATGAAATTTGCAAAAATTTATAAAGCACAACAAATTTTTGAAGATATATGTAACTTGATCTTCAATTAAATAAAACTTGAGATCAACATCACCATTCAGACTTTCTCTCGGATAAAGTGCACATGAACTTTTATATGCTTGGTCCTTTGATGATTAACTCGATTCTTTGCAAGAGAAATGCAACTCGGGTGTCACATAGAATATTAGTGATCCCTTTGATAACCATGTGCATTTCATTCAACATCTTTCTGGCCATATAGCTTCCTTTGCAATTTTCTTAACACTTTTATACTCTATCTCAATAGAAGATATAGATATTGTTTGTTACTTCTTGCTTTACTCCAAGTGATGGAACTTGTACCCAATTTGAAAACATATCCGTAAGTAGAATTTTTATCCGTAGCAGTAGCATCACAAACATGATCAAAATCACAAAGAGCCAAATAATTTTGCATCATTAGAAGAAGAATAAAATAGGTCATAATTGATTATTTCTTTAATATATTTCAAAATTATTTTAGCCATTTTCCAATGATCCTCATAAGGTTCTTGCATAGATCTTGAAACTACTCTTACTGCATAAGAAATAACACATCTAGTAATAGTCAAATAAAATAGACTACCAACTAGTTGTCTATACATAGTAAGATCAAAATTAGCACAAGATGGTTTATGATATAATTTAACACCAACTTCAATGGGAATTGCAAAATGCTTACAGTCAATCATGTAAAATATTCTAAGAAAATTCACATCATACTGAGATTTAGATGCAATAATATAATTATGATCTTGAAATATAACCATGCCAAGAAATTGATTTAATAAACCTAAATCAGACATTTCAAAATGTTGCTTTAACTTATGTTTGATCTTAACAATTAAATTTTTATCACCGATGGTAATAAAAATATCATCTACATACAAAACAATAATGATAATATGATTGTTTTCATACTTAACAAATAGATCATTATCAGAACAACAATTAGTGAAACCAAGATCTTGAAATAAACTATTAATTTTAGCATACCAGTGCTCCACACATTTGCTTACGGCCATACAAAGACTTTTTCATCTTACAGACATAAAGTTCCTTTCCAGGTTCTTCAAAACCTTTAGGTTGTCTCATGTATATTTCTTCTTTTAAGTCACCATTAAGAAAAGAATTTTTAACATCCATTTGGTGAATCTCCCAACCATATTGGGAAACCAATGCAAGAATAATTCTAACAATTCTCATCTTGGATATAGGAGAAAAGGTCTCAACATATTCAAGACTATCTTTTTGGGTGAAACCACGAGCTACTAACCTTGCCTTAAATTTTTTTAGTTTACCCTACAGATTTATACTTGATTTTATACAACCACCTAGATCCTACAATGCTTCACTTAGAAGGAGGAGGGACAAGTTCCCAAGTATTGTTTTTAATCAAAGCATTGTATTCATCTTTCATATCCTGAATCCATCTATGATTTTGATAGGATTCTTTAAAAGATTTTTTTCCTACCTCATAGAAGGTCATCAAGGCATGATAAGAGTGTTGAATATGAGTTAAATTTCTAAGATTAGTAGGCTGAGAGTATTGAACAATACTTTGAGCCCATTTACAAACCTTGTGATACAAGACATTTTGAGAAGACTCCCCCTCAATCTCCATCATGTCTAGATCAGGATAGGCATCTGCTTGAACTTTTATTTCCATAATTTTAGGAGGAGGATTATCAGGCTCTATCTCAGAGCGAAAAAAAGGAAAGTTCATGAGAAGCATCACATAATATCTTTTCTAAGACTTGAACATTTATTTTTCAACAATGTCATGATTGAAAGGATCATAGACTCTTAATCCTTTAGTTATATAACCATAGCTAACAAAAAAACAAGAAAATGAGGTTGGATCAAGATTCTTCCTTTTTTCTTTTGGAATGAAGATAGAGGTAGGACTACCAAATATTCCTAAGTGAAATACATCTAGTTTTGTTTTTTTCTAGACTTCATAAGGAGTAGCTTGATGAAAATATTTATTAGGAACTCTATTTAGGATATAGACTGCAGTATTCATGGCTTCGCAAATAGAAATTTATAAACATTTGCAGCATTAATCATGTTCCTAGCCATTTCTAAGACAACCCTATTTTTCCTTGTTGCAATGTCATTTTTCTGTGGGGAATAGGGAGTGGTCAATTCTCTTTGAAATTCACATGACACATAACTCATCAAAAAAAATTCTAACATATTCTCCTCCATTATCAGTCCTAATTCCTTGAATTTTTAGATTAGAAGCATTCTCAGCTAGAGCTTTAAAATCCTAAAACTTAGATAAGACATCAGACTTTTTCTTAATGAAGTAAGACCAAGTCATCCTAGAGAAGTCATCAATAAATAAAAAAACATACAAACCAC
The DNA here is from genome assembly GCA_018340775.1 of Taxus wallichiana var. yunnanensis. Taxonomy (NCBI): domain Eukaryota; kingdom Viridiplantae; phylum Streptophyta; class Pinopsida; order Cupressales; family Taxaceae; genus Taxus; species Taxus wallichiana. The sequence continues at coordinate 318,588,141 of CM031238.1, forward strand.
CATTGAGAAAAGGAACTTCAAGCATTCCTCTTACATCATTTTGAATTAGTTTTAATAACTAATAAGAATTGCAATCATGATGTTTGTGAAATGGTTCAGCATGTTTCTTACCACGCAAGAAAATTTCACATGTTTCATGATCATATTTCATCTTAGGGAGGCCAAAAACAAGATTAAGTCTAGAAATTTCATATAAGATTTTAAAATTTACATGACCTAATATTTCATGCCAAATATGAATATCATTCCTAGAAGAGGAAGAAAAGAAATATTTAGACACAAAACCATCAAAGATATATAAGCCATTTTTCTAAATACCAGAAGCAATAATATTACTAAACTTATCTTTTACATACCACTTATCTTAAAAAAACCCACTTTACAATTTTCTTTAGTTAGCTAAGAGCAAGATAGAAGATTCTTTTTCAGTTGAGGAACATACAATACATTCCTAATTACACCATTTGACAATCTAACATTACCGCAACCTTCAAATTTAATAATGGAATTATCTCATAGATAGATATTCTCCTCACATTTAAATATATCTAAGAGGATACCAGCAGTACAAGTCATGTTCCTGGAGGCACCACTATCAAGAATTCATTTTCATTTGAGGATGAGAGGGCATTATACATGGCAATAGACTGCTTAGCCACATTTGTGTTATTTTTCTTATGATTATTAGGCTTGTAGTTCTTAGCATTCTTGACTGATTTTTTAGTCTTTATTCTACAATCAGACTCTTTATACCCAAATTTTCCACACTTGTTACAAGTGCCATTAAATTTGACTTTAAAATTATGATTTTTCTTAGCGTAATTAGATTAAGATATGATATTAGAGTTCTGTTTAGGATTTTTTTTATTCCTATTATGAGAAGACTTGTGATTATGAGAGAACAAGGCTTGAGAATAAGTCTCTTTTGAATTAAAATTCTCCATTACTCGCTCTTCTTGAATTAATAAAGAAGACAAAGTATCCAAATCAGGTAGATCATTCTCGAATGATACTTAGAATTAAGAATAGATATATAATTTCTAATTTTTTCATGGATATTTATCTGAATTATAAAATACATGAGCTTATCTTGAAACAATTCATAGTTATATCCATCCAATTGAGATTTAATGTTCTTAATTTTAGCTAGATAATTAACTATTTTCTCATCCCCTTTCATAGGAGTTGTAAACAATTCCATAATAAGCTTAATTATTTTTGACAAATGATTGCCTTCATGCATTGTCTCTAATTGCTTCCAGCATCAACAGGTGAGTCCATATGACCTATATGCATTAAGAATTCATCTTTTATGCTTTGCAAAAGGATGGACAAAGCCTCTTGAGATCTCTAAGAGAAGGAGCTAAGATTTTTAGGGATTTATTTTCTTCCAGTGGGTCAAGCCTCCACGCCAGTCATAATATCCCATAGCTTCCAAGCCATAAAAAATATTTCAATCAAACTCTTCATATGCTATAATTTGCTCCATTTAATAGCTAAGACATATCTAATGAAAAAATAGCAAAATGATCCAAAAACACAAGTTTTAATTTTTGAAATTTAACCATTCACAATGATGTACAAAATCAAAATAAAATTTATGGACTTTGATTACTCCAAAACTAATCAATTCCTTATTTATTTATGCACCTCAGTCTGATTTTCAATCACAACACTGAAATGTGCACTTTTTGTACTTTTTGGATCATGATATCAAGTGAAATCCTAAGTCCATTTTCTCATTTTAATTGATGAATAATTAATCAAATTAATAAAAATCCATTACTAAACTTATCTAATCAAAAGCTTCATCAAAATAAAAATAAAACATCCACAACAATGAAATTGATAACAAAGTTCACCCAAATGGGCTACGTCTTTGGATTCTTGAAAAGAGAATCAATCTATTTAACATCTAATGAAGTACAATAACCCTTCAATAATGAAAAATAGATCACAAAACCTACCAATGGGCTGATGCCAAACCTCATGGAACTTTGCAATTAGCCGTAAAACCATTCCGAAGTCCATCGGTGGCCACTACAGTGTCTTTTTAATGCATTCTCTTTAAAATATACCTGAAAAAGTACCTAAAAATGGATAATCCTAAGAATTACATGAAAATAAATCATATGGTTGGAATCCTCTTGAAAAAATGAAATTTTTTCATTTTAACACTCAGGCCTCATTTCACCTCTAAGTGCTCCAAAATGGAGGGTTTCTATAACTGCCCTCTTAAGATCTATGGCTCTACTCAGACTTGAAAGTACCACTTGAATATAACAAGCTCCCTTTTAAACCATGTCAAGCTCAATGGAATTTTAGCGGTGCATATTTGTTTTAACATGGGTGGTGGGGGTTTGAATCTCCCATCGACTACACCTTTTTAACCAAATCTACGTGGATCTACCAAAATCAAATAGAAAAAAAGGCTGTATATAACCCACTTTGTATTTATTTATTGATTTTGCCACCCCACATGGATTCCACCAATTCATTTTCCACTGTGCACATGGACCTCCATGTTGGAAGGGGGAAATTAATTTGTTTACATGCATCATCTATATATCCATGTGACCTCTTTTGGTTAAGTGGGGGAACTATTTTGTTGTGCCAAATGAGTTGGAATACAAGGTGGGAAAGCCTTTTTAAAGGTCATAACCAATAACCCGATCTATGGCTTGGGACACACATGCCCCTTTTTTAGGCCTCACAACTATCTCTTGAGTGTTTAAATCATTGTTAAGATATGCAATGTGAAATTGTGTTGAATTGGGAGGTTGTGAATTGTTGAATGGCCACATATCATGGTGATCTAGCTATCTCCAATGCAATGTTAACCTACCCTCTCGTATTGGTTTTATATGTCAAGCTAACTGTGGAAGGTGCCGAGATATATGCAAATCAATGTGCTCACCAAGGTAATAGGAAATAAGGCTATCTTGTGCCAAGGAAATAAAGCCATCCTAAACCATGTGGAAATAAATGTGATCAACTCAACTCGGTGGGGATTTGATCACCCCACCGAGCTAATAAAATAGCTCACCTAAGCTCTGCATAATGAAAATCATTAACCTTGCAATGAACAAATCAACTCTCCAATACAATAATCCCACATGGGCAATGTTAGATATATATATATATAATCAAAAATTTGATAATGGAAATATGAAATAGTTGGGGAAGGCACCCCTCCTATAAAAGAGTGAGTATGTTGAACCTGGCTAAGGGCACTCGGTCGTAAAATAGTAGGGTTTGCTATTTTTTTCGTTCATCGAAGACCGAGGTAATTAGAACAAAAACTTTCAACCTTTTCAACTTTTTCCACATGTCTTGTGTAAACGTGTGATTCTAGTTAACCATTCTGACCCCATTTTACGACAATTTTGACATGCGATATATTTCACGTATAAGCTCCATCTTCTGAGTACTACTACTAGTAAACAGAAAGGTCTCAAAACACTCTACCACATCATCATGGTTTAAGGAGATTTAGGGAACTATCAAACATCCAAAAATTTCCTCTAAATCACATCTCCCCAGTGAGGAGGATTTTTGTCCACAAATTTTTTTTTTCCACCCATAAAATATGCTAACTCATCATGCTTTGCACAATCACATACAAGAAACATAAATAACATTATGAGCTAAATAAATACAAATAGTTGATTAGATAGTCACATAAACTAATCAGTTAATAAAACCTATTCAAGCTAGTTTCCAACTGATATGGTGTAACCTCACAAATCTATAAACAATCGTGAATCTGTCAATCCCATTATGATGCCATCATAAACAATCGATCTGATAATAATAACCATTAAACAACACAAAAAAGTGTTTAATGTATACTCGTGATACGACCAATTACTATAAAAATAAATTTCACCAAAAATAGATTAGTGTAAAAAGACAACTACATGCCAAAAATAGCTAGTGTCCACTTTGTCCCTCGTGAAATTGTTAATCATGGAAAATATCATGATCCAGAATGTTTAGACCATCCACGCCAAAATAGCTATAGTCAAAACTGGATCAAGTGAACTACCAGTGAAAAATAATCTATCCCCACAATTTGCAATGTAAATAGGATAGAAATAAATTTTTCATCAAAGTTGCATATCAGGTGTGTTAACCATATACCGCTGCAAACATGCCCAAATTATGGGTCTTAAAATATGTCCAAATTATGATTATTTCACATATTGAAATTTAACAACAGATACTAAAATACAAATTTCTAAAAATAGACATTTTAACCATGCCCACTGAACCTACATACTATTGTTAGAAATATCCCAAGCTGAAACATGAGTTGTACCCAACTGTACTAGAAAATCAAAGTTGAAATAAGGAGATAAAAATGGAGTATTAATCAAATTTCCAAAGTAAGAAACCCACTAAGTATGGTAAACCTGTCCCTCAACTTTTCTCACAAAAATTGAACTCCAAAACCCTTCAAATCTAAATGGGAAAACTATTTTGTATAACAATCAACTAGAATCCCACAAGACAATATTTGAAATAATTGCATGTTATAAACAATCAAGATATATGCAAATATAAATCTATCCAAAACACATGAGTTTTCAATATCCATATCAAAATAGAATGGACTCATCTATGGATTATCTATGGATAGATCCAAGGTTGATTCATTCTTAACTGATGGAGGAGTCACAACTTCACTTACCTTTGCAATAGGCATGTATTCCATCTTCACTTTACCATTACTCTAATGGCGAGATGGATGAAGTCTCCAATAAGTGTCCACTCGATGTCCACTCATGTGACAATGAGTGAAAAATGTCCTCTTGTCCTTCTGAGATGAGGAAACATCACTGTCATTTCTCGCTTCTAAACGATGAGATTGGTCTTTTCCATTTGCCTCATTCTTAATGAAAGACTTAAAATTCTTAATCAATGTCCTTCTCTTCCAGAAAATGGTAATAGAATGGTTATGAAATCCACAAAAAGTATAGGGAAAAGCATTCCACATTTTCTGAAAATCATAGCCATACTTCTTAAATTGAAAGAGTGGATCATAATTTTTACAATTTTTATTATGATTATGATTATGGTAAGAAAATGGAGGTGGAATTTCATTACCTCTTCACTGATTTTTCTTACCACATCCATTCTATTATATTAGTGGGGTATAAAATTTGCTTTGCCAAAATCTCTTCTTCCTTCAAAGGTGCTTGGAGGATTCTCCAATTTCCTTTCCCACACTAGAAAAACCCAATCCTATATAACAAGGACGATCCTTGACATATATTGGGTTATATATTCCTTAGTTGTTCTTACCAAGGCCATTCCCATCAAATACCATTTTATTTAATAATTTAGATCCAATGCCCTTAGTATGTCTTTCAAAACCACCAAAAACATCATTACCTGAATCTGAATTCGAATGAGAGGAAGAAGAAGATTCCCATGGTGAAAAACTTATAGTGCACTCTATCATGGTCTCTACATCTAAAGTAGAAGGTAATTCCTTCTTCTGATCACCACACTACAAATTGATCAAGAGATCATCCTTTGATTCTATCTCCTTTTTTAACCGATCAACTTTCTCTTTGAGGGAATAGAGCTTGCATCACAAGAATGCATTTTCCTCCTGGATTTTCCTATTGATGCTCTCAAGATCTTCCAGTATTTCCCTCTTCAATGTTTTCCCCATGATTACCTACAAACCAACTATATTCCAAAATAATGCAAAATTTCTGAGTAAGAAGATCAAGACAAATAGTTTACACGGATGGAATAAGTAAATCACATACTTGGTATACAAATGTAATCAAGAAATCAAAAACCATCTCCGATACTAAACATCATCTCGAAAACGCAAGTTTTAATTTTAAAAATTTAACCATTCACAAGGATTTGGAACTCAAAATCAATTTTACAAACTTCAATTACTCCAAAACTGATTAATTCCTTATTTATTTATGCACCTCAGTCTAATTTTCAATCATAACACTGAAATGTGAATTCGTTTGTACTTTGTGGATCATGGATACTGAAATGAAATCCTAAGTCCATTTTCTCATTTTAATTGATGAATTAAAATAGTAAGAATCCATTATTGAACTTATCTAATCTAAAGCTTCATCAAAACATAAATAAAACATCCACAACAAAAAAATTGATAATGGAGTTCACCGAAAAAGTTACATCTCTGGATTCTCGAAAAGAGAATCGATCTATTTAACATCCAATGAAGTATAATAACCCTTCAATAATGACAAATAGATCACAAATACTTTAAAAGGGCTAATACTGACATCATGGAACTCGCAATCAGCTAGAAACCATTACGAAATCCATCTCAGGGCCCCTATATTGTCTTTGCAATGGATTTTTCTGCAAATGTACTTGAAAAAGTATCTAAAAATTGAGAATCCTAAGAATTACATGAAAAAAATCATATGGTTGAAATCCTCTTAGAAAAATGAACATTTTTAGTTTTTATACTAAGGCCTCATTTCACCTCTAAGTGCTCCAAAATGGAAGATTACCATAATTGCCCTCTTAAGCTCTATGGCTCTGCTCAGGCCTGAAGGTACCATTCGAATATAACAAGCTCCCTTTTAAACCATGTCAAGCTCAATGGCTTATTGGCAAGGCATATTCATTTTAACGTGGGTGGTGGGGGTTTGAATCTCCCCACCGACTCCACCTTTTAACCAAATCTTCGTGGATCTACCAAAATCAAATAGCACTAAGGCTATATATAACCCACTTCACATTTATTTATTACTTTTCCACCCTACATGGATTCCACCTATTCGCTATCCAATGTGCACATGGACCTCTCAGACCTTGGTAGGGGGAAATGTCTTTATTTGCATGCATCATCCATATCTCCTCGTGACCTCCTCTCGGTTTAGTGGGGAACTATTTTGTTGTCCCACAAGCATGGGATTACAAGTTGGGAAATCATTTTTAAAAGGAATAACTCGACAACCTGATCCATGTCTTAGGCCACGCATGCCCCTTTTTTGGGCCTCAAAATTATCTATCGAAAGCAGTCTAAGTCCACCGTCAAGTCATGCAATGTGGAACCATGCTGAATTGGGAGGTCATTGTGCATTGTTGAATGGCCATGTATCATGGTGATCTGACTATCTCCAATGGAATGTTAACCTGCCCTCTCGCATTGGTTGTATATGTCGAGATAACTTTGGAATGTGTCGTGTTATATGCAAATCAATTTTCTCGCCAAGGTAATAGGAAATAAGGCTATCTTGTGCTAAGGAAATGAATCCATCGTGAATCATGTGGAAATAAATGTTATCAACTCAACTTGGTGGCGAGTTGATCACCCCACCAAGATAATAAAATAGCTCGCATGATCTCTACATAATGCAAATCATTAACCGTACAGTGCATAAATAAACTCTCCAATAAAATAATCCCACATGGACAATTTTAGAGAACTATATGGCATATATAATTGAAAATTCAATAATGACAATATGAAATAGGTGACAAAGGCACCCCTTATATAAAAGAGTGAGTGTGTCAAACCTGGTTGAGGGTCCTCACGAGAAATAGCGAGACCCACTAATTTATTTTTCATTCATCGAAGTCCAAAGGTAATCAAAACATGAACTTTCAACCTTTTCACCTTTTGCCAAATTTCATGTGTCAACACATGATTCTCCAATTGACCATTATGACCCCATTTTATGCCAACTTTGACCTACAATATCTTTCATGTACGAGCTTCATTTTCTAAGTATCGCTTATCGACAAAAATCTCTCAAAACACTCTACCACTTTGTCATGGTTTAAGGAGATTTAGGGAACTCCCGAATGTCTCAAAATGTCCTCCATACCATATAACTATTCATTTTAATGCTCAAATGGAAATGACGACAAATACAACTACAAATTAAAATCACAAAAGCCAAATAGAGAAAAAAACAAGTTGTAGATATTATTTTTAGTTATATGCTTGCAAATAAATTAGAAAAAAATAAATAATAGGTCAGAGAGAAAATCTCTAAGCTTTTAAAATTTTGGAATTCATTAGACAAAGAAAAAAGAATACCCATCGAACATAGACTTTGACAACCCACGGAATGAATAAAATTAGAAAAACCGCAGTACAAAGGAAATAGAAACCTGTAGTCCAAGGAAAATTTTGAAAGCTACAAGATATAAGGAAATAAAATATGATACCACTAAAATATAAATACACATGTATTTAAATAATTGGTTCAATTTTTCACACCGACAAAAAAAAATGTAAAGGAATGTGTACATGTTCAATTGGTTCGCAATTGAAAAAGTATTAGTCAAACAATGCCATTTGTCAATGATCTAGAGGATGACAAGAGATAATTGGTGGATTCCTACCAAAATTTAAATAGATGGATTCAAATGAACTTAAAGTCATCAGGATAAGCCAAAAAATAAAATAAAATTTGGGTCCAAAATCTAAAGACATGTGTCACAATATAGGAAGTTAAGCTAAAGAAAAGATTGACACCTTGAAACTTGCGAAGACTGACACAATAGAAGATTAATACAAGTATCCAAATACAATTGGTTCACACTTCACAGTGCAACCAAAATGACTTAACGTAGAAATGGACACATGTGGAGACTTTAAATGGCTCACTTTTCATAAGACTAACAAACATTGAAAAATGAAAAAAATGGATAATTCTTCTTGGATAGCCACTACCAAAAATTAAAAGACTGATAGATGCAAAATATGGAGCAATTTCATTGGCTCATCCTTCAAAAATTAAAAAATAATGCAAACACAAGACTGACAATGTGAAATATGGAGCAATTCTAGTATTTCGCAAAGACAAAAACATGCTAATAAAATTTTGACAACGTGAAATATAAAGTGACTTGGATCTTTCTTATTGGATCATATTTTGTAAATGAAAGAGGAAATATTAACCCAAGTCTAACAATGTGAAGACAAACATAAACCCATTATTGGATCACATTTTGCAACCGACAACAAAATGAATTTTTGAAGTTCATAGAACAACCTTATTGTTTCATACTTCGTAAATGACAGAAAGTTCAAGAAAGATGAAAAATATGAAGCTAGATGGCACACAATGATTGGATCAGGTTTAGCAAGAAGAGAAAACATTAAAAAATTCAATAAAACACCGACAAGATGAAGCTACTTGGCCTTCTACGAGTGGATTTAGTTTCACAAACTTGAAAAAAGGACAGTGAAGCTATTTGGAGCAATTTTATTGGTCCAAGATTCACAAAACTGATAGGATCTAAATAAAAATGATAAAGAAAAGCTAGATGGCATAAAAAAATTGGACCAGATTCAAAAAAATAGATCTAGTAAAAAATAAAGATTTGTAAAGTTGGGGCGAATTAACCACACGAACTAACTAGAATTAAGGAAATCCTTTTGGATCCATAGACAAAAATAGCTATAACGGCTATAAGTGGCATAAAAACTTAAAACAAGCTTGATGATGATAGATCTAAACTGAAAATGATGGTAACTAGATGCAGAAACAAATATCTAAGCTGAAAATTTCTCAAACATAATCTAAAAATCAATTTAAGAAATATTTTCAAAAAAAAATTAGGTAGGAATCAAAATTTTAAATGTGGTTATCTTGAAGATGATTGTGGAGAAACTAGGGCTTCGCAGATATGTAAAAAGACTTCAATATTATTCGTTGTATCTAATTAAAAGCTTCTAGATTAATCTTACACATGCAAAATCACCTACATTAATACCATGTCAAGGAAATGAAGGGAAATATAATTAACAAATTATATATCCATAAATAAAATTTTGAAGATTATAGATTATAGTATGCAGATTATAGAATGTAATATCATGAGCTGAAAGAAAATAATAGTCATGTAAAGAGATAGTAACACCAAATTTAAGTGGGGAAAACATGAAGGTAAAAACCCCACTAAATAAAGCATTGTCTGTTATTAAGAATTTCGATATAGGTTTTACCCAACGACTTCCACTTCACTCATTGGTCTCATACAATGATTATAGAGCTAGTTCTCACACTTATTCAATACAATAATCATAGAATGATCTTCTAGTTTGATCTTAGTCTCGATATCAGTCTCTACAAATGTAAACATTTCTCATATCTAAACCCGAGAGGGATCACCCAAATCAATATGGATGGGTGAATCAGTCGAGACACTTCACTCTTAAATGTGGAAGATCTTCATAATAAATTTTGATGAATTTTTTTTAATAGTATTGGTTTGTACTACAGTGGTAGATATCCCACTTGACATTATCACCCCAAAATTGTGCGTGGGAGAAAGGTTTCTACTGGTGCTCGAGATGAAGGTGATTATAGGAAATTTTCTCGTTGAAGACCATGTGAGGAAACAGCTTCACACAATGTAACATGAGATAGGTAGTGACATCGTAAACTACTTAGTGAGAGGTGTAGTGGACTATGTACTTTAGTGCATGGAGGCATACATTAGGAGGTTTGTGGATGAGAAGATGTAGGAGAGCTAGAAGGTTATGACTGGGGAAATGAAGAAAGAAACAAAAAGAATGGAAAAAGTAGAAAATCATCATAAAGTTAGGTATGGTGGTAGGTAGGTGAGGAGAAATTAATTCATAAAAATTGGAAAAATCTATAAAAGGGGTGCATATAATTTCATTCTCACCTTACATGTTAGATTTTTCTAGCCTTGGAAAAGTGAACAAATTTGAAGTGCGATAGCGAAGAAAAGAATAGAGAACTAGTTGAATTTGGTCATGGCCATAGCGTATCTCCATTGAGAAATTGTTTGAGCAAGTTGAAGGCATGCAAAGTATTAGGTTTGAGTATTTAGGGTTTGAGAAAAAAAACTATAGCTAGAGAACATAAGTTCGAGGTTGTAGAGGAAGTGAAAGCCAAAAAATTTCAAGTATAAGTTGTAGTAAGAAATAGAATCAAAACAAGCACTTGGAGAAACCACAAGGGGCAAGAAGAGGAATGAACTAGAGGTAGAGGTCGAAGACGCACCGGAGGAAATATTTTACGAGATGTAATATCCTCGAGGGCATCATCATGGGACATGTATGGGAGTCTCACAGTCATAAGAGTAAGCTAAGTGACTAAAACCACCACACTAGTGTGAATAGAGATCAGATTGAAAAGGAATTAGTGAAAAATAAAAACTTTTGCACTGAAAACGACTAACCCATATACGGAGATGAAGGAAAAAATATTTTGGAGAAAGCTAAAGTGTTACATGTTTATGAGCTACCATACTTTGGAAAAATTAGAGAAGCTTTACCAGTGGGTGATGTGAAGAGTCCATGAGGACGTTTTCTACTTTATAAGACAAAGGAGTGTTCATCAACATGCCTTTGATCGGGAGACTTAAAGGGTTGAGAAGCTCAGGCACAGAGATTACCTAGGATATTTATGATGAATTTGGTGTATAGGCTACTAATATGGAGTTATCATATCATAAGGGATAGTGCGTGATGGACGTGTCAAATTTAACTGACCATGTGGTCAAATTTTCCGCGCACCTCTTGATAAAATTTAATAACTAGGAGTGTTGGTCTAGGTGAATAATAAATGGCTCCATATTGCGAAGAAGATGGCGGAAGGTACTATCTACAACCTTGTCATGTTTATAGTGGAAGGTATTATTGAGGAATCACATAAAGGAGATAAAATCAGGTGGGGCGTTATTCTTTTATCAATTGTGTTTTTGGATATTGGGGTCCCAGATGGCCCTAAGGACAAGATGTGGCATTACCCACCGTAAAATAATTCTCTAGTGAAAGGTTTTAAAAATACACATGTGATGGAGCCACTAGCGGAGCCTATAAAATTAGGTTGGAGATGTGGTACAAGAGAATTTGCAAGGCCTTTGAACATGAGTGGTGCATACTAAACTACTTTCCTACAATGGTTGATGGAGAGGAAAATTTTCCAGTATCCCCGCACTATTGCATTAGAAGATTCCAAATGAATACTGGTGAGTGGATCCCTTGGTGTAATCTCCCCTATGCATTTAAATCGCACTATTTTTAGGCTTTGGTGAACATATTCTCAAATGCATGGAGGCTTAGATTTGACATGGAAAATTTTGACTATGATTACCATACGCTCCGCAAGACTTATGTCTATCCGTAAGTCAGCCTACATTGAGACTATGATATTAGATGATATCATCATTAATTCTATGAATTTGAATATTGGAAAGGTGGGTGTGGATAAGGTATACATCAACCTTAAGCCTAAATTAGTGAATGGAAAGTATATTGAAAATGAATTCAAACTCCCGGAACCACCAAAGGGAAATCATACAGTTGGTATCATGTAAGAGAACGAGTCCACCCCTCCTAGAATAGAGGAAGACTACTTAAGGATGAGGAGAAGATGGAGGAATTTGGCATGTTAGGTAATGGTGCAAGAAGGAAACCAACTATAGGAACAAAGAGGCCACATCAGTAAATCCCTCCCATGCGGGAAGAAGAAGAAGTGAGAATTGAGACCGAGGTTGAGGAGATGGAAAAAGTAGAGGGCGGTGTGTTTGATCGGGGTTCGGGAGAAAGTTGAGGAGGACATCTAAGACATAGAGAACTAGTGCAAGACCATCTTATCCATTTATAAGGTCACCAAGGATATCACCAATCAAACCAAGCCCATAGAATAAAACAAGGAGAACGAGTAAGTATGTTCCTAGGGGTAATAGTGAGGAAGATACATCATATGAGGTTGTACACAACATAGGGGAAACACCATTTATTGATGTAGAAGGAGGATAGGATCTTAGAGAAGAAAAATACCAAAAAAAAAGGTGCATGATGAGTGCAAAGAAGAAAAAGGCCCCATAAGAGAAGATGAGGAAAAAGAGAAGAGTGTTAGTGAGCACTCGGGTGAGCATGGGGGTACATCGGTGGAGGTCCAATCTCGGGTGTAGACACGCATATTCCCAAGGGTAAAAATTCTGAGAGGAAGAAGGGGGAAGAAATATTGAAGACACCAAACATGGGGTATATAGATAACCCTACAAAGATCATTCATGCAAGGTTCCGAGAACCATTAATAATGAGCAATTATATGGATGGTAATTGATAGATCCCAAGGGTGCAAATATGTGCACTATAAATAATATTTACTTGGAGTATGTAAACACATATGGATGAACTTGAGTTTAACATAAATGAGGAATCTTGCATCAGGTGTAAGATGAAGAAATCACCTAAGCAACACATATGAAAATTAAGTCGATCAATTTCACGTATGAGCAGTGAGCAATGCCTTGATGAAAGTGTCGAGAGAGGTGGCTAGATGAAACTTGGATAAAGTGTTCATGCTCAAGAATGTTTTAAAGGATAAAATTCATAAGGAAAAGTATATTGAGAAACTAAATGTGGCATGCGGTGGGGCTAAAAATTGCAAGAAAGAGATTCTGGATTTTTGGGCCAACATTGGGGGTAAAATTTTAGAGTCACATTCATAGTTTTATGAGTAGACATAGAAGACCTACCCCTCAGCCTTACATTTTCTACAATATTACATATACCTATTTCTCAAGGAGAGGATAAACATGGAAGGAGAGACAAAAATAGATGTTGCAGCCGGAAGAGAGAAGAATAAAAGAGTGATTTAGTGCCAAATTATAGATTATGATGTCATACTCCAAACATTGAAAGATGAGTTGAATAAGGTAGGATGGGCGTTGGATAACTGCAAGGATCTAGAAAATATCCTTAAAGCATATACATCCCAAGAGTAGAACAAGGTTCAAACATCTAAGAAGGACGAGTCCTTGGGAAGAGAAGAGAAGTTGTCCTCATTTGTAACGAATCATGATGTGCTTAAGGAAGCTAGGGATCCTAACAAGGTGTGAATAAAGGATCTAGGAGCATTAGTGGCATGAAGGATGGATTTTATGGAAGGAATGGTCTCAAGCCCTTGCTACAGGTGATAAGGGAATCAAGCACAAGGGTCAGGACATGACTCTGAATGAAATGGAGAAAATACTTGGTGACATCCCTAATAAAGTTAAGAAGGGGTTGGGAGAGTTGAATTAATTGGATGCTGACATAAATAAGGATTATCATGAACTCCTGCAACCATTTGAGGAGTAAGGCATGTTTTTCATTCTTCCATTCTATTCATTCTTTCACTCTTGTATAGAAATTCTTTATTTTTTACTCTTAGGAGATATAAGTCGAGCAACCCCATTTCCGAGGGCAGAAATGTAATTAGTGTGGGGTAATGTTGGATTGGAAAAATTCAATAAGTATCAACAAGGCATGTGGAATATTGGCACGTGAAATTGGGGTTCATGATTGTGCACAAGATCCAGATTGAAATTGTGTGTGCCTAGAAAGTATAATCCTTGGACTTAACTAATTTTGCATATACGAGCTAAAAATAGGAAAATCAGGGTTTATTTATAGATTAATCTATTATTAGTCTTGTTAGGAAATCATGCATGCTCTATAGTTAATTTTTATGTATGCATGGCTATTTCAAGCATGCAAACTATTTTGAGGATCCATAGGCGATGAAGAGATATTCCCTACCCATAGAAATACCTTATGTACTCCATTGTTTTATACAAAATTGATATGATAGGGTTATGGTGTTCGGTAAATTGGCACATATGAATCTCTTGTGACTTTTATTATAGATTCAAGTTCTCATATGTAATCTTTATGTTATTAAAGGACCATTATAGATGGATTCTAGTTGATGTATCTGAGTATGGTGTTCACATGGTGCAATTGATCTTAGTGTTTATCTGATATGTTGTGTTTCCTTATTACATGTCTTCCCATTCCAATTTCATATTATGATGTCTATAATGATCTAGATGTGAATGTATGCTTTGATATTGGTAATCATGTATCTGCATTCTAACATCTTGAAAATAAATACAAATGAAGGACTTGGTAGCTTGCATGCTTTGGGTGAGTGTTAAAATATTTTTGAATGAGGTGCCAACATTCATAACATCATTAGGTGGTAAATCAAGACTACACCTAGAACCAGTCTACAACACCTAGGTGCCCCTAACTCGGTCTAGGTACCATAGTCCCATTATTTTTGTTAGTTCTACAATTTTTTTGAGCTTGGTTGCAATAGTCTTCTTTCCTATTCCATTAGTTCTCCAACTTGACATAGCTTCCAGGGATTATTGTAAAATTAGGTAAGTACTCTATCCCTTCTCTTGCACTTAGGGTTTAAAATTTAATTCCTTATTACTTAGGTCATGATTTGTACTTTATTACTATATAAATGCATTGTTACTCTGTAATTAGAAATTAACATATATTTCTATATTTTCTTAATCATTTGGTGAACCCAACACATTGAAACATTCATAGGATCCTTATACTTTCATTTCTCTCATTTTTCCTAGGATCTTCTCATCATGGATATCTCCATTCATGATTTCTTGCTAGCCAATCCTAATTATCGAGCTAAAATTATTACTCTCTTGGCTATTTCTACTTGATCTGAAATAGTATATCAAACATTTGTGGATTCATTTTCTCACCACTTACTTTTCCATCTATCAGTAGCTGAAAATATTTCTATTTACAAAAATTATCCTCATATTTATATATGAATATGCATTCAAAACTTGGGTGTTAAATGAACTTTAGTCGACAATGAATCTGAGCTCAATCATTGTCCTTTATCATTCATTTAGAATGTAGGCCTTTCCGTATCTAATATTAACCCAACATCTATTTCTCTGGGGAATATGAATATACTCCACGTACATGTCTTGGCATTATTGTTTTACCCGTCACAATTGGGCCAAAAATAGTTCTTATATTATTCTATGTTTTTCATTTCCTCGTTCCATATAATTACTTACTCGGAAGGCCATGGCCTCGTAAAATGTAAGTAGTACCTTCTACAGTTCACTGGTGCATCAAATTATTACATGGTGGATTTGAATATTCATCTCCCATTGATAGTTCCCCATTCCAAAATTGTAACCTAGATTCAACTACTACACTACCTATTCCAACTCTATTAGTATACATCCTACTACTCGATCCACAACCCACAAACTATCTAAACAAATTTCCTCCACAAGAAGGAACAGTTTGTGCATTAGATGTTGTTCTATCCTATTTAGTATAACCCCCTCCTTCTACTAATTCTATGGTGATTTTTCAGGGTTTCTTCCATACATCGATGTCATACCACCTTCATTTTCTTCTCATGATAAATCTACATCCATGCTTCCTCCATTCACCTGCACTCTCTTCATGAATAATGCTTACCGGTTACACATTCCATTTTATCCCACTTTCTCTCGACACTATTTACACTCATTATGTCTTTTCTCATCTATGATTCAGGGGTGTATGATCTCATCCCTCCATTACATTCTCTTAATTTATATCATGGCTATGTTCGCATTACTACTTCTTATGGCCTATGAGTATTTCATCTCTCAATCTTTGTTACACTCACTTTGCACCTTTATGCACTTACTCTCGATAAATATTAGATTGATTATATTGGTGGAACTTTATATCATGATCATATAGATATTTCATTCCCTATGTCTATAGTGCCTAGGCGCCCGACCTAGTCTAGGTTTCCTAGTACTAGTATTTCCGACAGTACCACATTTTTTGAGCTTGGTTTCGATAGTATGCTTTCCTATTCCATCAGTTCTCCATCTTGGTAGATCTTCAAGATTATTGTCAAAATAGCTAAGTAATCTATCCCTTCTCTTGCAGCTTAGGGTTTCAAATTTAATTACTTATTGCTTATGTCGTGATCTATACTTTATTTCTATATCATTGCATTGTTACTTCAGTAATTAGAATTTAACATATATTTCTATATTTTTTAAGTCACTTATATATACTTAGTTCCTTCTTTCAAATAAGGGGTCAAGATCTATAAGCATTATCTATCACCACATAAGCTTACACAAATACACAAGATCACTACAAAATACATATCTACCACATCAATACAAGGGTCAAGGGTTACATTGGATTGCATACATTGAATAGGAGGGGATTTCACTCTATTCAATCACACACATTTTTACATATTCAAGAAAATATAGATCTATCATGTTATCCTCGTGAAAATTACACAAGGTAAACCTAGGGCACAAGACTCAAATACACACACATATGGTGAGCTACTTGGATTCTCGAGATGTAGTGTAGTGCTTAGTCATAATTTCATTCTTCGAGTGTCTCTGTCAGGGTCATTATGAATCCTCATTCTATATATTTTTATTATATTTGATGTAGTTTGTGGGCATGTGAAGATATTCATTTGTTTTACAATTTACAGTGTGATCGGTGATCTAATAGCAAACCTAAGTGACAAAGAGTGATGTAATGTCCCCTTTTCTATTCCTAAGGCTAAGGGACAAGTCGAGTCAAGGCTGGGTCATACCCAAGGGGCTATGGATGTTGGGGGCTATTGTGAAGGTGTAATGTCCCCTTTTCTTTCTCCAAAGGCCTAAGGGTCAAGTGAGTCCAAGCCATGGTCATATCCAAGGGGCGGGGACACCGGGGATACTCGAGAAGGGGTTGCGTATGGTATTATTAGTCGTGTTTGGTGTTTGGGGGTCACTTTGGACCTTGGTGACTTAAAACAGGAAAAATTAACTTTAGTTACTTTTATTTTATTGACCCCTCCGTGGAATGAAATACGATTTGGTCTATTGGGGATCTTTTTCCTTGGAAAGTATATAAGAGTCGGGGGAGAAAGAGAAGACACTTTTTGCATGCATTTTTTTGACCCCTTCACGTGTATCTCGTTGTTGTTTACATCTACAACTTGTGGATTCAAATCCCACAGGAACCTAGCTTTGTTGGTGAGAGATCCATCCCTAGATAGTAGGGCATTCTTCGGTAGTGAGAGATCTACCCTATTCTATCATTTTGGAGCCACTTTCTGGGATGTGTTACAGAGATATTTCAGAAGGTATAGAGGAAGGGTTTTGAAGATTCTTGGCAAAATTTGGAGAGAATAATCAAGGGGCTTCCGTGATCGAATCACAACAATAGATCAGATCCATGGAAGCCATTTGGGTAGAGTGTGGCCACTCGTTGAAGGCATCTCGTGAAAGTTTTCATAGATTTTGGGGGCATTTGGGGAAGACAATCAGAGGGGATCCAGACCAGATTCACGAAAACCTTTTAGGATGGGCATGGCAGCATGTTGAAGGTGCCTCCATCATTTTCCAACCCCCATCCCAAGTGTGGTGACTTACATCATGTACGGAGAGGGTTTTCTAGTTGTTTAGGTTCACTGTGATTTCCCAGCAGCATTGTACTTTGTAATATTCCAAAAATAGTTTCCCTTTGTCATTTATAATAATATCAAGCCCTCTTTATATTTCCAAGTAAATTTGGGTGGTCATTTTGGGGAATATTAAGTTTATTTAGTTTGTTGTTCTAACTGTAAAAATCTGGTATAATCAATACTTTATGTGGCTACATATTTTCAATATTTTTGTGCATTTTTAAGTGGTATCCCATCGGGGATATTTCAGTGGTATCAGAGTTGTTGTTCCTCCAGCCTGTGTTGGTTAAATATGGTAGTTTGGAAATATCTCAAAGGGGGTTTTATGAAGGAAATGTTCACCAACATGGTGAAACAATAGGAAGCCACTAACCTTTATTTGAGTCATCTCACTTAGAATTTGAATCAAAGCATATCTAGGGACAATAAGGAATAATGGTGAGAATAGTGATAAAGGGTGGCCAATAGAGGTGACTGATGAGCATTCTTGTTGGAGGAAGTACTAATATTTGAGTAGGGGTTTTAGAGATAATATGCCATTTCCATATTATTGCATGATGAAGATTAGTAGCAAGCCCAAACGAGGTCATCATATGCTGGTATTTGAATCAAAAATAACTTATTTGTAGAAGAAGCTTCTAAACAAAAGGGTATGATTTCCATTGAGAAAATAATTGAATTAGGGAAACTTTTCTTGTTAGAGAAATTATTCTAGCTCAAGAGAAGAAACTTTTTTTGTGCAAGCAAGGAGGATGTAATGGAAACTCTTAAAAAGTGTGAGGAAGGGAATAGCGAGCTAGAGCTGCTAGGTTGATAATGCGACTCAAGAAAGACAACACATACAATAGTTCAAGGAAATGATGAGGGCCATTGATGCAAGAAAGACTACACCCTTGAAAGAAGACTCTATGGAGCAACTGGCACATGAGGAGGAGCCTCACATGGACACCGGTGTAAAATTGCATCCCGTTGTAATTTCCAAACCAAAGAACTTTTGATCAGCTTTCAGATACTTTCAATAGGCACTCAAGAAACAATGTTGGGGGCAGCTCAACATATGTCTATCTTGAACACACAGAGGACATTGATGGCCTTGAAAGGCACTCAGGCAACAATGTTGGGGGAAGCTCAACATATGTCTATCTTGAACACATGAAGGACATTGATGGCATTGAAAGGTATGAACAAACATGGCTGGTTGGTTGTAAAACTGAAAAATATATTTCAATCCAAAAGGTACCTATCAATCCTCCAAAGAATAAGTCATTATCATATGGGATGGATTTACCAAGCAATAATGAGCATAAAATTGTGAAAGGTGTTGATTTTTGTTCCACTAATTCTCCATCTAAAATCATGAATCACAATAGGGATGTTGCTTATTTTGGAGGTTTCTAAAGCAGTGATAGAAGGTGAACCTTATGATAATATTCTTTATGAGGAGATACAAGAGAAGAAAATATGGTAGACCTTACATGATATAAGGGCTCAGGGGCATTATAAGCTATGGGATCCTGTAATATGTGGCAGTTATCCAAAACTATCAATTCTAATGTTGAAAACTTCGTGACTGATTTCATAAGCCAAAGAAGGAATTCAAATGTGTATTTTGGGATTACAAGTGTTGGAAAGCATGTTTTCTTCATTGAGACTCAGTGCAAGAAGGGAGAGTACCTCTCAAGGTACTAGCATTGGTTTTCTGATTGCAAAAAGGGGTAGGAGAATATTTTTTAATCATCTTCAACCTACTGGACTGTGTATAACAACAGTCATAATGAGAGGAGAAAATAGCAATATGGGACAACAGGGAAAAGAGGTGAGAGTGGACATTTGGGGCAATGGCCTCCCCATTCTTCTGCTAAGCCTTTGGGGCTTCACGAACCATTTTTAAGGATCCAAAAGTTAACTAGGCACAACAGCCCGTAGATATGTTGGATGAGGAGTCTTGTTGGGAGACGTACCAGACCTTGAGTGAAGGCCTTCGTAACAACATGTCATTCCAGGAATATTGTGAAATGAAGGTTGGTAGTAGACCCAAGAGAGATCACTAGACACAAAATACCGATATTTAAAGGAGGTTGGGATAGATTTCTGTTCCACATTTTGATGGTTCTAAGAAGTGTACTGCACAGTCTTGGGTGCAGAAGTCGAAGACATACTCCGACTCAAATCCTATGCGCAAGGAAGATGCAATTAATTTTACAAGCTCGCATCTTGAGGGAGACGCTCATGATTGGTGGCATCATGGGCTAATTACATAGGGACACATACACATTACGACTCATGTAGAGTTCACGCAGAGGCTGGTGAGAAGATTTGATAGGAGGGACCCTGATAGGTATTTCAGGGAGTGGACTCATTTGAGACAAACCGGTCCCTTGGATCAATACATCGTAGATTTTCAGAGATTACCAGTCATGGTACCTGATGTCACGGAGAGGAGGTTGATTTCACTATTCATAGTAGGTTTGACTGATGCTTTCGCTGGATTTGTGAAGGCATTTGAACCTTCTTCTTTACACGGGGCTGTTAGGAAAGCTCGGGACTTGGAGTTATCCACTCCAAAGCCAAGGGCTCCACCTTGCGTTCAACAAAGGGAACCTCCATCTGGATCAGATGAATGTCAGCAAAGGGAGCCTCCACCGAGGTAGGAGGTGGTTAAAAAGCCAATCATTTCTTGAGAACACAAAGATGAGTTGAGGTGAAAGAAACTATGTTTTGATTGCCACACACCTTGGATTCCAGGACATGATTGCAGAGGTAGAGGGAAGGCTCAATTCATTGAAGTCTTCGAGGAGAGAAAGGGTGACAGAGGTGAGGAGTTAGAGACTCGTGAGATGGATGATGGAGATGGGGTTGTATTGGATAGTGCTGATGCGGGGCAGGAGGAGAAGAATTTTCCTCGGGAGATTATAGCCACATTTCCTAGTACTCTGATGTATAAGGCATTTAGGATTAGAGGAGTTATGTAGGGTCAGTGTGTTGGGGTACTCATTGATAGCAGGGAAACCCACAACTATATTGATGCCTCATTGGTTGAGAGGTGAGGACTACAGACAAAGGATTTTGAGGGCCTCAACGGGGTTGTAGCCAATGGAGAGTCTTTGAGGTGCACACGATGGGTTCCCCAAGTGAGCATCATGATGGGTAACTATACAGTTACCAATGATTTCCACATTGTTGGAATGGGAGTGACCAACATAGCACTAGGAGTGTAGTGGCTCCACTCTCTTGGTGAGTTTCGGACTAAATTTCAGATGATAGAGCTGAAGTTTAAGTCCGAGGGTAGGAATGTGATTTTGAGGGGAGTATCTGTAGGAGCACCAAGGATGGTTACAACTGAGGGGATGGAGAGGATGATCTAGCATGGTGAGGATTTTTATTATTATGGATTGATGTGGAGTATGATGGATGTAGGTGTGGCCAACAATGTTACACATGAGACTGTTACTGAGATTAGGATTACAAGTTCAGATAATCTGAGCTTATCTTTATGTTGATTATCTGAAGGTTTAGTATACTGGAGACCTCATTTGTTTGTTGAGTACTCCAAAAACTGACACACTGGCAAGATTATGGATGATCACATAAAGGATGATAGCTACAAATTTGAGGATGAGATGATATTCTATCAGGGAAGATTGAGCCTTGTGTTAGATTTATGGTTGAGGATGGAGATATTACGACATGTGCATTGTCCTTCCATTACTGGGCATTTGATTTGCGATGAGACCTACAGGTTCATGCCAGAGAGGTTCATATGGCACAGGTTAAGGGGGATATCCCCAACTTTATATAGGCATATACAGTTTGTCACTGTGACAAGTCAAAACCTGCGGGTTCATCATTTTTTGAATCGACATTGGATAACACTCCTATGTATTTTACTACTTTTATGCCCGATGAGCACTTCCCCATGTATTAGTCAGTGGAGAGATGAAATTGAGTCATGGTTATTTAGTAGGTTCACATTCAACACATGAGGTGGACTATGTGGGGCTGATATTACCGCAGTTGATTGTATACTTTGGAGTCTTGGGACTTTCCCTCCACGGGACACATTGAGATACATTATGAGGAGCCTTTCTCTCACATGAGTGTAGGTCATGTGGGAGAGTTAGCACAATTTTCGCATACACAGGTTGTTCCACAGGTGGATCCAAGGGACTCTACGAGACCCAGAATAAAATTTCATACCTAGGAGTCAATTAGAGAGGCAATGAGTGATCACATGATGATAGCGTTGCATCGGAAAGGACTGGATAGATTGGCACTTTCGACGTGGGTACCAGGGGAGAGTTGGTGTGGACATCATAATAATTTAGGAGCAACATTGTTCTCCACACGTCATAAAGAGCATGATCACTACATGGGGTGTCTTGGTTACTACGCATCACACCGATCATCAGTTGACTATAGGGTGAGGTGGAGAAACTTGCGGTGTGGTATTCAACCTCTGTAGCATGACATGATAATTCTTGGGGTCAAGCATTTCTCGGGAAGGGAGGACTGTAATGTCCCCTTTTCTACACCTAAGGCTAAGGGACAAGTCGAGTCCAAGTTGGGTCATACCCAAGGGGCTACAGACACTGGGGGCTATTGTGAAGGTGTAATGTCCCCTTTTCCTGCGCCAAAGGCCTAAGGGTCAAGCGAGTCCAAGCCGTGGTCATATCCAAGGGGCAGGGGACGTTGGGGGATACTAAGAAGACTTTGCATGGTATTATTAGTTGTGTTTAGTGTTTGGGGATCACTTTGGACCTTGGTGACTTAAAACGGGAAAACATAACTTTAGTTACTTTTATTTTATTGACCCCTCCATGGAATGAAACACGATTTGGTCTATTGGGGCTATTTTTCCTTAGAAAGTATATAAGGATCCGGGGGAGGAAAAGAAGACACTTTTTTGTATACATTTTATTGACCCCTTCATGTGCAACTACTATTGTTCACATCTACAGCTTGTGGAGTCAAATCCCATAGGGACCCTAGCTTCGGTGGTGAGAGACCCGTCCCTAGCTAGTAGGGCATTCTTCGGTAGTGAGAGATCTACCCTAGTCTGTCATTTTGGAGCCAATTTTTGGGCTATGTTACAAAGATATTTCAGAAGGTATAGAGGAAGGGTTTTGAATATTATTGGTGGCATTTGGAGAGGATAATCATTGGACTTCCATATCAGAATCATGGCGAGTTCGGATCCGTGACAACCATTTGGGCAGAGCGTGGCTGCTCGTTGAAGGCATCTTGTGAAGGTTTTCACGGGTTTTGGGGGCGTTTGGGGAAGAAAATCAAAGGGGCTCTAGACCAAATTCATGAAATCCTTTTGGGCTAGGCGTGGCAGCACACTGAAGGTGCCTCCATCATTTTCCAACCCCTATCCTAAGCATGATGACTTACAGCCTGTACGGAGAGGGTTTTCCAGTTGTCTAGGTTTGCTTTGTGATTTCCTGGCAGCATTGTACTCTGTAATATTCCAAAAATAGTTTCCCTTTGTCATTTATAATAATATCAAGCCCTCTTTGTATTTCCAAGTAAATTTGGGTGGTCATTTTGGGGAATATTAAGTTTATTTAGTTTGTTGTTCTAACTGTAAAAATCTGGTATAATCAGTACTTTATGTGGCTGCATATTTTCAATATTTTTATGCATTTTTAAGTGGTATCCCATCAAGGATATTTCAAGTGACTAACAAAGAATGTATTCGACCTAGAAAAGATCATAACAAAATAATTTTAGCATACACAGGCTCCCAAATTAGTCAACTCCTACGGAACTCCCCGCCCTTCTATGGGTGCTTCGCTCTATACATTCCTAGAATTCGAACCCTCATCGAGACTTTTTGATGCTATTTACATCTTGTTCTAGTAGATACACTCAAAAATAACTCTTAAGTTACATATAATCATCTTAGTCATTATCCCCCTCTCATTTGCTTAGGATTTTACATCCTTAAATGTGTAGTGCTTGTATAGTGCTTTATGTAATCATTTGAATATCATTTATTATAGTAAGTTACTCTGAAATAATATTTAATTCAAATTAGATTAAATCAAGAACCTTTTGTACAGATGTGGGAGGAGTGATTCAAATGGATTGGTCTCACGCTCGATTCCTTTCAAAGGAGTAATGAAAAATCTACTTCCGTAAAGACATGCCAAGTATATTGTCCAGATGACATATTCTCCTAAATTAAATATAATTTTAAAATATCTTGGCCATGGAAACTACATAGAAACCTTTAGTGATCTCTTAAGATAACCTAAATACTATTTGGACCCTAGAGTTTGATGGGTCTTGTTCTTCTATTATTTATGGAGCAAGATTTGTTCTTATTTCGCCTTCCAGAGAAGCTACACCTATCTTCATATAAGTTGTAATTTTCCAATGCCAACAATACAACGAGTACGAAGATATTTTTCTTAGCCTATCGATGTAGCTAAAGAGATGAAGATAAAGAACATTGTAGTGCAAGGTGATGTTTAGATTGTGGTGGATAAAGTCTACAACCTATTCCAAGTAAATAATCATAGATTGAAACATTACCGAATAAGGTATGGGACTCCATTGAATGGTTTAATGATTTTTTAATTAATGTTCTATCTAGGACAAAAACTCAAGAACAAATACTCGGCAGTTTCGGGCTCACTATTGGAACCTCATTTAGATTTTGATCATAATAGGTACACCTTGAAAATATTTTTAGGTCTAGTGTACCCGATAATGTGGAGAATTGGTGGGTTTTTAATGATGACCAACATCTTATCTCTTTTCTTGAATTAAATTATAATTTCAGCTAGCTTGAGGGAAGTGAAGCGGGATACATAGAGTCCTTGTCACCCAAATCAAGAGGGAATTAAATGCGAATATGATTATGAATTTTTCATCAAACTAAAGGGAAAAAAGATACCAAAATGGTTGGTTGTATTAGAGTATATTTTCAACAAGAATGATTAATTCATCAAGAGTAATACAATAAAAGACACTAACCAATCACCCGAAGATGAAAAGGTAAATTTGAGAGTTGATGTCAATCCTAAGTTTGTTAATATTGGTAAATGTTACTCTCTGAAGAAAAAATAATTTTTTTAATCTTTTAAATAACTACATTGATGTGTTGGCATACTCTTATGAGTATCTAAATACTTTTAAGACTTAATAAATGCAACACTACATTTCCCTTAAGTTTGGTATTAAAATATTTGTGTTTAAGATAATATAATACAATCCAATGATTTTCAAGACAATTTATCAAGAAATTCAGAAAATGCTAAATTCTAGGATCATTTTTCCCATCCACCATTCATTCTAGATTATAAACATTATGTTGGTAAGGAAGAAAATGGATAAATAATTATTTGTGGTGAATTACGCAACTTTAATCAAGCATCTTTGAAGGACAATTTCCCTCTTCCCATTATGAACTATATTCTTCAAAAGTAATCGGTTCGAAATTATCTCCATGTTTGGCGTCTTCTTAGGTTACAATCAAATTGAGGCCATTGTCTAAGATCAACATAAAATAAGTTTCACTACTTCATGGGGGACCTTTAATAATAGTAGGATGTCATTTGGACTAATTAATGTTGGGGCCATGTTTCAGCAAGTAATGGATCTAACTTTTGGATATCTAAAGAACAAGTGCATTATTGTCTATCTTGATGATCTTACAGTGTTTTCCAAACTCGGGAAAGATCATTTTTAGTATCTTGAGTTGGTTTTTTAGGGGTGTAGAGATCATGGCATTTCACTCAATCATAGGAAGTTAGTGTTCAGGGTGATATAATGGAAACTACTAATTCACATTCTTTCAAAGGATGGAATCAAAATTGACTCGATTAGAGTTCAATCAATTTAACAACTCTCTCTTCTAACCAAAAAAATATGTGTGAATTCCTTCTTTGGTAAAATCAACTTTATCTAGAGATCCATTCTTAATTTTTCTAAGTTAGCTAGGCATATTTCTGATATGATGAAAGGAAATTAGTCTTTTTGTTGGAAATAGGAAGGAAACAATTTTTTTCATGAGATAAAGGAATCTATTTCTAGAAATCCTGTTCTTTTTTACTAAAAATTTGTTAAGGATTTCATCATCTATTGTTTGCATCTGATCATGCTCTTTATATAATTTTGGTACAAAAAAAACAATGAAGGGATTGAAGCACCAATTACTTTCATGAGTTATGGGTTGAAGCCACATGAGATCAAGTACTCAAAAATGTAAAAATATGCCTTTTCCATTATCAAGGCAATAAAATAATTCAGGTTTTATATTCTTAATCCTCACTCTAGCATCATTTTTCCCGACCCAACTCACAAATCCATTTTGATGCAACATGAAATTGGTTTCAAGAGATGTAACTAGATTTACAAATTGTAAGAATATTACATTGATATCAAACCAACCAAGATCGTATGAGGTTACATGTGTTAGTTGATAGCAAAGATGGAGGAAAATATTCCAATGATACTAAATTTTAAGGGATACCAACTATTTTTTTGTCAATACCAAAGATGAATGGTATTCCAACATTTATCATTTCCTGACATATAGTGAATTTTCTCCACATTTCAGTTCAAAAGGAAAGAGAATAGTTAAACTCGAGCAACAAGGTATGTATTGTGGTATAACTCTCTTTTTGAAAAGGATTTGATAACTTCTTTAGAGATGTGTTAACAAAGAAAAAAATAGGTTGATTAACGAATACTATGGTCAGGCCTCTAGTGGAAACTTTTCCTCTCTTGTAGCAACCTATAAGATCCTATGTGGAGGGTATTACTGGCCTACCCTTTTAAAAGATGCAACCAAGTGGGTTTCTAAGTGTGAGGCTTGCCAAACATTTGTGGGAAGGCCCAAATTTGTAGCTTTACCACTAAAACATATTGTGATTCAAGAGTCATTTTTGCAGTGGGGACTTGATTTTATTAGTGTTATTAATCTAAATTCTAGTGCTTGGACATGCCCACATTCCGACAATAACATATTATTTCACAAATTGGGTAGAAGAAATTCCCATGGAGAGAACAACTTTTGAATTCATTTATAATTTCATCGAGGAGAATATCTTGGTTCAAATTGGAATGCCTCTAAAAATGTCACGGAAAAAGCTCCAAACTTCTCATCTTATGAACTGATTGAGTTATGTTATGAGTATGGAATTTCATTATCTCACCCTTCCGATTATTACCTACAAGGAAAAAAACAAGAAATGTTAACTAATAAGAACTTGGTAACTATAGTGAGGAAGTTGGTTGATGAAACACAGAGGAACTATCACAATAATTTATATGATGCCTTATGGGATGATCATATAACACAAAAAGAGAAATTGGTATGTCCCCTTTTCAGTTGGTATATGGTATGGATGTTGAGTTAGCAATAATGCTTGAATTTCCTACCTTGCAACTTGCCAAAACCATTGAAAATGGTCAATTCAAGGATGCATTTGAGAAGAGGATAATGTAATTGCATAAAATTAGTGAAGAAAGAGTGCATGTGGTAGACCGGATCTCGAATGCCGAGAAAAGAGAGTGTTTGTTTGATAAGAAAAAAAAATCCCTTGATTTTCAAGTTGGAGATTTGGTCTAATATCCTCGTGGAATCCATAGTAAGTTTGACTATTTTTGTATTAGTATTTTTAGAATCCGACATTCTTGTGATGAAAACATGTATTACCTTACTTATATGGATGAAACTCCCCTTCCATTTCCATACAACGGGCAATATCTTAAATTATATAAGTTTTTAAGTGGATTTCTTTTCCTTGTATATAGTTTTTCCTTTTTTTTGTTTGACTTGTTTTTTTTTTTACCTTCCTTTTTAGTTTTTGTGTCCATTATTGGTCTTATTTTATATATACCCCTCTCTCTTTTCCCAATGGATCAAACACTTTTCCTTTTTTATTTTAGAGATTATAGGGTTCTCTCGTGAGATGTTTGTCTCCACAAGTTGTCAAATCACTCCAATTCATGTTCCTTGTTAGAGCCGGTTGTTGTCACCTAGCTTTTGAAATCTTAAATTTTCAAAATTCATGGTAAAATTTTAGTGTTCTCGGTCATTTTGTTCCCTCTTGCAAGGCCCTTCTTCAAAATGAGCTATTAATTTTTGTGAAAATTTGAGTCAAGTCGGTTTTCGAGGAATATGTGGAACATTTCCTCTATTTCACTTTCTCCACACATCCCTACTTTAGCCACTTCACTTGGAAATATTAATGAATTCAAATTGTTTTAACACTTGGGGCCTAAACCCCTAATTTGTTCAATCCCTTGAGATAATGTTGCAATGTTTGGTGAGTTGAGTGATCCTTAGTACCAAAGGAAAAATTCTCATGTTCCTCGTGTTCCCTATGAGCCAACCATATCTGACCCCTTGGCATTGAACTTACATTTTTAAATCATCTTGATCAAAAACTCATGGAACAATTCATATGTTTTTTTGGTCCACCGAATATCCACATACACCGATGAATGCAAAAAAAGGAAGTAGTCCATTAAGTAGGCTATTTCAAGCACTCCAAGAACTTTTCCATTGTTCCTATCAGGGCCCCAAAACCCATAAAAGCCACAAAGACAAAGGAAATGGAGAAGTCGTTGTTTGAAGGACCGACAAGAACATTCTAGTATTCCTCTGATTCCCCATATTTCTACTTGGGCCAACTATAGTGCTGATTATCTCAAGAACTCCCAATTTTTTCCAATCAACGATGATCATGAAGATTTAGGACTTGATATTTTATAATGAAATTCTGAAATTATATATTTGTCTAAAATTCAATGTAATATTTAACTCAAGTTATGTAACCAAGGTCAAAAGTGAGTTTGAGTGAAAAGTAGTTAAAATAACTACTTTTTGAACAATGTTCCTATAAAAGGATTCATTTTGTAATTGTAAAGGGTTGGATGCCAACATATTTGATGTAAGAGCAAAAATCTCATTGAATGCAAAATAACACATCTTTTTCTCTCCTTATATTCTCCTTTCTCTCTTCTAGTCTCATTTTGTATCATTTGCATACTAATGGATTGTGAAACATTGCATCCACTTTCTCTATCAAGGAAAGAATCTCCATGTTATTTGAATATATGCATTCTATAATTTTATCTAACATGCAATAGTAAAGTAAGTTCTCATTCCTCCTTATTTTAAATCGTTGTTTTATCTCCTTTATTCTTGTTTTTTTATCTCCTTTCCTATGTATTCAATACCATTATACTTGCACAATGAAATTGGTTTCCTCACAATAAAATATGCAATACTTTTACATTTGTAAATATTATAGGAATATTTTTTCTTGGAATAAGGGAACCTCCCCATCAAAGAGGAGGGATTGTTGTCCCCTAAACTGTTGCAAGTAGTCTCACAACATAATCAATTTTCTCACCAAAAACTAGCTTCACATTTCATATTACCCTAGCATTATTTATTTCTCTAATATGTTTCATCAATTTTGGACATTCTTTCATCTTGTGGCTTCCTCTGCAATGCCCAAAAGTTTGGAATTTCAAACAACCTCTTTGATAATGAAAAAGGTCCCTACACTTACAACATGATCCAAGTAGTTTCTTCAACCACCTAGATTCCACTTTTGAAAAATATATTTTATAATGACTAGGGTCCCTGCACTTCAAGCATGATCCTTGGTTTCTTTCACCACCCTTCTCACCAATGAAATAGCCTCCATACCCTTCATTTAGTTGTGAATACGAGGAGATCATACTTTTCTTAACTCTCTATTATAAGCATGACACATTCCCTTGGTCACTCTATAATCTATGGTAGATCATGTGTATCATCCTTGAAGACTTTTCACCAAGTCATCTTCACCCTCTTTGTGCACTCAACTATTGGGAAATACCAAGTCTCGTGATATTTCTCACATACCTCACAAACAAGATTTGTAATATGGATTTTATGTTAAATACATTTACCTCTAGAATGTCCACTCACATTGTAATATTTCCCTTATTTTTCCCATGGTTGACTAGAGGATGTAGAAATTTTCTTCAATTATCTTTGCATTATGGAGATTTATGCCTTCAATATTATAATTACATAATTATCAATACTTATTATAACCTCCACATGAAAATTTTCATCAAGAACCTCATGGGGTTCTTTAAAAATTTACATTGTAAGTTGTCTCTGAAAAACATAAAAATCCCAACCACAAACCATTTTTCATGATGAAAAGGAGGGATATGGTATGATAAAAAAAATTTAAATTGAACCATGTGTTGCATGAATGCATAGTCTCCATCAAATATTTATTTATCTCTTTCAAAGAAAAATACGTTGCTTCTCAAACTCAAGTAATATGAAATTACTTTAAAATGCGGTTCTTAAATTTATTAAAATCCACTATTTTCTAGTTAGGATCGTACTTCCTATACCAAGTATGCACTTATATAAAAAGGGTCATCAAAAATTGATTCACCTTCGACTCATAATGGGTTATCCCCATCGTATGCCACGCATTCATTGATGTGCATGATCAACCACATATTCAATCTCTTGATACTCTGGTAACTTCATCATAATGTCTAAATACATTGGGGTTATCATCGGTGATTGATTCATTACAAGACTCACCGAAAACACCCCATAAGAACTATTCACATTACAACCCCAAAACTCACTCCAATTGAAATAATCCAACAAAAATCATCTTCCTCCATAGATTACACTTATCCGGATTTTACTTCATTCAAATATTCCCTTATCACTTCATAAGAATTATATTCCCAAGGAAACATTTTGTTCATAAAAGGAATATGTAAAGGTTTTTACATACATTCAAGTTGAGGTATGTAATCCCTTTGATCTTGTGATCTCTCGCCATGAAATCTCCAAAGCCTCTACATTCTCCCTTTTTATGTATAAAGGAGAATTTTCCATTATAACACACTTTTTTCTTGTGCCAAACCTTTCATCCTAGTGTTTCGCCTAATTCCATAAATACATTTCTATTTACTTCTTGAAGTCCTTAACATAAACATAAAAATACAACTTTCCCTAAACATGCATAGAAACTATTTCTCAACATGGGGATCCATCACTTCCACAATGATTTGTAAAGATCTAGCATCGCCTCCAAACCTTTCATCGCCTAACCCTCATGCATCACAATGTTTTCCTACCATTTTTAGGATTTCAATACAAAATTCCTCAAGTACTCCACAAAAACTCACAAATTAGTTTCATCCTTCCATACATTTAATTACTAATATAAAAAAATCCACCATCACCAATTCAATGAGGTATCAACAATAGAACCAAACTATTGGCCTATTTTAATACAAGGGTCTATTTTTCTATTTAGATCAAATTCTATCTATGTTGGCATAATCAATCAAGTTTGAAATTAAAGGTATCATTTGAATCATACTAAGGCCACCTCAAGGACTTCATTTTAGAGAGAATTACAAGGGTTAGATGTTACTAATGGATATCACTATGCAAAAAAATAACATAATTCACAAATACACTACAATACACATCACATAACACAATAAGCTTCCATGTTATTCGTATCTAATATAATATTATGGACTTTTGTGTGATAGTGTGCACCAAACCCTAAGGAAAATAGGAATTAACTACTTATTATTATAACCTAATAGAAATACCTAATTCCCCAAAACGTGTGACAAAAATATCAATGCAAAATACCTCTTCAATTGTAATACAACCCCTATTTATATTATACAAATTGAAAGTATATCCCTATGAATATGATTTCCTAGGTGTAATACAATTATCATATAATTGGAATGTATTACTTGAACATCTATGATCCATGATCATCCATAATTCCTTTACTCCTACATTTCCAAATATTATAATTGGTGTGCTTTTGTAGATCTAGATGACTCGTTCCCATGTTTCACATCCTTCAGCTTGCTTAGTCATTTGTGTTTATTTTCTCAAGAACCCCTTTCAACATTATTTTGATGAGAATATGTAGTAGAGAGATAATTTTTTTGAATAAAATATTTATATATATAAGATTGAGTGCTCTCTATTTTTCTATATTTACAAATGTTGGTTTGTTTTCTTTCTTTTATTATCTCTCCCTAAATAAAAAATTGTTAGAGTGTAAGAGAGTAAAATCAATTCTTGTAAGTGTACATAAATAATTTTTGTAGGTTGGGTGATTTATTTTTGTTAGGAATTCTTCCTAACATGGGTGTATTGTGAGTGTGTGGATAATAATAATAATGTAAGTGAGATATGAATAACACTCACATAGGATTTAAGTGAGTGGTTTTAGGGATGGTTAGTGGTTAGGAGATAATATAGGTGGTTAGAAAAACCATCCTAGATTAGTGTTAATGGTTATAATTTCTAGCCCTATATATTTGTGTATTGTAATATTATTTGATGTTGAATGAATTTTTATTGAGTGTATGCTCTTTTTGAATATGGGGTAGCCCCACAATTTTACATTCCTATATTTTTAGGATTTTATATGTTATATTGATTGTATCCCTTGATCCATGAGTATGAAACACATTTAATTGGTTTTCTTTAATAGTTTAATTTCCCAAAAGATGTTTAATGTTGGTTTGAAATCCTTGGGTGGGAAAAATGTATAGGAAACAATTTTAGTTTAGTGGGAAATCACTTGTTCCTATAATAGTATCATGAATTGATGTGCATACAAGAAAACCAAGTTGGTGAGATGGTTACTTTATCCTCCATGCCTCTCTTTTTTAGGTTAAAGATATGAGTATTGACCTTTTAGCTTGAACTATGAGCTAGAACAAAATTTTGTTTTCTTAATCTCCTTTCCCTTAATTAATTTTAAAATGGTTATTTGTGTTATTGTTAGAATGTGAACTTTTAAAAGGGTGGAAAAAGATCAATCTTTATTTTTCTAGTGTGGTGTTTTTGGTGGATTATCGTACCCATGAAATTTTTCACTTTTCTCTTTTAATTTCCAAGAAGAAGTTTAATGTTTATTTGAATGTCTTGGGTTGGAAAATTTTACAACTAGCAATTTTAGTTCGTGGGACACAGCTTGTGCTTAGAATAGTATCCCACATAGGTGTGCATGGAAGAAAACCAAATTTGTGAAATGGATACTTTATTTTCCATTTATCCTTTGTAGGTTGAAGATATGAATATTGGTATTTTAGCTTGAACTATGAGATGGTAAGGAATTTTGTTTTCTTGATCTCTTTTCCTCAATAAATTTTGAAATGCTTAATGTTTTTAAAATAATGTGCACTCTTAAAGGGTGAAAAAAATCAATGTTTATATTTTTTGTGTGGTTTTGCTAGTGATTATTGTACCCATGAACTTATAGTGTAACGCTCTGATTTTGTATGTTATCTTGGTGAAATTTTTTCATGTTGTTATAACTACTGGAATGAAGGCAAACATGTTAAGATAAACTCTGATCTTAAAGGAATGTGTTGCTAACTTGGATTCTTGCATGCTGTGATTTATTATATAGGACAGCAGTTATTGTACTTGCGTGTTTGCTGATGTGACGACAAATTGTCGTATACTTGCTAAACTCTCGTTGCTGATTGACAACACACCTTGAATCAATTTCATTGATCCAAAGTATGCTGAGGGCTTCTTGTGATTTCTGTGTCGATTTACTCTTGAACCGAACCAGAGGTTGATATGAACGCAAATACCGATTGCAGTATGAGCAAATGGGCACTTAAATGCCAACGGCAGGGGGTTCGATTTTTAACCTCAGTCTTGTCGAACTTGGGACCTCGTGAGGCAAGAAATGCCTAGACACGGGTGGCCTTGACACGTGATCCAAAGGATGGAACGTCCTTCTCTGCATTAACGTGAATGTCACTGGAAGGTTGGATGGAAGTTGTTTGGTGTTAGTGGTTAGTAGGAATTAAAACCCTAAACTAATCCTAAGTCCTAACATGCATCCTAAACTACTATCCTAAGTGGATTTTTAAATTACAAAAAAAAGGGGGAAAATAGACCTAAGCCCTAATAACCTAAGGCTAAACTAAGACCTAGGTTGAACACTATATGCAACCTAAACTAATCCTAATCTAAAGGGGCGCACAGACCCTTGGAGGGAAAGGATAAGGATGGAAGGAGGGTATTCATTAGCATTTAATAGAAAGTCCATACGTGGACAGCGCCAGTTTTGGCAGGGCAGGTAAGAAATGGAGGTATTTATGTGGAGATAGAGCCAAATTTGGTTTTGCATGGGAAATTTGAAATTTAGAGTTTGCCAACTCAAGTTGGCAGTGGCGTGGGAAGTTAGGAAAAGGCAGAGCCTTTAATGCATTGATTATTCTTGGTCCTCGCGACCAGCTCGCCTTGGAAAGTGTATGAGGGAATTCTGATTTTCATTTTGTCGATTCGGGCTTTTGCAAAGTTGCTCTGCATTTGGTTTTTCTGGTCTGGTTCAGTCAACCAGCTCTTGGAATTTGACACTGTTCTTGGAGATTTTGAGGTTGTTGCTGAGCCTGAAGAAGAAAGGAGTGTTGGGAAGTTTTTGCTGTCGCTGTGGAAGGAAATAACTCGGCAAACGAAGCTTTCTTCGAGTTCTGGAAAAGAGATTACAGGCATGTTAAGCCCTTCTCTTTAAAAATTCTTGCTTTGTTTAAGTGTCTCATTAAAACAACCCTGCTCTTGGGTTTGGATTATGTGATTGTTGTCGAGTCGATTTGATTTGGATTTCGTTGATTCTTGCTTCTTTTTTTTTTGGAAAATGATAAGAAGAATCACTTCTGTTTCGGCCTTGATTTTTTTTTTTGCATGAATCGAGTTGGAAAATGAATTATTGTATTGGTAGTTGATAAGATGGTGGATTGAAATAGATATTCTCTCTCTCTCTCTCGTTCGTTATGTGAAATTGGAACAGTTGTGTGTGATCGTTTCCTTATTGTGTAATCATTCCCTGCATTGTGTTGGAACCGCTTTGCATGTAAAGAAAAAAAGAAGTGGAAATACAGTCGTGTTATGTTGCTATGATTTGGGTTCATTGACCCTTGTTTGTCATTTTGGAAATGATGGGGTAAAATTGTTTTCTTCTTGTTGTGATTGATTTGTCCTTGCATTTTAATTGAGTGGAAACACCTCCATGTTGTGCTGGTTTGTTTGACAAGAATGGGGAATTCGTCATGTGTGTATCATGGGACTCGTGTACATGTTATATGAGTTCTTTTCACTATCAAACAATCGCTCTTTTTACTAACGAACTAGAAAGAAAGAAGCAATAGTTGTTGAAGTTGTGTTTCTTATTGAAATTTTTATGGAAATGGATCCTTTTCCTTCTACTATTTTGGATTTTGATGGAAATGGCATTTGGGTTTTCTATGAGTATTTGAACTCGATTTGAATGAAGTAGTAGCAATATTTTCATTGCTGTGCCTTTTCTTGTATAGGAAATGAACGAATACGTATTGGGTATTCGTGAAAGTAGGAAAAGTTAACTGTTTTTCCTTCTGAACTTATTAATGAATTGTGTTCTTCCTTGCTGTGAGGATAGGATGGTTTTATAGTGTTTTAATGATGCTGTTCGGTCTTCCTGTTCGGACTGTAGACACGATTACAAATTGGTTTTGTATTCTGTGCAATGAATGATTATATTTTCTTCTTGCTGTGATGGAAAGTTGATTCCATTGCGTCTTGTAGTTGTGGTTTGACCTTCTGATTTGAACTGTCTTGTGAATGCGAACTTGACTTGGATTTCGTGTAAATAAATGGAAAATATGGGAATTAGCTTGTTTTCTGAGTCTGTCCTGACTGTACCAAGCTTACGCAATTAACACCCTATGCGGGTTTGCCTTTATAGAGGTATTGATATATGAATATTATATTTTGAGTTCTGTACCTCATTAAGAAAATGGAGAATGTTGTTTTTGGAGTTAACGGTTGATCGAGATAGAGCTTGAATTGGATATTCATTGTTTGTGGTATATTGAATCAAGCTTTATTGCTATGTGAGTTTGCTTTTCAATGAGAACGATTGTTCTGTTATCTTTATAAGTTGAGCTGTCATGCTAAGATAAACACGATTTGGGTGTTTTTATTTCATTCCGAACAAAATGATTGTTTCTTAATGAAATTATAGGGAAATGAATTCTTCTTCTGTCTGTTGTTCTGACTTGGTGAAATTCGTAGTCAGGTGATTATTGGACTTGCTGTAGGTAACAGCAATGAATAAAATGTTATTTTGAATGGGATACGTTCATAGGATTAGGAAATCATGTGATTAATTGACTGCATGATTGTATAACAGTTTATCTGTTTAACATATAGTGAAAGAAATATGGTTTCTTTTAGTACGATAAATATATAGTATGCATCCTTATACTATTTGATCTATGATAAACAATGTTGTACTAACCTGTTTTGGGTTTTCATATGAACCTGATTCAAATGAAATATGGATATGGATGATGAATTCTTCCCTGTTTTCATTTAAAAGGATTATAAATGAAATTATTCTTGCTGCCGGAAAGTGAATTCCGAATGGATTTTGTAAGTTTCACTCTGAACTGTTATCTTGATTTGTCTCTCGTTTGGATTCCATTGTTAGGACAGTCATGTGGAAAGAAATAGGGACATGGATGAATGATTTGGAAAAATGATCTGTTCTTCTTTCATTCAGTTGGAAATCTATAATTCGTTGATAACGAATCTTGTAGTGCTTAGATATGAGCGACTATATGCATTGTTGTTCGCTTTCTTGTCTGTGCTTGATTGCTTGGATTCTAATATGATGCATGAACTGAAAGGAAAGTAATGGGTTTACATTTCAGTTAGTTTCATCCTTTGCATTTATTATTAATGAAAGGCGTGGAAAGGATAACAAAGGTGTTATATCAGCAAGTAGCTATTTATATTTCTAATCAGGCAAATATTGTGAATTAACACTTGAAGTGTTATGTGGAAACGGACAGCAAATTTTTCGGCTGTTTGTGATGATATTTTGATAGTTCAGTTGTTATGCTGATATTTCTTTTGTGCCTATTTCGTGATTGATGTCTTACTGTCGTTTCATAAAAGCAGGGTTCTTTTATTGAGACAGTTAGTTGAAGCACCTCATTTTAAGGATAAGTGCTTAATATGCTCGGCCATCGAACTAACCCGCAAATCATTTTGCAGATGGAATTTGATTAGAATGAAGACATGGTTGTTTTCTTATGCTTCTTGATTAGTTGAAGATAAATTGTAATTGTTGCTTTTATTCCCTTCGATGAATTGTGAAAAGAAGAAAAGTATATTCTTCTAACTATGAGTCAGATTGATGTTTTATGTAAACTTTGTCCATTCAAATGATTGGCAAATGTAAGGATTATGACATGAAATGATGAATACAATTACAAGTGTGATATTTTTAGTAATTATATCAGTTTGATATTGTTGACTAAATTGGAAATATAATGTTATTTCTTGATTTGGATTTGTTTAATTGTCCTTGGATGGATGCTAATTGGGATCCGATATCTATTCTTACCTAAATACAACTTTTAAGTTGAAATATGCAATTAGTTCATACTTGGTAAGGATGAATTTTTAATTGACATTAAAAATGATTAGGAAGAATATGATTCCATAACCGAAGGTGTATTCGTGGATTAGCTTAGGAGCTAAGGAATATCAATTAACTTTGGAGTAATCGAACTTCGCTTTCGAACTCCATTAATGATCTCCTATGTTGAATTCGTAAAGGATATAGGATAAGTATATCCATAACTAATGGACCTTAACTATATAACGTTAAGGAGAACAAAGGAATACATTTTTGGGAATTAGACCTCATTTAAATGACGTCTAATAAGTTAGTATTCTGAATTTAGTTACAGTTGGGAAAATCTTTGCTAAGTTTAATAGGTTAAACTTATCACATCCGTTGGTACGGACTGCTTAATCCAATGATTAAGAAGTGAACCAAGTAGAGAAATGTAGCCCTTCGATACGAAGGAGAAGATGCATAGTAAACTAATGGATGGATTTAGTCCTCTTAGCTATATACAATCGTAATGTAAACGAGGATAAAGGGATCAAGCATGGATGCTGAAATTTGAATTTTAATTATTAAATCGTATCCAAATCACTTGAGCGAGATGTGTATTCTCGATGGGTGGATTCTCGCAGACATTGGCATATGCCAGCTATAAAGAAGGTGTCTCCATGAAGAAGGGGTCTTCATGACGACACAATGTTGTAGCTGACATATTGCAATGCCCTCCCGAATTAAAACATCAAGAATGCATAGTGAATGTGTAGCTCTTAAGGGGGATAGGAGTATGATCTCGGTATACGGAGTGACTCCGAATACTAAAGATAACTAGCCACACGAGTCGTGGGAAAACGACACCGTATGTCTCGCGTATCTTTAGTTACCAAGTGCCTTCCTATATTCGCTTCATATTACTAGTTAGAAATTGGTAGTTTAAATCGACCTTAAACGAAGAGGACTGGTAGGAACCAGAAATACCATTCTAGATAACAGTGAAGTGAAGTGAAGGACGTATTCCGTTGATGTGTATCACATCCAGAATATGATCATGCAAAGCATGTGAAAATCTTTGGCCAAAGCATCGCAATTGCTTGGTTGCGTTGTCCTTATCACTTAATTTAAGATGCAGGATGTCGATGAATGTCGAGAATGTATATTCAAATAGGCTTCTTAAATGGATCACTTCGATAACCGTAAACGGTTATGAGAACAGTGTATATAATATACTATGCATAAACGAACATGAAGGATCGGTTGTTGCCGAGTCATGA
This sequence comes from Taxus wallichiana var. yunnanensis, assembly GCA_018340775.1. Lineage (NCBI taxonomy): Eukaryota > Viridiplantae > Streptophyta > Pinopsida > Cupressales > Taxaceae > Taxus > Taxus wallichiana. Next base: position 318,627,120 of record CM031238.1, read on the forward strand.
AATGAAGGATCGTTGAAACTCCGAGCCATGAAAATGGAAGATCGGCAGTTCCTCGAGTCATTTACAGCAGCATATAGAATCTGTTATAAGATTGAATGGCATTGAATGTGTGTTCCATATTGTAAATATGCGAAAACGGAACATTAGTTTTAAAAAGAAATTGTGTGATCTAAACTGCGTTGTTTGGGCAGAGAACAATTATTAAAACTTGAACGTGTGTTTGAATTTTATAATTCATAACAGAGAAAGTTATCAAAAAAAAAAAAAAATTCCCTTGTTCTGGTATCTTAAAATGGGGATGTTACATCTTGGTATCAGAGCTGAAGGTTGCAGCTCTCGGACCTAATGAGTCCACAATATTAATAAGGTTTACATTTTCTTATTGAATGTAAAATGGTCGACAAGAGGGAATGCTTTGCGAATAACCCGCATACAGGTGGAGAAGTAGCGACTACCCAAAAAGCTGGATGAAATCCTTGCTTCCCTACTTGATACGAGGATCGCTTGACTGCTTTGGAACAACAACAATGAGCAATGAAGAGGAGGAGAATGAAGCTGAAATAAATGATCACCGCTTCTCATGGACAACATCAACGGAGGGAATCCGGGTGTTGATGATAATAATGTAAATGCTCCTAATCCCCCCTAAAAATAAAAGGACAAGATTAGCAGCTGAACTTACAAATGATATAAAGAGAATAAGTCCTCCAAAGTTTGATGGAACAACTCTTGGAGACGGAGCCGAGAACTCGGCTCAAGAAATGGAGAAATACTTTTCAATAAGAAACTTCTCCGAAGAGACTAAAGCGATATGGGGAGCATATCAGCTTTCTCATGAAGCATCATCATGGTGGGACAACCGTAAGGTTGAGCTGAATATTGTCGAATCAGACATAACCCGGGATCAATTTAAGGGTTATTTTAGGCAACGATGGCTGCCTCAACTCTATTTTGATAGGAAAATGACTGAATTTTAGAACTCGGTCGCAAGGAAGGCTATCGGTGATGGAATACTAGGAAGGGTTTACTAAACTCCTTAAGTATGTGCCGCAGTACCAAGCTGACGAGAAGTTCAGAATACGGAAATTCATAATGGGACTGAATCCCATTATTGGTGGTGAAGTGGATGTCCATGGCCCAACCACCATGGATGGAGTTGTCGAAAAGGCAATCGACAGAACAGTAAATTGAGGGTAATATTTGCTCACAGGGGAAGAGATAAGGAAGAAGATTCCCAATCCTTCTTTGTCTTTTGCACCAAAAAGGGGACCTTGGAAAAGGTTTGGTGTGAAAAACAAAATTGTTATAGATAATAACAAGAAACCTGTGATGAACAGACCTGTAAATAGCGTGCGGAATAGCTTCACAAAAGTTAATGGCATTGGACAGAAGTCCTATGGAAGCCAGAATGATAACTTCAAGGCTGGTAACAAATTTGAGCCTAGAAAAGGGCTAGCTGGAGGATGCTTCAACTGTGGAAAGGACCACTATGTGAATCACTATCCTCTGAAGAAGGATGATCGCGGACAACAGCATAGGATACACGCTGCAGTGGCTAACAGACAAGCTGAAAAGCAAGTGACGCCCATAGAAGTTACGGGTAAGTTATTCGATACACCTGTAGTTATACTTTTTGATACTGGAGCTACAAAATGTTTTATTTCTACTAAACTTGCTATGAAATTAAAAAGAAAGGCTGTAAGAATGGATAAAACATGGACAGTGCATTATGGGAATAATGCTGTCCATACAGTTGAAATGTGCCTTTTTGGGGCAATTCTTGATCTCGCCCGGTTTCTCCACCGAAGTTGACTTGTATGTCACTCCTCTAGGATCATATGATATCATTATTGAGTTAATCGTTGGCTGAACATAAGGCAAAGGTCGATCGTGATGAAAAAAATCAGCTTGCTTTGATGACCTTCGAAAGCAAAGAGCCATTCAAGGTGTAAACGGGAAGTTGCATAGCTTAGGAAACCGATACTATGCAACTAAAAAGGGCTAAAAATAGAGGCTGCACTTTGTATGCAAAGAAAAGTGACAGAAAATGTGGAGGAAGATAATGATTTCATGGAAAGATATCCATTGTTGAGGGATTTTCGTGATGTGTTTCTGGAGGAATTGCCGGGTCTTCCGCCTAAACGTGAGTTTGACTTCGTAATAGAAATCAAACCAGGAACGGAACCCATATCTAAGGCACCTTATAGAATGACTACCATTGAGTTGGTAGAGTCAAGGCTCGCTTACAAGAACTTCCGACTAAGGGGCTGATCGACCGAGCGCCTCACCTTGGGGAGCGCCGGTAATTTTTGTAAAGAAAAAGGATGGCACTTTGCGGTGTGCATTGATTACGAATCACCGAACAAAGTAACTATTAAAAATCGATACCCACTTCCTAGGATTTATGATCTGTTTGATCAGATGCGAGGAGCATCAGTTTATTCAAAAATAGATCTTCGATCAGGGTACCATCAGCTGAGAATAAAGGAAGAAGATATTCATAAAACAACTTTTAGAACGAGGTACGGGCATTATGAGTTCACGGTGTTGCCTTTTGGGTTGACTAATGCACCTGCCGCCTTCATGAATCTAATGAACAATATTTTTCAAGAATACTTAGACAAGTTTGTACTTGTATTCTTAGACGACATTCTTATATACTCTAAAATGTCGAAGAGCACCAAGAACATCTCAGATAGTGCTGGAAATCTTAAAAAGAGGAAGTTGTATGGCAAACTATCCAAATGTTCCTTTTATGATGCGTATGCATTATTTGGGACACGTTATAAGAAAAATGGGATAGCATTGACCCTTCAAAGATCACAACTATAACCGAGTGGCTCGCGCCTAAGAACGTGCACGAAGTGAGGAGCTTCATGGGCTTGGCCGATATTATCGAAAGTTCGTTAAGGACTTTTCAAAAATTGCTGCCCCAATCACTTCACTACAAAAGAAAGAAAAGAAATTTGTCTCGGATAGACAAATGTGAATCTGCTTTAAAAAGTTAAAGGAACAAGAACTACAAAGACCCATTTTGACTGCATTCGATCCAAATGGAGATTTTATGGTTGTAACGGATGCCTCAGAGAAGGCCTTGGAGGTATTCTATTACAGAATAACCATGTCATCGCTTATGAAAGTAGAAAGCTTAAGTTACATGAACAGAACTATGCTCCACACGATCTTGAGCTCGCTGCCATTGTTCATGCACTTCAAATGTGGAGGCATTATCTTTTAGGCAAGCCCTTCGAGTTAAAAAAAAAAATGACCATCTAGGGCTGAAGTATATTTTTACTCAGCCAAATTTGAATGCAAGGCAACGAAGATGGTTAGAATTTTTGTCTCAGTATGATTTTGATATAAGCTACATTAAGGGCAAGGAAAATAGAGTGGCAGATGCTCTAAGTCGAAGGAAGCATATCTCTCGCTCTTATAACGTTGAGAACTCGCTTTAAGGATGAGGTGAAAGATGCCTTGAATCGATCCTTATTTCCAAAGCAAGTCAAATCAGCACTTGCCGCACTCCACAGACGCCGTATAAGGGATTCCGCTTTGATAATGAAGGAATTCTCGAGGTTCAAAACAGGTATATATACCCTTGCAAATGACTTAAGAGGAAAATTGTTAATCGAATTCCATAATTCACCTTTTCTAGACACCCCGGCATTACAAAAATGCTCGCCGATCTTAAGCAAGAATATTTCGGAAGGGAATGAAAAAGGATGTGGCGTAGTTTCAGTAACACACGCTTGGAATGTCGCCGTGTTAAGAGGGAACATATGCACCCCACCGGATTATCAGTATCCCCACAAAGATTCCGCAAAGATAAAATGGCAAGTGATAACGATGGATTTCGCTCAAGGATTGCCTATGTCAAGAAATAAGCATGACATTATCCTGTTGTAGTCGACAAATTGACCAAAGTGGCACACTTCATCACCGGTAATTTGAAGGACGACGCACTGTGCTAAGCAAGAAGATTTGTACATGAAATCTTCCAATTGCATGGAATACCGGAATTAATCATATCGGACAGAGATCCGAGGATGACATCAAGGTTTTGGCAAATGCTTAATGCGGCCTTGGGGACTAAATTGAACTTCAGTTCTGCATATCATCCGGAAACGGATGGACAGACTAAGAGAGTTAATCAGGTTTTAGAGGACATGTTAAGGATGTATTGCATGGACCAGCAGTATAAATGGGAGGAATACCTTCCGCTAGTAGAATTTGCTTACAATAACACCTATCATGCCTCTTTAAAAATGGCGCCTTTGAAGCATTGATGGAAGAAAATGCGAACCCCCGTCACCGGGACAAGCGTTGAGGACAGAGAGGTAATTGGGCCAGAAATCCTTATGGAAATGGAACAGCAAATCAAAATGATTCGGGAACATCTAAAGGAGGCTACCAATAGGCAAAAGAGCTATGCGCAGACTTGAAGCGGGTTGACAGCATTATAAATCGGGAGAGAAGGTCTTTCTTCAGTGAAGCCGAAAAGAGCTCAATAACTTTTGCAAGGCTGCCAAGTCACCCACGTTATGGGGACCTTTTGAAATTGTTGAAATAATCAACCCCGTAGCTTATCATCTAGCATTACCTCCCGCTTTGTCTCAAATGCATGATGTTTTTCATATTTATTTGCTTAAGAAATACGTGACAAATTTATCACATGTGCTAAATTGAATTCCTCGCAGTCCAAGACCCGTGAATAATCGTGGTTAAGCCCATTTGAGTGTCGGGAACTCACCAACTTGTACTTGAGAAATCGCGAAGTGAACCAATGTAAGGTCCAAGGGGGACCAGCTTCAGCAAGAAAGTGCAACTTGGGAAAATCTCGAAGAAATGAGATATACTTTTCCACACTGTTTAATCAATTTGAAATTCAAAGAACTCGATAATTCTACCAAATTTAGACAATTATTATTCTATTATACAGCTTGTCTTAAAACGCTATTTTTAAGAGTGAGTCTGTTTTTGGTATGGACTTATGAATGAAAGGACAATAACCGACTTTGTCCTAGAACTCCTTGATTTGTTTAAACCGATCATCGTGACGATGATTCTTTAAGAAGGGAAGAATGTAACGCTCCGATTTTTATGTTATCTTGGTGAAAGTTTTTCATGTCATATAATCACTGCTTTTGGAATGAAGGAAAACATGTTAAGATAAACTCGATCTTAAAGGAATGTGTTGCTAACTTGGATTCTTGCATGTTGTGATTTATCAGTATAGACAACAGCTTATTGACTTGCGTGTTTGCTGATGTGATGTGACGACAAATTGTCGTATTCTTGCTAAACTCTCGTTGCTGATTGACAGCACACCTTGAATCAATTTCATTGATCCAAAGTATGCTAAGGGCTTCTTGTGATTTCTGTGTCGATTTACTCTTGAACCGAACCAGAGGTTGATATGAACGCAGCAAATACACTGATCATAGTATGAGCAAATGGCACGTAAATGCCAACGACAGGGGTTCAATTTTTGAACCCTGTACTATCGAACTTAGGGACCTCGTGAGGCAAGAAATGCCTGGACATGGGTGGCCTTGACACGTGATCCAAAGGACGGAACGTCCTGCTCTGCATTAACGTGAATGTCACTGGAAGGCTCGATGGAATTTATTTGGTGTTAATGGTTAGTAGGAATTAAAACTCTAAACTAATCCTAAGTCCTAACATGCATCCTAAACTACTATCCTAAGTGGATTTTTAAATTACAAAAAAAAGGGGAAAAATAGACCTAAGCCCTAATAACCTAAGGCTAAACTAAGACCTAGGTTGAACACTATATGCAACCTAAACTAATCCTAATCTAAAGGGGCACACAGACTTGGAGGGAAAGGATAAGGATGGAAGGAGGGTATTCATTAGCATTTAATAGAAAGTCCATACGTGGACAGCGCCGCTTTAAGGGGCAAGGTAAGAAATGGAGGTATTTATGTGGAGATAGAGCCAAATTTGGTTTTGCATGGGAAATTTGAAATTTAGAGTTTGCAACTCAAGTCAGGCAGGGCGTGGGAAGTTAGGAAAAGGAAGAGCCTTTAATGCATTGATTATTCTTGGTCCTCGCGACCAGCTCGCCTTGAAAGTGTATGAGGGAATTCCCGATTTTCATTTTGTCAATTCGGCTTTTGCAAAGTTGCTCTGCATTTGGTTTTTCTGGTCTGGTTTAGTCGAACCAGCTCTTGGAATTTGACACTGTTCTTGGAGATTTTAAGGTTGTTGCTGAGCCGGAAGAAGAAAGGAGTGTTGGGAAGTTTGTGCTGCTGCTGTGGAAGGAAATAACTCGGCAAACGAAGCTTTCTTCGAGCTCTGGAAAAGAGATTACAGGCATGTTAAGCCCTTCTCTTTAAAAATTCTTGCTTTGTTTAAGTGTCTCATTAAAACAACCCTGCTCTTGGGTTTGGATTGTGTGATTGTTGTCGGGTCGATTTGATTTGGATTTCGTTGATTCTTGCTTCTTTTTTTTTTGAAAATGATAAGAAGAATCACTTCTGGTTGCTCGGCCTTGATTTGTTTTTGCACGAATCGAGTTGGAATATGAATTACTGTATTGGTAGTTGACAGTATGGTGGATTGAAATAGATATTCTCTCTCTCTGTTTGTGTTATGTGAAATTGGAACAGTCATGTGATCATTTCCTTATTGTGTAATCGCCCTTGCTTTGTTGTGTTGGAACTTCCTTTACATGTAAAGAAAAAAGAAGTGGAAATACAACATGTGTTATGTTGCTATGATTTGGGTTCGTTGACCCTTGCTGTCATTTTTCGAAATGATGGGGTAAAATCATTTTCTTGTTGTTGTGATTGATCTGTCCTTGCATTTTAATTGAGTGGAAACACCTCCATGTTGTGCTGGTTTGTTTGACAGTAATGGGGAATTCGTCATGTGTATCATGGGACTATACATGTTATATGAGTTGTTTTCACTATTGAAACAATCGTTCTTTTGCTAACGAACTGGAAAGAAAGAAGCAATAGTTGTTGAAGTTGTTTCTTATTGAAATTTTTAGGGAAATGGATCCTTTTCCTTCTACTGTTTTGGATTTTGATGGAAATGGCATTTGGGTTTTCTATGAGTATTTGAACTCGATTTGAATGAAGTAGTAGCAATATTTTCATTGTTGTGCCTTTTCTTGTATAGGAAATGAACGAATACGTATTGGGTATTCGTGAAAGTAGGAAAAGTTAACTGTTTTTCCTTCTGAACTTATTAATGAATTGTGTTCTTCCTTGCATTGTGAGGATAGGATGCTTTTACGTTGTTTTAATGATGTTGTTTGGTCTACCTGTTTGGATCAGTAGACACGATTACAAATTGGTTTTGTATTCGTCAGGCAATGAATGATTATATTTTCTTCTTCTTTGTGATGGAAAGTTGATTCCATTGCGACTTGTAGTTGTGGTTTGACCTTCCGATTTGAACTGTCTTTTGAATGCGAACTTGACTTGGATTTCTGTGTAAATAAATGGAAAATATGGGAATTAGCTTATTTTCTTAGTCCTGCTTTCGACCGTACTAAGCTTACGCAATTAACACCCTATGCGGGTTTGCCTTTATAGAGGTATTGATATATGAATATTATATTTTGAGTTTTGTACCTCATTAAGAAAATGGAGAATGCTTGTTTTTGGAGTTAACGGTTGATCGAGATAGAACTCGAATTGGATATTCATTGTTTGTGGTATATTGATCAAGTTTGCAGCTATGTGAGTTTACTTTTCAATGAGAACGATTGTTCGTATCTTTATAAGTTGAGTGTCATGCTAAGATAAACACGATCCGGGTATTTTTATTTCATTCCAACAAAATGATTTTTTTATGAAATTATAGGAAATGAATTCTTCTTCTCATCTCTATTCGACTTGGTGAAATTCGTAGTCGTGATTATTGGACTTACTTGTAGGTAACAAAGAATGAATAAAATGTTATTTTGAATGGGATACGTTCATAGGATTAGGAAATCATGTGATTAATTGACTGCATGATTGTATAACGGTTTATCTGTTTAACATACAGTGAAAGAAATATGGTTTCTTTTAGTACGGTAAATATATAGTATGCATCCTTATACTATTTGATCTATGATAAACAATGTTGTACTAACCTGTTTCGGGTTTTCATATGAACCTGATTCAAATGAAATATGGATATGGATGATGAATTCTTCCCTGTTTTCATTTAAAAGCATTATAAATAAAATTATTCTTACCGTTTTGAAAGTGAATTCGAATGGATTTTGTAAGTTTCACTCAATTGTTATCTTGATTTGTCTCTCTTTTGATTCCATTATTAGGACAAATCATGTGGAAAGAAATAGGGACATGGATGAATGATTTGGAAAAATGATCTGTTCTTCTTTCATTCAGTTGGAAATCTATAATTCGTTGATAACGAATCTTGTAGTGCTTAGATATGAGCGACTATATGCATTGCTATTCACTTTCTTGTCTGCGTGCTTGATTGCTTGATTCTAATATGATGCATGAACCGAAAGGAAAGTAACGGGTTTACATTTCAGCTAGTTTCATCCTTTGCATTTATTATTAATGAAAAGCGTGGAAAGGATAACAAAGTGTTATATCAGCAAAGAAGCTATTTATATTTCTAATCAGGCAAATATTGTGAATTAACACTTGTAGAACAAGTTATGTGGAAATGGGACAGCAAATCCTTTGGGTCTGTTTGTGATGATATTTTGATAGTTCAAATGTTATGCTGATCTTTCTTTTGTGCCTATTTTGTGATTGATGCTTTACTATCGTCATTTCATAAAAGCAGGTTCTTTTATTGAGACAGCTTAGTCAAGCACCTCATTTTAAGGATAAGTGCTTAATATGCTCACCATCGAATCGACCCTGCAAATCATTTTGCAGATGGAATTTGATTAGAATGAAAACATGGCTGTTTTCTTATGCTTCTTGATTAGTTGAAGATAAATTGTAATTTTTGCTTTTATTCCTCTCGAGGAATTGTGAAAAAAAGAAAAGTATATTCTTCTAACTATGAGTTGCATTGATGTTTTATGTAAACTTTGTCCATTCAAATGAATTGGCAAATGTAAGGATTATGACATGAAATGATGAATACAATTACAAGTGTGATATTTTTAGTAATTATATCAGCTTTGATATTGTTGACTAAATTGGAAATATAATGTTATTTCTTGATTTGGATTTGTTTAATTGTCCTTAGATGGATGCTAATTGGGATCTCGATATCTATTCTTGCCTAAATGCAACTTTTAAGTTGAAATATGCAATTAGTTCATACTCGGGTAAGGATGAATTTTTAATTGACATTAAAAATGATTAGGAAGAATATGATTCCATAACCGACAGGTATTCAGGATTAGCTTAGGAGCTAAGGAATATCAATTAACTTTGGAGTAATCGAACTTCACTTTCGAACTCCATTAATGATCTCGTATGCTGAATTCAGAATAAACGATATAGGATAATTATATCCATAACTAATGGACCTTAACTATATAACGTTAAGGAGAACAAATGAATACATTCTTGGGAATTAGACCTCGTTTAAATGACGTCTAATAAGTTAGTATTCTGAATTTAGTTACAGTTGGGAAAATCTTGGCTAAGTTTAATAGGTTAAACTTATCACGTCCGTCGGTACGGACTGCTTAATCCAATGATTAAGAAGTGAACCAAGTAGAGAAATGTAGCCCTTCGATACGAAGGAGAAGATGCATAGCAAGCTAATGGACGGATTTAGTCCCTCTTAGCTATATACAACTGTAACGGAAACGAGGATAAAGGGATCAGCATGGATGCTGAAAGTTGACTCTTAATTATTAAATCGTATCCAAATCACTTGAGCAGGATGTGTATTCTCGATGGGTGGATTCTGCAGGACATTGGCATACGCCAGCTACAACAAGGTGTCTCCATGAAGACGGGGTCTTCATGACGACACAATGTTGCAGCTGACATATTGCAATGCCCTCCCGAATTAAAACATCAAGAATACATAGGCTGAATGTGTAGCTCTTGGCAGGGGATAGGAGTATGATCTGGTATACGGAGTGACTCCGGAATACTAAAGATAACTAGACACACGGAGTCGTGGGGAAACGACACCGTATGTCTGCGTATCTTTAGTTACCAGGAGTGCCTTCCTATATTCGTTCATATTACTAGTTGGAAATTGGAAGTTTAAATCTGACCTTAAACGAAGAGGACTGGTAGGAACCAGGAAAGACCATTCTAGATAACAGGTGAAGTGAAGTGAAGGACGTATTCCGTTGATGTGTATCACATCCAGGAATATGATCATGCAAAGCATGTGAAAATCTTTGGCCAAAGTATCGCAATTGCTGGTTGCGTTGTCCTTATCACTTAATTTAAGATGTAGGATGTCAGATGAATATCAGTAACAGATATTCAGATAGGCTTCTTAAATGGATCACTTCGATAACCGGAAACGGTTATGAGAACAGGTATATATAATATACTATGCATAAACGAACATGAAGGATCGGTTGTTGCCGAGTCATGAAATGAAGGATCGTTGAAACTCCGAGCCATGAAAATGGAAGATCGGCAGTTCCTCGAGTCATTTACAATAGCATATAGAATCTGTTATAAGATTGAATGGCATTGAATGTGTGTTCCATATTGTAAATATGCGAATAGGGAACATTAGTTTTAAAAAGAAATTGTGTGATCCAAATTGTGTTGTTTGGGCAGAGAACAATTATTAAAACTTGAACGTGTGTTTGAATTTTATAATTCATAACAGAGAACGTTATCAAAAAAAAAAAAAAATTCCCTTGTTCTGGTATCTTAAAATGGGGATGTTACATATAGAGCTATATACTTGAGCATTTCTAGTGCATAATGCAAAACATTGTCTAAAGTGAACCATTTATCACTTTACTTAACTCGAAATATTGACATCAATTATGAAAAGGGGATGAACATTCATTTTTAATTCAAATCCCATATTGTGTTGTTGTTATTGTTAAATATAACAAATATGATTTTGCCTTCCTCTTTTCTTAAAAACATAAATATTCACTTTACTTAACTCACAATATCGATATCAATAATGAAAAGAGGATGACAAGTCCCGTTTAATTCAAATCAAATCTCATAATGTATAGTGTTTTTTTCATTATTGAATATAACAAGTATGATTATGTTTTCTTATTTATGTGAAGACAAACAAATATACATCACGCTATGAATATTACAAGTATGATTTTGTCTTCTTATTTCCATAAAGAAAACTAAATATTCATCATGCTATGAATATGACAATTATGATTTTGTCTTCTTATTTTCCTAAAGAAAATATCCATCATGTTATTTTCAAATTTTCAATATTTATAGAGTCGTTAATGCAATTTTAAGATGTAAAGAAGAGGAATATTTGAGTTGGGAGTAAGGTATGTTTTTAGAGACAATTTTACAATAATTTTTTTAATTATTTAGTCACATAGAGGATGGAAAGTCCAAGAAAGAAAATACACCAATAAATAAAACAAACTCATCTTGTAGCCAATTATCCATTATGTTAGTAAGAGGTTCGCAGACCACTATGACATCACTACCCTTGGCATTAAGATCATAATACATTGAATTTATATGTTACAACATACCAAACCAACCAACAAATGTGGGATTAGTTTTTTTATTGGATTATAATTTTTAGAATCCTATAAGTAATTCTAAGATATACTTAAAGAAATGTATCCAACTAATGAAATGGTATCATCATAATAAGTGTGAAATTCACTTTCCATATAAAATTTTTGTATCACATATTTTTGTGTTGAATAGAAGACTCAACAATATCTCCATTATTATTTATCATCAAATGTGCAATTTTTTTCGAGAAATATATCAATAAATCCCCGCCTTTCTTTAATAAAAATGGACCGAGATGAAACATGCCTAATTCTAACTAACAAGACACTCAAACTTTTGTTACATGTATGAATAAAACATGCACACATCTTGAAATTAAGGATTGTGAAATACAAAAATTAAGAAAACAAAAATAGATATTATCACACAATGTTTTTATAAAAATAAAAAATATTAGAAAACCTGTCCAATCATTACATTATATTTCCTAAACTGGAAATTTCAAAAATGGGCAATCTTGATTTCCCTCCATCTATATCGCCATGCCCATAGTAATAAAGAAAATGACAAATAAAAGCACTTGTCCATCCCTAATTCAATTGATCAACAAGTCAATCTTCTCACATTTAGTAAAACTAAGACCCTCTAAACATAAGTAAGTTCTATGATTTTTGGGGTGGTATAGATTTTTTTGGTTTTATGGATGTTAGTAAAATATCTATTTATCATCAAAAGAAATATTATCAAAGAGGAAAAATATCAACACAAATATCAAGGACCTTTGAAATTGTGCATCATAAATGATAAAATTAATGAGTAAGGGCATGTCATTTGCAAAAACAGGACCTCGTCGGTAATCATGTCATCCTCTACAAAATCCAAGGCTAAGAAACCAAGATGTGAGTGTTGCAAGGATGCTCTTGTAGCCTCTATGTGATGGATTGCAGGATTTGGGGATGTGGTATGAATCTTATGAGACACACAAGAAGGATCCTCAAAGATTTGTAGCTATTAGAGGAAAAACCTTTGGTGTGAATCTGAGGTACACATGAGTTCCATAAAGGTGATCTTGCATGTAAGGTAGTTTATCTCATCTAAAAAGTTCCAACTATGCTTGGAATAATGTCCATAGAAATACCATGGTGGTGACACAATAGAAGATGTATCTAGATGTGATGATGATTTAGTTGGAGTTATATTTTGAAGAAGGGGATGGGATATTTATTGGTACTTCTTGTGATGCCACATGTGGAGGATAGATTGTGGGAGAAGGCTTCGTTGTTGGTGGGTCTTGGGAAGTATCAAGCAATGGTGGATTATCAAATTATTTTTAGCTTGATAACGAGATCTTTATGGGAAGTTTACGTCTATAGTTTACCTTAGCTGCATTGATATATTGAGAATCTAGGATAATTTTATTGTATTAAGGTTATATGGTTCCCATGACATTGTTGATGGGGATTTTATGACATTTATTTTGATAGTTGGAATGATATTTTTCAACAGATTGATATTTCTCATAATGCTCTTATATAATGGAAGAGTAATCAAAAGAAAAGATAATGAATTCAAGGGATTATTTCCTAAGGTCCTTACAATCATTGTGAGAACGTCCTATAGTGGCATGCCACCAAAAAAATAGATCACCCCGAAGTTAGGAAAGGTCAGTTTTGAAGGGAGAACTATTCACAGAGTGGGAAGCACTTGGATAATTTCAGCAAGAGATAAAGGAGTGTGAGAGGAGGGAAAAAGGGTTTCTTGATATTTCCCTCCTTTTCCTCTTGGAGGATTTGAAGGGATGATTACATGCATAGTGATTTTAATCTTAGGTGGTGAATCGAAATTGCATCTCGAATTCATGTATGAGATGATCTTGTCTTTTTACTCATTTAAGCGATTCCTTCAATGTGATGGAAGAGAAGTACTAACTTTATATTGGAGAGTAGGTGTAAGGGCCTTAAGAAATATTTAGCATAGGCTCTGATTATTAAGATTATGATTATCTTGTATAGAAAGTGTTGTCCATTTCTTAATAAATTCTTGTGCATATTCGAGAGCCCCTTACTTAAGGTTTATGAAACTTTGTAAAGTTTTTTCAGGAAGGTCTTATTGCTGAAATTTATATATGAGAGCTTTAACTAAGCCTTCTAAGTCAACTATCAAATTGGGAGGAAGTTGGTTATACCATTATAATGCCTCGCCTATGAAAGTATTTTCTAGAATCTTAACGGTTTCAGGTGTTTGTTTGAATTCATTCTTTGTAGAGATTTCCAAAAGTTTGAAGGTAGAGGGTTGGATCCACATAACCATTGTAAGAGATGGTAAGGGAAGTGTCTCCCAATACCATGGAAACAATGTATGGAACTGAAATTTCATTTTGTATAGTTCAGAACATCTTGATCTGGATTGGTGGAGGACTAGGATTCTCGTGTGCATCCAAAAATGGAAGAACGATATAATAAGGATAGGAACACAAATTTTAGATGCTATCTATAACATCTTGTTTTGCATTTGGATCATGCTAGTTGTGGTGGTATCTTAGGATAAGGCCATTTGATCTAGGAGCTTAACTATTACCATGTTAGGATCCATAGAAGAAGAACACCCTTTTGTTTGTGGGTGCTTATTCATGATTGTCATGTTCATTAGTGGGAGTTTTGGGAGATTTATTCTAATCAATCCTACATGGAGAAATCTAATCATGGTATGGTATTCCTTGGTTAAGACAGGGCATGGTCATTTCCATGGCATTGATAGATATATTTTGAAAACCTTCATCCTTTTCAGGGGTAAAGTACTCATTGTTGTTGAGATTTTTTGATGGATACAAGATCTATTTTCTCGATCTCAACCACATTACATTTTGTTGAGTGACCCTACTCTAAGTGATCAGAGGGATAGGGTTGGGACAATGGAGTTTCATCAATGAGATTGGGGTGACTAGGAAGATTATTTCTCATAGTATGAGAGCTAGAGCACTTAGGAGCATGGAGAGGATATGTAGGCACAAACGAATATCCCATGGAGAAGTTAATTGGGTTCAGTTGTGCCAAAAATATCCTCAAAGGTGACACCTTTGCAATATAGAATTTAAAAACAAGGATTTGGAAATCTATGCTTTAGAAAGAATCAGTCATGTCAAATGTTTGCATAGGGGTTAATGGCATTAGGAAACAACTTCATAGAGGAACAAAAAAATTTGTCTCTACTAGAAAGCTCAAATAAGGGTCGATGGTGTCTGTGAAGTGCAAGAAAATAAACAAACATGATTGATCATATAATAGGGTTTGCACATGGGCTAAAGGTTTATGAAAGAAAATGTGACAGAAAAAAACGAATCACCCCAGGTGATGGTGTCTGTGAAAATAGATCTTTAGGTTTTTACGGTTTTGGATGCTTAGATGAAGTCAAATTTGAAGATGGGTGCTTTTAATGAGATGTGCTTGGTCGAAGGTTTGTAGGATTCATGTCAGGTTCACTAGAAATGTATCACAAGCTAAGAATGTCTCTCAATATCTTGCACTCCTAAATCATCCATTCTAAAAGGGTATTGAAGCAACGAGTAATAAACACACATGAACCAACATATAATGGATAGATTTAAAAGGGGCTACAATGAGCACTAGGGTTACATATCTAGAGGGAATTAATCCCTACACTAGGTCAACCTAGGGTTTCCAAGGCCTAGAATGAAGATAGGAAGAGAACCCTCCTAAGATATCGATGATTAGGTGAGGAGAGGTATGGATCAACGATAGATAAGACAAACATGCATGATATAACTAAAATATAGATAAAGAGAAGCTAAGGAGATGATCATGAATAAGATTCAAATGCTAGCTAGTATCAAAACACATGTAACACTAATCTAACATAACACGACGAGGGCAGAGGAAATGATCTAATCTATGAAAAATGACAAAGATAGTTAGAGCACTCACCTTATACCTATAGGGTGGTCACCGATTTATCTATCTCTCCATAGAAGAAGTACCCGAGACATAATCACTATTAGGTGGAGAAGGGGAACATTTTTCATGTCATAGACTCACTATATATGACCCAATAGTGCAAGAAAACCAACCAAGAAGAAGAGTGTCCAATCCAATCCAAAAAAGTTCAAGATGAAGCAAGAGCTAAGCGAGTAGATGTAAAGATGGCACAAAAGAACATACTAGGTGGTAGTTCCTAAAATTTAGGCTTCCTTCCTTTTGAATGTTAAGATGTGGTGAGTATATATAGGATGTCATTTCCCATGGGTGATGACATTGGCCAAGAAAAACATAACACTGACACCATCACCCACGGTGATGGCATTGGATAAGGATGGTGAAAAGAGGTGACGTGTCATGCGAAGTGGAAAAGAGGTCTACGGATCATTGACCTAGACGAATGAGGTGCCAAATGGTGAGGTACAAGCAAGATGTCATGAATGCAATATGTGAGAGACCTAAGTAGACAAGGATGACTAGTGTAAGGATAACTAAGGTCAAGACCAAATAATGATACTCTCTTTGTGTACTGTGGCGATGGCATCAACTAAGGATGGTAAAAAGAGGTGATGTGTCATAAAAAGTTGAAAAGAGGTGTTATAGATCATGGACATGGACGGAAAAGGTGCCAAATGGTGAGGTACAAGCAATATGTCATGAATGCAATGTGTGTAAGACCTAAGAAGACAATGATAACTAGTGCAAGGACAATAGTGACATTATATTTGTGTATTGTCTCTAACCCATAATGGTTATATGAATAACCATTCCCCATTCCCTAAGGCCCCTTAAGGCACCCACTCAAGAAATAGATGCATCGGTGACCCTTATCTACACAAAGGAAATTTTTAGTAATAGGTATGAAAGATGAAAAGTGAAAAATTAGGTGTATACACATCCCACATTAGTGTGCATGCATAAAAACTAAATTTGTGAGATGGATTCTTTATCTTCCATATCTCCTTTTTAGGTTGAAGATATATATATTGACCTTTTAGCTTGAACTATGAGCTAGAAAGGAATTTTTTTCTTGATCTCTTTTCACTCAATAAATTTTGAAATGGTTAATGTTTTTTTAATATAATGTACACTCTTAAAGGGTGACAAAAAGATAAATTTTGATATTTTTGGTGTGATTTTTCTAGTGGTTATTGTACCCATGAACTTATAAAGCCATATACTTGAGCATTTTCAAGGCATAATGCAAAAAATTGTCTAAAGTGAACCATTTATCTTACTTAACTAAAAATATTGACATCAATTATAACAAGAGGATGAAAATTCCTTTTTAATTCAAATCTAATACGTGTGTTGTTTTCATTGTTAAATATAACAAGTATGATTTTGTCTCCCTCTTTTCCTAAAGATATATAAATATTCACTTAACTCACAATATTGACATCAATTATGACAAGAGGATGGCAAGTCCTTTTTAATTCAAATCTCATATTGTGTTGTTGTCATTTGTTGAATATAACAAGTCTAATTTTGTCTTCTTAAAGACAAACAAATAGCCATTAGGCTATGAGTGTAACAAGTATGATAACAAATAGCCATCAGGGTATGAATGTAACAAGTATGATTTTGTCTTCTTATTTCATAAAGACAAACAAATAGTCATCGCTATTTTTTCAAATTTCAAGGATTTATAGAGTCGTTAATGCAATTTTAATATGTAATGAAGAGACATATTTGACTTGAGAGTAAGGTATATTTTTAGAGACAATTTTATAAGTTTTTTTGAATTATTTAGTCAAAGAGGAGAGGAAGGCCAAGAAAGAAAACACACTCATCTTGTAGCCAATTAACTATTATGTTAGTAAGAGGTTCACTTCTATTATGACATCGCCACCCTTGGCATTAAGATCATCATATATTGAATTTTATATGTTACAAGAACCAACTAATGTGGGATTAATTTTTTGATTGGATAAGAATTTTTAAAATCTTAGAAATAATTCTAAGATATACTTAAAGAGATATTCTAATAAAATGGTATCGTCATAATAAATGTGAAATTCACTTTCCATATAAACTTCTTATATCATTTTTTTGCTTTTTGTTGTTGAATAGCAAAATCAACAATGTCTCCATTATTATTTATCATCAAATGTGCAGTTTGTTTCGAGAAAGCTATCAATAAATCCCTACCTTTCATTACTAAAAATGGACCGAGACGAAACATGCCTAAATCTAACTAGCAATAAATAAAATATGCATGCTTCTTGAAATTAAGGATTGCAAAATCCACAAAATTAAGAAAAAGAAAATTAGATCTTATCACACAATGTTTGTTTAGAAATAAAAAGATGAGCAAACATGTCCGAACATTACATTATATTTCCAGAACCGGCCATTTCCAAAATGGGTGACCTTAAGTTCCCTCCATCTATAAAGAAAATGAAAAATAAAAGCACTTGTTCATCCCCAATTCAATTGACCAACCAGTGAATCTTCACACATCTAATAGAACTAAGAGCCCTCTAAACAGAAGTAAGTTTTGTGAATTTGGGGGTGGTATACACTGTTTTTTTTGGTCTTGTGAATGTTATTAAAATCTCTTAAAGATGAAAAATCTCAATGCAAACCTCAACATAAAACTGTGCAATCATATCTCGATATGCAGGCACCCTCAGATCTCGAAAACACTTCAAGAATTCCTCGACGTCCTTGAGATCTCTCGCATCTCTCTCTTCTACAATCATCTCTATCAAGCACTTTCGAAACTGCTTGCACGCTTCCTCCACTGAAACCCCACTGACTTTCTCAATATTCTTCGCCCTCTCCATCTCCATTTCCATTTCCACTGCAATTATCGATGCTTCCAGATCAGATGCAATTTCAGTCTCCATGTCTGCTTCAAATCTGAAACCGCCACAAATCAAGAAATTAAGGGCTCAGAGGAGAGAAACGTCTGTTTTTATTTCTTTTCGCTGAAGGAATGACATTTTTTTTTGTTGTTGGACATGGTGAAGATTCTTCGAAAAGAGGTCGACGGGCCACCTACGGCAATTAGATTGGAATAAGAGAGGAAGAAACGTGTCAAACGATAATATCGCCCTTGCTTTTTTCTTTGTTATTTGCAGTATGCGGGCCAGTCATTGTTGGAATCTACTTTCTTTTCTCACTTGCCTTATCTTTGCCTTCGGCGAAAAGTACTGAAAATTGCGTGGAGATCTATTCAAAGTGCGGCTGACGAAAGTAAGTTGTAACCTAATGTGAACTAGATAGGTTTATTTTACTAGCAAATCCATGTGAAATGTACGATGGTAATGTTGAAGGGGATTTTTTGAAGGAGTCAAATTGGAGGGAGAGAAATAATGGGAGAGGAAGAGGGGTGAAGAGGAAAGGGTTTGAGGGTGGAGAAGTGTGAGGGTGGGGAAAATGGAATGGGAAACAAGGTGAAACTCGACCCTGCAACAACCACATGACATTTTTATCAATCGTTTGAAGGAGAAAAGGGTTGTTGTGTAAGACGATGCAAAAACATTTTATAGAGATATTTGTGAATGTAAGGAGTGGTAGAAAAATATTGCCAAAGTGAAAATTTATTTTGCGCTTTCACCCTTGCATTTATTGGGCCACGATGCTTGCTTCATGTAGCACTTTGTAGACCCCCTTTTTAGTTGTGAGATCTAATAAATGCAAGAAACAATTGATGTACAAAAACATCAATAAAGGGAATGGAAAGTGGTTGATTCTAACACTGTGTGCTCCAAATTATATAAAGGGAGGGGCAAGCCGTTGATTCAGACACCACCCATACAGGCCGTATCGACGTAAAATCAGATGGTCCAGTTGTTTCAAACAACATGATCTAACGGTTTATTCCTACCCATTCGTGCCCTGTCACCATTAGCTCTTTCACAACGTAATTATCATACTTGTATTCTTACTGACAAAACGTAAAATATTTTTAGCACAATTTGGAAAACGCCATGGTCTCCATCTACTGGGAACTATAACCACTTAGTTTCTCCTCGACATATTTTTATGGCGAACCTATTTCAAAAGGAAATCTTCAAAGTCGTGTGATGGTTCCCTACGGGGGAAAAAATGAACACCATTGAAGAAGTATATCGCATTGCAACAACACGTCATTTCGAAACCTTGGGTAAAAGGGATGTGTTAGAAGAGTTAAATTGGAGGGAGTGAAACATGAAGGGAGGAGGGGGAATGCAAAAGGCGTTGGAGGGAAGAGAAGTTCAGTGGAGGGGAAAATGTATCAACAACTCCAAGGGAATTGATTTATTGTTTGCTCCATTTTATCATCTTCGTTTGGCTCTCGTTGTTCATACGGGTGCAATTTACGCAGGTCCTTGTGGGTGTGGCCATTATAGGTGGGTATTACACATCGCTCACCCATGTGATGTTAGAAGTGTTGGACATCCTTGAATTTTGGAAAATGTTGATTTACCTTGAGAACTTGTTGTGTCCCATGTAAGGGACATACATGGATGGCATGTAATTTGTTGTATTGCAAGACAACACTAACATCAACAATTAACTAAGAAAACCTCATGCCAATAACGAGAGT
Organism: Taxus wallichiana var. yunnanensis; assembly: GCA_018340775.1. Lineage (NCBI taxonomy): Eukaryota > Viridiplantae > Streptophyta > Pinopsida > Cupressales > Taxaceae > Taxus > Taxus wallichiana. The sequence continues at coordinate 318,647,267 of CM031238.1, forward strand.
TAGGACACCCCTTGTGTGGTTGTCATGCGTTTCTACAATAGTTGTTTTGAAACCTTGGCCGTAAAAACACCCATATTATGAGAATCCCCAACCATGCTACGTTGAAAAATCCTCCCACAAATCTAGCAACAACCTTGACCGAGCATATCTGACAAGTGTGCCACTAACATGAGCGTGGGAGCCATAATGTGCTGCGAAACAATGTGAAAGAAGTGTTTTTGTAGTGTAAATTGATGCATTATATTTAGATTTGTGAGGGCATTTGCAAATACGGTGGTGCCCCTACAAGCGATTATCATGTGACCATCGACCAATATTTTCACAAGAAAAAAAGGTAAAGAATCTTTTGTGGGTGGTGTGCGGGTATGATGAAATAAGTATTGAGTAACATGAGGCAACTTAATCAAAGAGAGTATTAAGCTTAAGAATAATATTGCACCACATCTTCTTTAGCTATATGGAGGGGTCTCTTAGTTAGGGTTGTTAACTTGTTCATTTGGGAGAAATGAAGCCATGACACCTCCCAAAGAATTCCCCATTAAAATGACATTTTCCCCTTAGATTAATGGTCGTTGAAAATACTACAATGAAATGCACATGAAATGTGCAATGGAAATAATGAAGGGGATGTGTCAAGGAAGTTAAATTGGAGGGAGCAAAACATAGAGAGAGGTAGGGGTAATTCAAAAGGCTTTGGAGGGAATATAAGTTCGGGGAGGGGAAACATACCAACAACTCCAAGGGAATTGTTGACTGATTTTGTGCTCTATTCTATTGTCTTCGTCCCTGCTCCCATCAAGCTTTTTCAGATGAAATTTGATGGCCACCTATGTCTATCAAACAATTTGTGGGTGACAATCATTTTCCAATACTACCCTTCAAAAATATAAAACAATGTTATTTATATCAAATATTATGTATTTATTTAATTATTTTTAAAGTATATTTATATATACTAATATAATTTCCATATAAATCTATATGAAAAATGACAGTCACATTTTAAATATACAAGTCACATGTGGCGGTTATTTCAAATATTTGTAAGTATTTTATGGCTAAAATCACAAAAAAATATTTAAACTAACATCAAATTTAATGCTTGACATCGCATGTGATGGTTATTTCAAATATTTACAAGTATTTTACGACTAAAATCACAAAAAACATCTAAACAAACATCAAATTTAACCCATGACATGCAGCACTATTCACGCAAAATTGTCTACAAGGACATTGTTCGTGATGTTTATTGTTCATGGGTTCATTATTAATGTTCACTATGCATGCTCTAAAAATTGACACATGAAAGCGCAGGATTTGTGGAGACGGATCGTGCGCATCGACCAACGCCAAGTTCCAAATGGTAACACCTTTCGGCATAAATATGACACATGATATAGTGTATTGATTTAAACGAAAAATTAATAATCATAACTATAACTATCTTTACAATATAATAAAAAATACTAACACACAAATGTACTACACCAAGTGCAAATTAACTAATTTTGTTCCAAAATTAGGTATCTTTATCATGCCTCTGGAAAAAAGAGTATAAACCCTAAAATATCACATCCAAGGATAAAACAAAATTTAATGCTCACAAGATGGCTTGTCCATTTCACTTTATGAGGAACTATTTATCTAGGTTTCTATTTTGATAGGCCACTAAAAATATATTTTACTTGGAAATACAAAAAAGCAATGGAAAAAAGACGAACAATTTTTTTGATCCGATATCAACTAAAGATAGAGAAGATAACGACTAAATGTCGGCTAAATTTATGTTGTTGACATCCAAAGGTAATACAACACAACAAGTCTATGAAACCGCTTGCCAAGAAACGACTACCATTCCCTTCCGATTTCATATTCCATGAACACAAAACAAAAATCACTATGTAAATCCCATTCTCTTTCATCGGATGACACAGCCGACCTGCTGCAAAACAACAACGCCTACCCTTCATCTCGCACGTCAACATATGTATGTTCAACATATATGGGTTGTCAAACAACATCCACCTCAATGTATCCACTGCTCGATTTGCGGCGATATGACTGTATGGACGGTGTCATATTCAACAGTTCCCCTCCCTTTATATGATTTAGAGTACGCCTTCGATGTAACTAGTACTTGGCCCCAAATAAGGTCTAATCTTATGCTCGTAGTTAAATATGAGAATGTGTATAGTTCTTCAAGAAATTTTAAGGTGTATCGAGCCTATAAAGCACTAACAATGTCTACCACCATGAACTTTGATGACATTGGTAGTGTCATTCAAGTTCAAGACGGAGGTTGGGGTGTCACCATTATTGACATTCTATATTAGTGAGGGCCCCACCTCCATTGCAGAATGCACTCCTATTCACGTAAGGATCATGATAAACTATGACCATATCTAACTCTTCGTGACACCATATGTCACCTATCATTAAGAAACTTACAAAGAAAGTTATGAAATTATTAAATATTTATAGTTAAAAACACATAAGCATGTGTAAAAACCATCAATATTAAACATGGGTTGTAGTCGTGACCACAAAGTCTCCCTCACCTTAAACATATTGAATGAGCAATACATTAATAAATTTCCCACCAACAAGATACATCTTATTAAGATTGATTAATTAAAAAATAATAACAACACCAAACATTTAAAAAGACAAACGTTAATATTAAATCTGGTTTGGATAGAGATATTTAAATAAATATGTTATTGGCCACATCCACACATTCCACAAAATATAATATAATGAAATAATTTTTTTCCGTGAAACATTGTCCACTATATCATGCAAATCTCCCAAGAACTGACAATATTACGAAACCGACTACCCCAAGCTGAGTTCTTCATGTAAATAACATATTGGCTGATTAATAAATTTGATTTAATAACAAAATAAGAACAATTATGGAACACATGATAATTAGATTAATTGAAATTATCAGAAAAACATGTGTTGGCCATTGTGTCTTAGTGTTGTCATTGATGTCGAAGACATTAATGGAAAAGGGTGTGTAGATGTCATGTGAGTCTCTATGAGGTGTCTTTTCAAAGGTGTCTAACATGAAGGTTGGTTGGTAGTGCCACAATTTGGTCAAGTTGTTATGGTGTCTAAGCATGGTTTTGATTATGGTACAAGCATATATGGTCATTGTATGAGTCTCAAAGGTTGGTATGAGTTCTATCATGGTCCAAGAGGTGTGTTATATGTGTACATGTGTCTATAATGCGTCATCTTAGTCAGTTCATGGTTTGTCATGGTTGAGTTGAGTCATTCTAGGCATAGTCCTAATCCTAAAACAAGAATAATGAGTTATAGGTATGATTTTGGATCAAGGAAGTCATGGTCAATCATAGAAGGAACATGGTGATTGTGTATATAACATGTATGAGGTTTTTCAGGTCAGTTCTCAAAGGTATGATGATGTTTAATGGTCCTTAGGAAGTAAGAAAGTAAAGATAAGGTAGGATAACACAGGTAAGTAGTTGTGACTAGATATTTTAAGGAATATTTGAGCTAATTGGTGAGTTGGGATGGTTATAGGATGTTGGCATAATGCTTCATGACAAATTTCAAAACATTATGTTGAAGAAATTGCAAGATATGTCATTTTTGGTAAAACCAAGTTCAAAAGAAACAAAATCTAGCGCAAATTGTGAAATTAATTTTCTCACCCACTCACACACACTTTTCATGGGACCAAGAGGTTTTGGGGGATGATTTTACATTGAGCTAAGAGTGATTTTCAAAAATAATGAGGTGGATTGATTTTCGTGTTTCTATAAACAATCATTAAAAAGAAAGTTTATTTGAAACCCTAAAGAAACCTTATTTCTAGAGTGACTTGAGAGATTTGATTTTTTTTTCTTAAAAATGCCTTGGCTTACAAAATTAATGCATTAGGGTTGAAGAGGATTCCTCATAGATCATTTTTGTGGTGGTTTGGTGTTCTAGTTGTTTTAAGAAGAGAGAGAAAAACCCTAGTTTTTGGGTTTTGACAGCCTTTGAGGTGAGACGAAGGTTCTGGATGAAAACCAAATTGTTCTATGATCCTCAAGAGATGCTATAAATTTCCATGAAAATTATTAGGCATGTTTCTTGGATAAGTTTTGAGATACATGTCCTCAAATTTGCACTATTGATTTTTTCCTTAAGGGATAAAATGCTAGTCTTGTGTTTTAAAGTGAGTTGGGTCATTTTGCGTATTTTTGATGCATCTGATGGTCATGGATAGTTTTCAGAACCTGATACTGTGTGATTAATCTCTTGGAATGGTATGGTGAAGTTTTTTTCATTTGAATACCTAATGGCCTAGAAAGCCCTAGTTGGCTTGCTCAAGAAGGTGACTAAAACAAGTGTGTTGGGTTAGATTTCTCCATGTAGAATATGCATGTAAGTGTTTGAAGATGATGTTAAGGTATCCCATGATATTTTCCATGATTTTTTTGATCTTGGAAATGAATTTGAAGGTGTTTGTTCTTGTTTCTCTCAAGATTGGTTCTTGAGTCCTTGGAGCTTGAATGAGCAGTTTCAGAGATTGGCTTGGTTGAAGGCCTTCCACTATGAGTTAGAAGATAAAGTGAGTTGTTATAAAAATTATATTTAGAGAAATTTCCAATGGTATATATTTTTTGTCTTGATGAGGTGTTTTTATATGTGAACCAAATCTATTTTGAAGACCTAGTTTTGGGGTCTTGAAGCTAGTTTGGAGCAGTTGCAGAGTTTGAGCTATTTGGAGGTCTTCCACTATGAGTTGGATGAAAATGTGAGTTGTTACAGAAATAAGATTCAAATACCTTTCCATTTATATATGAATGACTCATGATGATGGGTTTAACTATGTGAAATCATTCATTTCTAGGACTGATTTTTTGGGTGCTTGAAGACCTAGTTGTGCATGCTTGCTTCTTGGAGAGTTTCATGGTAGAAGGCTAGGCATTTGAGATAATTCAAGAGTCATAAGGTATGGGATGTGATCCATTTATGAGGTCCACGTTTAGGAGTTCTTCCTATGTGTTTAATTTTGTAGATCATCAAATCTTATATGTCATATTGTTGCTTTGAAGAGTGTATGTTGAGCCTTTTGATCCAAGCAAGAAACTTGTGTCTATCATCTAGAGGAAATGGTCTTAGTTTGAGTATGTCATGAATTTTTGAGTTGATACTACTAGGTCAAATATTTAGTGTCTTCTCCACATATGATTCTTTATGGTCATAGTGGCATTAAGAAGTTGTTGATTCTTTAGGTAAGAGTGTACTAAGTTAAAGGATATGAAAATGGTCTTGTGATTTTAAGTTTGATTCTAGACCTGATCTCAGTGTCCAAAATGTTTGTGTCAGGATATGTCCTTGAGGTCTACAAGTTGTATTTGGTTTGAAAGATTAAATTCATGTCGTGTTAGTACTATTTTTCCAAGTGATATGATTCAGATTTAAAAATATTGAAAATATGCTAAACCCCAATCTGCAGAGTCACAACGCAAAGATAAAAAATAAATTACAGAGTTGACCTAAGAAATAATAAATTGGAAATAAAAAAATAAGTGTGAGAGATGGCATAAGAGACTTATCTGATTTTTCAATAATCCCAAGATGTGTCGAGTTGGAAAACTAATGGAACAAGAGAACAAATTGTCACAATCGAGACTATATAAATGTAGAATCATCGAAATGTCGGGACTAGGAGTCTCGAATCGGTTTAGGGCACCTAGGCACTAGAGACCTTTTTAAGGTGCTTGCGACTACACATAACCTTAGAAATTGATTTTTATTGTGTCACATGAGTGTTGATAGCCTTCACTATTGATCGCATATAGGTTCTTTGGAAGATCACCGATTTCTCCTGTGACCTACAAAACAAAATGATCTTTTGCAAAACTCCAAAATACATCAAATAATAAAAATAAAAAAAGATGCAAATGGGGAGTCAGACTAACCCCAAAGGTCACCCGAGAGAGTGAACTTATGACCAAGCACTACACTACATCTCAGAATCCATGTAGCTCTATGCATGTGTGTAGAATCATTCCCTAGGTGGCTATTATACAAGATGCGTTGAATATCAAGGAATAGCTAGATGTAGCAATGTAAGTAGATGTGTGGATGTCAAAATGAAATTCCCCTCCTATGAAGTGTATGTAGAAGAATACAATTCATTGTCCCTTGAGTGAGTGGTAACTGGATTATTTGATGCTCTTAAAAGGCCTTTGGATGTAATAATACGTGATAGTAATATATGCTTAGAGCGTGGTCCTTTATTATGGTCACATAGCTTTGTATTTATATGATTCCCTTGTTTGAATTTTGTAATTAACATATAAAAGGATGACCACCAAGAAAACAAGATTCTTAAAAGATGAAATAGGCTCAAAAGGGCAAGAAAGATACAAAAAGGTCGGGGGAATGCAGAGGGGACGAGGGTTCCTTGGTGTTGGTGTCTAGAGCCAAGAAAGATAAAGTAGTGAAATTTAGATCAAGCGAGTGGGGTGTGCAAGACCACAGAGAAAGTAATAAATTAAAGAAAGAGGCCCAAGATAGATGTCAATTACTAGTTTTTCACTTAGGAATCATATGAAAAGTGGTATGTGATTAAGACCTAGAAATGTACCCAAAGTGTGTGATTTAGTGTCTACATTTTCCCTCACTTTATGTTATTGATTGAATAATTGATTAGATAAAGTATATAAGAGATGCGTACATGATAACCATGTAGATTGATGATGAAAGTGTTCGAGGAGATAAGAAAAAGCGTGGAGTGATAAAATGAAGCATGGAAGCTAAAGAAGAGGAAGTGACCCTAGGGGTGAAAGCATATGTGTGTATGTCACATTTTACCTGTTGTCATTGTCATTTGATGTGTTTGATGATGTGATCACTTCTTCCCATAAGGAAGGACATGCAAAAGAGAAGAGAAAAAAGTAGTCAACATCGTGTATATGTGAAAAAGTCAATCCAAGTATGTAAAAATGTGAAACAGAACATGCGCACCTAATCATGATGAGTGAAAAGAGGATAGAAATCATCCTAGAATGTTATAGAAGAATGAATTTTTATGCGATCTCATGCCAAGAATGAGTTTTTCGGGTGATCTCATGCTCTCGGTGCGAGTTTTTGGGAGATCTCACGCCACGGAAGAAGAAGTGTTGGGGAGAGAGGTCTAATATTATTCTCCAACCCCGACTACTTCTTGGTGATTTACCAATGACTACGAGATGGTGTGATCCCGATTTGTTCTAGTTCAATCCATTTCGATCCAACAAAAATAAAAAAAAAAGGAGATAACATGCATGTTTTTTTCGGAGGACTCGCACTTTGTTATGTGACAATTTTTGTGGAGCACCCATTCACTCATGTCTCGTATCTTAGCGCTAGCATCCGTGTTTGTCTTTGAGGACCCATGTTAGAATCTAGGCCATTTTTATGATTAAAGACTATGTTGTTCTTGTCTTGAGTAGGTTTGAAATGTGATTGTGTATTGCTGAATGGGGTGACTTATTCACCTAATGTATGCCCCCCTTGTTTATGGTTAAATAAGACATTTCTAGGAGGATGTGGCCCAAAGGAGAGGATTGGATGCTGATCTCGAAACTAATGACCTACATGGGAAGGAATTTTCTTGGTAAAAACCAAGGAACACATAAATAAAGTGGCTAGAAAACATGTGTTAGTACAAACAAGACAAATACACATATAGAAGACAATGTGTAATCTGGAAAAAAAGAATATAATGTAGACCACGAAAATTAGGTTTCAAACATGGGACATCGCTCACAATGTCAAACGATAATTAGGCCCGAAGCATCTAAAAGTATATAGTGTGCACACAAGACAAAGGGTATAGCCCACAAAAATGGAAAACAATGACAAATAGTGACAAGCAAAGAGTAACAAACAACCTTGGTGGCAAATAGTTCTTACAATACAAATGTTTCACATGAAGCACCCGTTAGCATGTTAGAAAGATAAAAATTATGTAAAAGCGTGTATGATTTGATATAGCATTGTGCTAGTATTAATAGGAAATAATATAAAGTGAAACACTTTTGATGGGTATGAAAGTAGATGCCCCTAGGAGCCATTATGGGACTGGTAAGAGGTATGTAGTGAACACACATGCGTATATAGAAAAGATAACGACATACCAAATATCTCACAAACATAGAAAACAATGTGTACATGCAAGTATAAGTAAGAAAGAACAATGTGCAACCAAGATATGTAGTATGATGTGAGTGTGAATGGAATGGAATGCAATGTGAGAGTGATAGGAGTAGAATTCCCCCAAAAATGTGTACAAATATGTATGAGATGAGGTTAATTTATATAATACCCCTTGAAAATCAAGAGTGAACCATAGTACAAGAGTGTGTCATCAAGAAATGGTTTGAATTATGCACTAAAAATATATGGTCGAAAAATCATAGAGCGTAGAGAGTGAGTGAGTGTGGTGAGGTTCATTTCAAATTCATACCCTCAACAATCGACTATGAACTTTAGAACTAGAGTGCATCATCTTGAAGTGTAGTGTGTAAGAGTGTGCCACTAGAAAGATTTGTCGTAAATGCGTTGAGTGTGGAATGTGTCATGTGTTTGATGTGAGGTTTATGAATGTAGTATGCCCTCGGCAAAGTCAAGTGTGAACCTTAACACGAGAGTGCATCATAGGGTAATGATCATATAAGTGTATCAAGTGGTTTGTAATGATGTATAGGACATATTAGACATTTAAGTGTGGAGCGTTAATTGCATGAGATGATATAGACATTTGATAACAATGTAAGGGGGAGAAGCTATGATGCCCCCATGCGTGTCAATTATGGAGAGCTATGTGACAATGTAAGAAATATATTGTGATGGTGACAAAGTTTGAAATGTATCATAAGAAAGAATATTAATATCACAATGTTGGGTAGGAGCAAGAGTAGGATAAGGGATGGATGTGGGATCGAATTATGGAAGTCAAAAGATGCCATCTTGAATTTACTTTTCTTGCTGAACGAGTGGTTGCTTATTTGGTAATGTTGTAGAAGATTTGTGTGGAGGTGGTTCTAGATTTATTTTGAGAAATGGTTTCTTAGGAGATGGCGACATGGAAGAGGAATTAATAAGAGGAGGTGATGGAGGACTAACCTTGAGAGGTGATTTCTTAGTTTGAGTGGGTTGTATAAGTAGCGCTTGAGTGATAGAAGGAAGAACATTAGAAGTGATGACATGATGCTCATTAGACATAGATGAATCAGATTTAGGAACCCATTGGGATGTAGCAATTAAAGATGAGCATGTAACATAATATTTTACAGTGAATGAGATAAAACCTTGATGCTTTTAAGATGCTCAATTCTTCGGTGTAAAGCATAGCAATAATTATCATTATGTCCATTGATTCGACGATAATTACAATATGGACGACCTTGATTTTATGAAAGTTGATAAGGAGGATAGAAATGAGTATATGATCAATTGATGAGTAAGGAGGCGAGGAAGAATATCATTTTTCTTAGTATTGTGATCAAACTTGAGAGGTGTCGGTAATGATAATTATTGAGGGTCACCGATATAACCACATGTAGAAGACATAGAATGAGAATGAGATGTAGAAGAACAAAATCATGAGCTTGAGACGTAGTCTTGTGATCTTGGATTTCAGCTTTGAGAGATGTAATCGTTGATTCCATAGCCTGAAATTTATCTTAAAAGAAAAATTCATAGCTTGAATTGAATCTAAGATGATTTGATTGTATGGAGGATTGCAAAGACTAGGGTCCTCAAAGAGACAATTGAAAATGGATCTTACTTGAGCAAGTGGCGTATCTATAGGGATAAAAATGGTGTCTAGGGATTTTTAAAGGACCTCTTTATAAGGTGAATGTATTGTAAGTAGTTGAGAGAAGATATTTGATGAACCTTAAAAGCCATGACAAAGAAAATGATATGCTAAATAAGGATTTGAAAGAAAGATCACGAGTGGGATTCACCAAATAATTTAAAAAATATTAAAAATATGCTAAACCCTAATTATAGAGTCACAATGCAAAGATAAATAATAAAGTACAGATCTGACCTAAGAAATAAGCAATTGGAAATTAAAACCCTAAGTGCAAGAGATGGAATAAGAGACTTAGTTGATTTTGCAATAATCTTGAAGATGTGTCGAGCTAGAAAATTGAGAGAATAGGAGAACGGACTATTGTAACTAAGCACGAAAAAATGCATAACCATTGAAAATGCCAGGACTAGGGTGCCTGGAATGGGTCACGGGCACCTAGGCACAAGATACCTTTTGTAGGTGCATGTGATTGCAAAAAAACTCATAACATGATTTTTATTGTGTCACATGAGTGTCACTAGCTTTCATTGTTGATCACCTGTAGGTTGCTAAAAGATCACCAAATTCACCTATAACATGCAAAAGAAATGATCTCCTACAAAACCCCAAAACATATCAAATCCTAAAAAAAAATATATGTAAATGGGGAGTTGGAATGACCCCAACGGTCACATGACAGAGTGAACTTACAACCTATGTTGTTTGGATTATGTGCAATCGAAAAACTAAGCATAACTTGAAAACTTTGGCCTAAGTAGTGTACTAGTTTAATACACTATAAGTTCACCAAGTTCCTATCTAATGGTATGAGATTCTAGATGAAACTTAGTTAAATAAAATTTAGGTCAACACTTAGGAATTGCATTAGTTCTCAAACCTAAATGAATAGGTTAACTAACTGCATGAAAGTTATGCACACTCGGATAAAGTGATGATAAAGGGGATCAAGTAGATCTAATTGACCTTTACATTGCACATGGTTATGTTATTATCATGTGGATTGTAAACTATATTTCTTGATGGATTATAATTTCTGCTAGTTAAAATCATTGAAGGAATTTAATGGGGTTAAGGGGTTTGTTTTAAAAGAGAAAAAATCCCCTTAATTTGGAGTAATTATAACATGGGTGTTACATTTTGGTATCAGAGTTGAAGGTTTACAACTCTTGGACATAATGGGTCCTTACGCTAACACTAAGTTTATTCTTTTCTAACATAAAAAAATGGTTAGGAAAAGAGGCAATGTTGCAAAAAACCAACCTCTTATGGTTGAGGCAATAACAACCCATAAATTGGATGAGATACTTGTTGTCATGCAAGAAACTCACAATCGAATAATTGTCCTTGAACAACAAGTTTTGGCTGAAAAAGTACTAAAATTGCCCTAAATTCAAGATTAATTTTGGCTGACTAATGGTGGCAGAAGTTCCCAATATCTAGGGCATCCTAATGCTACAAATCAGAACGCTAATGTTGCAAATCAAAATGCTAATGCTATAAATCAAAATGCTAATGATGTAAATGCTAACACAAAAGTAGATCCTAATGTTGCAAATCCTAACCAACCTAAAATTTAGAGAGCACGTTTGGAAACAAAAGTGTCAAATGATATTAAACATACCAGTCCACCAAAATTTGAGAAGACGACTCTAGGTGATGGAGCTGAGAATTGGATCGATGAGATAGAGAAATATTTCACAATCAAGAATTTTTCTGAAGAAACTAAGGCTATTTGGGGTGCTTATTAGCTCTTAAACAAGGATTCCTCGTGGTGGGATAGTCATAAGGTAGAATTGGGGGTTATAACAACCAACATAACTTAGGATTAGTTCAAATCCTATTTCGAGACGGTGTTGGTTACCACATATGTATTATGAAAAAAAGATGTATGTGTAGTCACAAAATTTTACACTTTAGAAATTATTTATCTCAGTCTCATACTACGCTTTAGAAGATTCTTGAATGAAGAAATTACTAATTAACCCCTGTCCTTTGGCCATCTTGTTTTATTTTATTTCATCATTATTGAACTCTTACACCCAGATTCCTAGTTAGCTTTTGTCATCGAACGTCATTTTAGCCTCAACTAGGGTGCCCAAATTAGTACTAGGGCACCCGTGGGCACCCTGGTCCCACCAAAGGTGGCCTAATCCTTTTGAACTTTCCTGCCCCTTTTTGGGCTCTTTCTAGCCATTTGAGGTCTTTATCTTTCTTATGGTCAGCCATTTCAGGGTTAATTAAGAAATTAGACCAAATAACCATATAAATATAAAGTTATGAGACCATAATGAGGGACCTAACATCACTTACTCCTATCACTCATCTAGAGTTACATCCATCTATTGCATTAGAGATCATTTACATCCATATAGCTCCATCATCAAGGCACAAGGCTAGGAAATATGCATCACACTTCATAGGGGAGGGATTCTATTCTATTTCATGCACACATTCTATTACATTTTCTACACATAGTTATTTCTCACTACTTCACAAAGTGATACTTGGCACAAGAGCAACCTAGGGCATGTTCACACACACACACACTTACACATAAAACTACATCGAGTTTGAGATGTAGTGCAATTCTCAGTTAGTAAGTCCACCATTTTAGCGCTTGAGGTAAATTAGACCACTTCATATGCATTTTTATTTTTTAGGGTTTGATGCTTATTTTGGGGTCTTACAAGTCTTTCTTTCATCTTGAATTATTGGTAACATCTGAAGGAGTAGGACATATCTCATATGACACACATTGAAGGTTCCAAATCACCTCCTAACCATGCGGATATTAGATTTAGAGCTTTTACATGACCAGGGCACCCAGATCGCAGACTGAGTGCTTGCACATGCTCGAGTCCCTCTCTAGGTGCTCCAGTCCAGCTAGATCCTCCAAACCTTTCCTTTTGAGACTTTTGCATAGTCATTCCTAATTTTGTAGTTTCCAAATCAAATCATGACACATTCCCATAGGCATCTATTATTAATTTTAGTTTTTTCCTCTTCCTACTTGCACATTAGGGTTAGTATTTCCTTTTATGTAATTTTTTAGTTATTTAAATACTTCTTTAAACTGTATTTATTTACTTTATTATAGTTTTTCATAGCTTAGATTAACTATCCCATTTTAATACATAGTTAATTTAGTTAATCATTTTGGTGAACCCGACTCCATCATTCATGCTTTTAGATTCTTCATTCATTACTTGTCATCATGAGTATCTCAATCAATGATTACTTGCTTTCCAATCCTAATTTACTACATAGAGTCCAACATTTTCTTGCTACTACTCACATTCGTGCTGACATACACCCAGATGCGGTTTATCGAGCCTTTGTCGATGCCTTTTCCTCACATATAGTATTTAATTCTAACCTTCCCTTTGATGTTCACACTTTTGATAATGACCCACCTTTACATATCATCTCTCATATTTATAATGTCATTGTTAAGTGTACTTTGATTGATAATGGCTCTGAGATTAAATTGTGTCCTATGTCATTACTCAAAATTTTAGGTCTTTCCGCTCTTGACGTTAGTCCATCTAGTATTTGTTGAGTTCTTATGATGTTTTTGTCCATCCATGTCTTGGTCACATTATGCTACCTATCACTATTGGTCCTAATACTTTCTACACTATTTTATTTATTGTTGACTTCCAAGTTTCCTACAATTGTCTCCTTAGTAGGCCATGTCTTCATGTCATGCAAGTTGTTACTTCTACCTTATATAGTTATGTAAAATTCTTGCATGAAAGCATTTAGTACACTATCTTTTGTGACCATTATCCATTCTAATATTATGATCCGCTCCTAATACTGATCTTCATATTCCAAACATTGATGTTAAAGATGAGCCCCAACTTAGGGAAGAACCACCTCACTTACCACTACTTGATTGTACCATTTGTGTGATAGATGCAATTTCCTATATGAAACCTATTATTGCTATCATTCCTTAACAGGGACTCGCCTACCTATGGAAGTCATTCTATCACATCCACCTTCACATGAACCACCTACATTAACATGCCCACCATTCACTTGCACACTCTTCATGAATGATTCATACTGGGAACACATTCCATTTGATCCTACATGCAATGACACTATATGTACACATGAGGGTCTAGATCACTTAGGGTTTGCTTTTAAGGACCTCTATCCTACATCACATGCTCCTCATCTTTATTATGGATTTGTTTATATCACTGTTGCTTATGGTTTATGTGTCTTTCATCTTACATTCTATCTATTGCATACTCCTTGCTCATCATCACTTACATTAGGACAATCATGGCTTGATTATATTGAGGTACACTAGATCCGATCATATAGACATTTCATTTCCTATGCCCTTTGGACGTGTTTTCATTTACAATAGCTCTTTCCTAGGATACACTCAAAATCTCACTCGTTGGTATGCACATGGTTGTCCACTTCCTCCATTCACCGATGAGGAGTATGCTATGGGCATGTACAAATTACACCTTAATGGATCATTACATGACCCACCCGACACTATTTCTTATCAAGTCACTAATTCTTACCCATTCAACTATGAACCTGAGAGAAATGATCTTCTAGATGACATTACATGATAGCCTATTTCACCATGCATACATTGGGGGAATAATAGCTCATTAGCATCATAGACATATTCATCATTCTTGTATTATCATTCTTACATAGTACTACATCACATTCTTAGCATTCACACATACTTGGGGGGCATGAAACTCCACCTTCCCCCACTTTTTCTTACCATAGTCACAATCATAATCTTTAATGTTCTTATATATTAATATCCTCACATTAGGTATATTCATCATACATTCTAGCATCTTCATTACCCGATGACACACTTGTTTGCTTTGGTTCACACTTAACTGTTGTGGGCTTATTACACATGAACCTCAAACACTACAATATACGTATTAATCATTACATTTCATAACACATCACATGTCATATACTATACATTCTATAATTAGTCTACAACATATTCACATTAGTACATTTACACATCCTATATCATACTAGTATTCATCATTGCATATGATTCTAGCATTACATCATCTTACATCCTAAATTACTAGCCCATATACATATATTACACGTCATTATATACATTGCATTTCACACATTCTACACATGTTGAGTTAATGTCCACACATCATGTCCTTACACATTCCACTCATCCCATGGTTGTCTTTCATCTTTAAATATACTACATCATCTTCTACATGCTGAACTCACTACTCGATGATGCACTTTAGTCCCTCAATGCATACTTGACTACCGATGGTTTACAAATAAAATGGACCTTATAATCATCAAACATTTACTATTTGACATTTGACCTTTCATCATGCAATAATCCTAGGCTAGTGACATACACGTTAGGATAAATCATCACCTATTCTACCTTTTGTAGTGGTATACACATTAGGTTACATCACCACTACCTCTTTTCATCTCGTAGTGATATAACATTCATCTTGTCATGATATACGATTTGGTGATAGGGTTCATGCATACATCATTGATAGGTCGTATCTCATCACTACACCTACATATTCATCATAAAGCACGTTAGACACAACACACACTTCAACCATTTCCCTATGAAACACTCTCATTTATGGTTCATTCTTTACTACTGAAGGGGAAACAAAAATGAACCTCATTTCATACACTTCCATCCACTTGGGGTATGCAGCTCCTATCACTCCATCTTACATTTCATTCCATCCATCCATAACATACTGCATATTATGGTTGCTTATACTCTTGCTTACGTTTTCTTGTTCATGGTTGTTTTATTACACATGGTAGTTAGCTTACTTGTGTGTCATTTATCTATATCATACACACATGCATGTTCATGCCATTATCTAATTGTGATCACAGATACAAGTCTCTTACATACAACATGGATGCTATCCTTCCACCATTCCTACATTAGTCATTGGGGGCATCTACATTCATTTCTCACAGTTCTATTGTTTCATTTTATACTTAGCACTTTACATTACTTGGTTCTAAACACTTTTGAGATACTAGTTACTTTTCTAACATGGTAATGGGTGCTTCATGTACAACATTTGTTATCCAGGGATATTTGTTTCTATATTTGTTTGTTACATTGTCTGCTATTGTTTTCTATTGTATGCGGGCCTTGCCCTTTGTTTTGTGTGCACACTTGTTTGCTTATTTGTGGCCATGATGGCCTTGCCTATCTTGTAACATCATGAGTGATGTCCCATGTTTGCAGCCCACTTTGTGTGACTTACTTTGTCTTCTTGTGTGTTTACATTACTTCATTTTCTATGTAGATTACACATGTTTTTCATATACATGCATGTTTGTTTACACTTTTCTTTGGCTAGCCTTCTTGTTTGTGCATGCCTTGGTTTCTACCAAGCAATTTTTAGGGTTACAACGTACATGCGGTTGGTCCTCTTTTGGGGTTGCATTCTCCTATCAACAACGTTGCATGCACCCCCAAAGAGGGGGGCATCATTTGGGGGTTTTACATACTAACACAAAGATTCTACACTGGTTCCATTCAGTTATATACAACGAGTGGGTTCAAACTAGTCTACGAAAGACATACTTAGAGGATTTTTAGGACATGGTGTCCTTATCATTCCGAGAAGTAGTTATAAGCTTGGAGTTTATAGTGGATGTGCCTATCTACACTACTTCATCTAGTTGAATCAGATTGCCAAAAACTAGGACGATACGATGATTTATTCACACATAGTTCGGGAAGAAATTAGAGCTTGGAGGACACAAAGAATTTCCTCCCTACATTTCTTCATCCTATGGCGTGAGATATCCCAAAAACTCACATTACAAGATATCCTTCTATACTCTCTTTATCTACATGGATCAGGTGCACTTGTTCCATTTACATTTGCGTATTTTACTTTTACATGCTTTTATATACATGCGTCTTTTATATTACATTTTTACATTTACATACATATTTGATTACTTTATCATTTTCTCCTTACAGTGTCTAGCCATATGAGAAACAAGAAGTCAAATTGGGATAAAAACAACAACAATAATGTCAAAAACAACACTTCATGACCTAACATGCTTTACTAACTATACAGGTACATCACACACCGCAACAATTACACGCGCATTCCGCCCCCTAGGTTCACTCTCATCACTTTTTCTTTGCGCATTTCTCATCTTTAGTTTTCTCACCGCTCCATCTTTTTGTCATTACACACTTTATCTAGTCCTTCGACATGACTTCTTCATCACCGCACATCGGCATTAGGTACACATCTCTATCTACTTTATGTTATCAAGATTTCTTTTCACCAACATAAAGTGGGGGAAAAATGTAGTCACAAAAATATGCACTTTAGAAATTATTTATCACTATCTCATATTACTATTTATAAGGTTCTTGAGTGAATAAAGTACTAATTAACCCCCATCCTTTGGCCATCTTGTTTTATTTTATTTTTTCATTACCGACTTCTTGCATCCATATGCCCACGATGATTCATCCCACATCATTTTAGCCTCAATTGGGGTGCCCAGATTAGTACTTGGGCTATCGTGGGTGCCCTGGTCCCACAAGGGGAACCCAAGTCATTTATGAACTTTCCCACCTATTTTTGGGATCTTTATAGCTGTTTGAGGTCTTTATATTTCTTTTGGTCAGCCATTTTGGGGTTAATTATGAAATTAGACCAAGAGAACCCTATAAATATAAAGTTATGAGACCATAATGAGGTACCTAGCATCACTTACTACTATCACTCATCTAGAGTTACATCCATCTATTGCATTAGAGATCACTTGCATCTACATAGATCCATCATCAAGGAACAAGGCTAGGACATCTACATCACACTTCATAGGGGTAGGGATTCCATTCTATTTCATGCACACATTCTATTACATTTTCTACACATAGTTATTGCTCGTTAATTCACAAAGTGTGGCTAACACAAGAGAAACCTAGGGCATGTTCACACAAAATTTCACATATAACTACATCGGGTATGAGATGTAGTGATTTCTTAGAATTCCACCACTATTTCCGTTGAGGTCATTCGAACCCCTTCATATGCATTTTTATTTTTTAGGATTTGATGTTTATTTTGGGGTCTTGCAGGAATTTCTTTCATCTTGGATTATTGGCAACATCTGAAGGAGCACATGGAATTCGATATGACACATAATAAAGGTTCCATATCACCTCCCATCCCTATGGAGATCAGATTCAAATATTTTACACAGATCGGGGCACCTAGAATGCGGACTGAGCACCCACAGGTGCTTGACCCTCTCCAGTGCTCTAGTCAAACTAGATCCTCCGAGATCCATCCATTTCGAGACATATGCACAATTGTTCATTCTTTTATTTTCTAGTCACCTATGTGACATATTCCCGTAAGAATATGTTATTCAACCGAGTTCTTTCCTCTTCCTTCTTTCCCATAAGGGTTAGTATTTTCTTGTACATAATTGTTTATTTTATTTACATACTTCTTTACTATATTTATTTACTTTATTACCTATGTTCATAGCTTAGATTAACTACCCCCTTATACTACATAATTAGTTAATTTAGTTAATCAACATGAATTCCAAACCTTAGTACAAGGTAAGATGACTATAACAAAGTACTGGGGAAAAATAAAAAAACTTGTAAAATATGTCCCACAAGACTAGACTAATGAGAAGTTATATATACAAAATTTCATCATGGGACTTAATCCAAGTTGATGCACATGGTCCTTTGACCATGGAAGTAGTATTTGAAAAGTCCATCTCGCTAAGAGCGTGGCTACTAGCTATATCTACTCACAGAGATGAGAAAATAAAGAAGAATTTCAGTTCACCATCACCACTAGAACCAAGAAAACTAGGTGGAAAAAGGTTGACGATAAAGAAAAAATGGAAAGAAATATACAACAAGAAAAGCCCGTTGTAAATTTTTAGAAATTTTTCAAAATAGTACAATGGATAATGAAAAAACAACAATAAAAGGACCATTTTCTAGCTTCTTTAAGTGTGGTAATGATCACTATGCAAAAATTCCTTTTAGAAATAAAGAAAACAACCCACAACAAATAATTCATGTTGCATAAAGAGCCAATCGACAAGATGAAAAGTATGCCACACCCTTGAAGTACCGATAAGCTATATGGACTATCTCAGTAACTATTATTTTTGATATTGGTGTTACTGAATGTTTCATTTCAAATAAGTTATCTGAAAAATTAAAAAGAAAATTTTGTTATATGAAGAAATCATGGATCAGCAATATGGGAACAACATTTTCCATACAAGAAACAATATCTATTTAACACAACATTGGAACTTCCTAGTTTTACCAAAGAATTAGCTCTGTACATAGCTCCTTTAGGTTCTTACAATGTTATTATAGGCATAAACTATATGTCACAACACATATAAATTATTAACTATTTTTAAAATTAAATTAAATGCTTGGATGACCTACAAAAAATAGTAGTCATACAAGGCATAAAAATAGATATTGATGTAAGGCAATTTTCTATAATGCAACTTAGAAAGGCTAAGAACAAAGGTTGCATGATTTACGTAGTAAAAATATTATATTTCAACAAGGAAGATAATACTTCCTTGAAAGAATATCCACTTTTAAGAGAGTACAATGATGTCTAAAACCAATACTATCTAGTGAAATACTATTCCTAATTAGTTAAATGACACACAAAAGTCTAAAACCAAAACTAAAATTATCTCAATGTAATTAAGTGTTCATATTTAAAATACATACAAGAAATAATATGAAAAATTCTAATTTAGATGATCTTTTAACAACACAATGGATGAATGAATACTATCTACACTCTAATATATAATTGAGTTTCCCTAAAAATAAAAAAATCTAAAGAAATCTCTAATGTAAGATGAAATTTAGAATGAATATGGTTAAAAATAGTAATTATTTAACCCGAATTGAATTTTGGGTCAATTTAATTATGTTTATCTTAGATTTGAGTTAATTATAGATCATGCAAAGATGTTACAATAAAAATAATAACTCACATTTGTAATTCGATCGAGAGAAGAAGAATGTAACATATACTAATTAACCTAATATGTAATTAAAAGCATGAAACATATGTATAAAGAAACTTATCTGATTACTACTAACTTCTTGAGAGATCTAGGACTATACACTACTGAAAATGGGTGATTATAACTTGAATGAACTTGGGAACTAGAACTCGACTATGAATCCACCTAAGGTAGGGTCGCACTAAAATTATAGGACCATACTATATGTTTCTAAAAAAATTGTATGGTATCGACCTACTCGATTTAACTCCTATAATTTTTCTATGGTAATGGCCTTCTTGGATTTGTTTGTCTTTTTAAACCCTAATTTTTGCACATACAATGAGGATCTCTATACATAATGATCATCTTCTCAAACCCTAGCTATGGATGAATTCTTACAAGACAAACATTAGAAGGGTTTTGGACACTCATGTACACCGTCAATATTGACACTACTCTGAAGAGGCCTTAAACCACATGTCATTCTCCACCTAGCATGTGATATCTAGATAGATCAATTTCTTTTGGAATTTTTATTCGTTGGAGAGAAGATGTTTGAGTTCTTATGAAATATATATATGAATTCCTTGTCTTGGTTTGTAGCCTCAAACCCGATGTGGGTATTACCCTAATTAATTTAAATATGATTGTTTAAGATTTAAGGAGATTTAGATGTCTTTTGTAAGTGTATGAAATGAGTTCTTTGGTGCATTTTCTTAGGAGTTCCAAGTTAGAAAATATAGTATTTACTTTCTTATATAGGGTTTTATAGATGATTTTTATAAGAATGGGTGAATTAGATGAAATATAAACTCAACCAAGGATATTACTTTAAAAGTGCAGTTAGAAGACATGTTAATCCAAAACTACATAGATAGGATAGGATAAAACATAAATTCCTTAATAAATTGTTTGGTCCTAAGTGGGAGTAGAACATATGAAAATTGAAGTTTGGGACTTGTAAACTAATGTATTTATATTGATTTTATGCTTTGTATCTCAAAATATATAGACATGTTAGTGTGCAAGGATAAACAAGATAAATAATGGACCTCGGAAAAGTGATAAGAGGGAATGGATAATTGATATTTATCATAAAGCAAGATTACATGGTCAAATCAAGGGTTTCTAAAGTACAAGTTACTAAATTTGAGTTTCTACATTTACTTCGTTTAAGAGTGAATTGAAAATTTCATTCTTAAAGGACATTGTACCTGAGTGTGTAAACACATTTAGCATTTTATTGAATGTTTTTTTACATTTATGTTGTTGTTTTTGATGTTTTCATGTTGCATGATGAAACTCTGCAACATAGATTGTAGTCAATTTTCATCATAGATAATTAATCGTAACTCAAATAAAACAATTAACATAAACTATTTTCATTTGCATATATGTGAAATGAAAATATGTAAACAAGGACATAATGCACTTATTTTCTTGTGATCTAATTTTTATTGGAGATTTGAATGCTTGAAATTCACTAAAGGATTTGGGGTGATAAGTCCCCAATTTGTGCCAAAGAGAAACTAGAGTGTTAGGAACATGAAACCCAACACGAAAATGTGTAAGAGAGAGAAGATGAAAGAGGTACAAATGTACCCCGTGAAGGAAGAAGAATTTATACCAAAGTTGTTCAACAACTATGATATCTTCCCATTTAAGTGTACTAGGAGATAAAAGTCTAGACATGAAGCAATTATTTTCTTTAATACCTTCCATAACTCTATAGAACACACTAATATATATATATATATATATATATATATATATATATATCAAATTGTGTAAATAAGGAAGTATAATACAAAATAGAATAGGTTCCCCCAAAATCTCCCCATATGCCACGCAATTAATTATGAGTTGAATAAGTGTTGGAATATTCTAACACTAAACTAGGAAGGAGATCTATGCCCCAAGATTACTAAAAATAATACTAAATCTAAGTATGCATGTGAAGAAGGAATGAATATATAACACCCCTTGTACTAATCTAAATTCAGCATCCTAGATATGTGTACTTGCCCTCTAGTCGAGTCCCTACGCTGATTGATGAGGGTTTGAATAAATAAATAAAGATATTTTAAAATAAAATGAAAACAAAGTAAAAGAAAAGGACTTACAAACACCACTCATAGGTGTAAATCAAAATTCTTAGAAACATAGCAAAATTCCTTGGGATGCATGTAAGTGGTTAGAGGAATATTTTTATTCTTTAAATTTTCTTTGTATTATCTTGCAACCACTTTTGGTAGGGCATATATTAGATTATCTAGAACACCTTGAACATAGTACCCATCCTTCCAGTTTGTGTTAGAACTTGAGCTTAGAAATCACTCAATGTTTTCGAGCCTACACAAATGACAAGATTTCAAGAAGACTCCATAACCTTTACTTGTTCCCTGTATTTTTTTAAATCAGAGCTTTGAAAATGTTATGGACTTTGATCAAAGCATAAGGGAAACTATAGTTGTAAGGGTTGTGGTTGACATGTTTGTAAAATGTAGAAGCTTATGTAAGGAACATGAATAGTTTGAAAAATTCTTCAAGTAAAATAAAAATAAATTATTCCCATGTGGATTGCTACATAGCAAGATATGCACAAAATGGTTTTGTGTAAAAGGACTTGAAATCAATCAAGTAAAGGATATAGGCATGTGCAAGCCAAAACCCACAACCCCGATGAATTTGAAAAAATATGAGCATTAAAAAGGATACGATACACCAAAAATTTTTGGTATGCACATGGTGTGTAGAATGTTTGGAAAAGATCTTGAAGGAAATGTTTTTTGCATGGAATGCATGGTGATCATGTAATATTTATTTCGTTTTATTTTTTTAGATGTTTTGCAAGGTTAGAGTGGAGGGTTGCAATATTCTAATGGCATAAAATATAGTCCTCGCCACACTATTTTGTCTATAAAAACACTATTGTTTGTCATCAACGTGTTTGTTAAACCGGTGGAGACTGTGTGGATGTTTTTTCCAAGCCAACTATCTTTAAGAAACTCAAACATTATCATCGATATTCCATAAAACAACATTTGTGGTGCTTTTGTGAATTTATTCATTGGGCTCGAAAAATGGACTTGGTTAAAATACCTGAAACATCCAAGAAAATGCAAGGGGTAGTATAAAGAAGAGTCTCTAAGTTTTCTTGTACTTGCATTATTAGCATGTACCAAGAATAGAACTTTGGAATGGGTATGGAACCACATAATCATAGAAAAAATGGTATTTTTAAGTTTTTAAAGTTATAAGTGGCTTTGTATACATGTATGTAAGTGGTAGAAGATTATAACAGTGCACATGAACTATTTGAAAAAATGTGTCAAAGAAATGTGGTCTCATGGAATTTGGTGTTATCATATTGATTGGTGATCTTGTCAATCTCTATGGCCTTTGAAAGAAATGCTTCATCCAAATGTCATCTCATGGAATGCCATGGTTACAATGTATGCATAAGCCAGATGTTTTTTTTTTTTTCAAAAGACACAAATACATTTAATTAAATTCAATTGGTAGGTTTATATCCAAACTCCACAAACCTTTCTAGCATCCTTCAATCCTATGCCAAAACAGAGATGTGAAAATAGTCTATGGGTATGCATCAAACAATGATTGAAACAATATATTGGTTATATGTTTAAAAATGTGGGATCATGTCGAAGGAACAAGAACTATTTGAGTTTTTTCTTCAACTAAAAATATACTCTTGGAGTGCATGAGAAATCTCCTTAGACACACCTCTCTCACACCGCCTTATCAACTATAGGCATTGATTCACTCCTTCCTTTCTACTTGCATTTGATTTCTTTTCATTTATAAAAATTAAATGTAAATATAAAATAAATCTCGTTGTATTTGGATTTTATGTTACTATATATCTTTACACCGCATTTTTGTATCATGTAAAACTAATGTCATGAACAACCACCTTGGATGGCATGCCAAAACACCACACCCTAAACTAGACCAAATCAAACTTATATTATATGCACCATTAGTGCACGATGCGTAATAGTCTAACTGGTTTCACAAACGTGCTATACAATGAAAAATGGTATTTTAAAACCATACTTAAATTGTGTAAAACATCTCCTAAATTTGACTTACAAGAAGCACCTCTAAACCTCACTTTTCTGGTGAACTATCCTAATCCATTTAACCTAGAAACATTTCCAAATCATGCTGCAATTGTGTTTTGGAAGTGGGTTTATGGCTGCTTCAATAAACGATTTACTAGGAGCAACCATTCATCTATGATTGAACCCTCTAGAAACTACCTCGTATTTTGTGCCATATATATAAGAAATAAAATTTGACCTTCGATACTTATTCCTTTTTATATGAAGAATAGACTATCATAATTCGTATTATGCGTTAATCGTAAAAACAAATTTTATGCACTCATCTTGAGGCCATCAAGCATAGTTTGATGGTGAAAAATGACCGATTTCAATCAACTCGGCTCTGAAAATTCATCATAGTTTGAGCCTTGATGATCATTTTTTTGATTCCATCGCTTTTGGTGATTATTTTATAACATAGAATTGGGTAGAGCTTTCGCATATTTGGGGACCCACACCATTTTTACAAGCCTATTCCATGACCTCTTAGTCTAGTTTTAACAAAGTAGCACCACAAGGGCTTGTAGAATCACGTTGAATATCTAAGGTTTTTATTGTGCTTAAAATGGGAATTATGGTTGGAAATGCCTATTTTGAGTGGAAATATGAGGTTTTTATTTCTTAAACAACATTACAAATGGAAAGTTGAACTCATGTAATCTGACATATTTATCTAGTTCCCTATATTGACAATGGAAAATTGAAACCTACTAGAGGTTGTTAGACTTGGTGTTACCTTGAAAATATTATGAAACTTGAGTGTAATGAATCAAAATCATTTGTCTTATCTCTCACCTTATTTGGCTATGGAAATGGGTTGGTTTACTAACTTAACAAGAATGAGTGTATTTCTATCTCTAACCACTCTCTAAAACTTGAAAAGGTTATTTTGATTTAAATAAGTATGGGAAATGTATATTTTATCTCTATAAATTTTTATTAACTAGGGAGTTTTTTAGCAAAGTTAGATGGGAGGGGTTTGTCCATGAAAATTTGAGTTTCCAACCCATGACTATATGGTTTTATAGGTTATAGGTAGCGTGGTGGCATAGAATAATTGATAAAATTTGTGTTAAAGATGTATATGGTTTCCTAGCATGTTTTGTCCTACTAAAATGGAAAAGAAGTTGTTTATTTCATATTGGGTTGTATTCCTATTCATTTTAGAATGAATGTAGCATTATATTGTGGTATACCTTGTTGTTTAAAAATGACTAAGAATCTACTTGTATTTTTATGATTGTCATTGTAGTAGCATATATATGACATAATGTAAAGTAGTCACTATGGAAAAATTAAAATATCATCTAGAAATAATAAATGGAAATATCTTTATTACATTAGTTACATTGAGAATGTTTTTTCATATTATGAGTAAATGAAGATGATATGGTATTAGTAAATAGTGGATGGATATTTGTATGTCTAGAACTATCTTCCAAATGAACCATATATAGCCATGAAAAGGAAAAAAGTGCTAACATGGATAAATTAGTGTATCATAATAACACTGAATAATGGGAGAAGTGTTAACATATATACTTATGTGAACAACTAATCCTTTGATTTAATAGTGTGTGTGAATGTGTATAAAGTTGAAAATGTTACATAAAAAGCGTAAATTTCAAGCTTGAAGTTAAATCTTGTTAGAACCATTATTATTTTGTGGATCAACGTGCAACATTAATGGTGGTATGAATGTATAGTGTGTAGATGAACCTCCATTAAATTTAAGGATTCACCCTTAGTATCTTATTTTACCGACTTATGGACCTTTGAGACCACATTTTGCACCACCTTAGGAAGTAGATTGTACCTAAAATAAGGAGGCTATTGTTTATAAGATGTGTAAATGGATCTTCCTTGTGAAATAAAAACTAATATAAAATCGTTAACCAAAATAGACCCAATTAAGCATGTCATATTACCAAGGAGGTGGGAGTGGTGCAAATAAGTCACATAGTTGTGTGATATCCGACCCATGTTCAAATCCCCCCAAGGCACAATCTTCTCTCGAGGTGATTTTTCCACTTGATGCAGAATCTCTTCTCGCCGTAGTCACAACATGTTAGTTTCTTCACTCACTACAATTATAACATGTAGGTTATTTCTTCACTCATTCTATTTCTTAACTTTCTTCGGTATCTATATTCTCATTTTCTTCACTTTGGAGATTGTTTCACTCACTACGGATGTTACATCATTGTTTCATCACTTGGGCAGTTGCTTCACTTGTAGCAGACACCGCATTCTCTTTTGGCTTTACTCGATATTTATTCACTTGTTGCAGATGCTCCATAACCGTTACTAGTTATAAGGATGCATCATCTGGGTTCCTCATTTTGGTTCCCATCATCAGTAACAAGGTTTTCAGTAACCTCTAAAAATCCTAAAAAATTATAAGGACGTAGGTTCTTTCAAAACCCTCAAAACTTTCACCCTCTATCTAAAAATTAAGTGGGTCACACAATCATTGCATACCTTGTTAAAAGTTTTAAATATCTATCAGATAACTATACAAAATATCCTCTCCTCACGATCTTTATAACTAAAAAATGAATGTTGAGTACTTTAAGTAAATTTAGTGGGATAACTAGAATTATCATGCACATTCAAAGTGTACTTGTAAAGTAATGAAAAGATGGAACTACATGTTTGGCATAGGAAAATATATAACAACGTATTATGGTAATATTATTGTTAATGGTTTTGGTAGAAATGGAATAAAGAGGAACCCTTCTACCACTATGTAAATGGTTGTTCCTTTTATTGCACTTAAATTAAGGAAAGACTTCCAAGCCTTTTTTATGTCACTCCTTACTTGAAGGATTCTAATGGGATACATATATTAATGTAGATATATTATCATGGATCAATATTGCTACAATATACAATCATGAGAACTTTATAGTCCTAACCTAGAAAATTAGTCTCTCTCGATAGTATCTCGTGGTAATGATTCCCCTAAAATTATCCTAAGATTAATGTTATCACACCTACTGATCTAATGAAACTCTCTTTTATTTTAATATATGAGAAAATTCCTAGATGTGTCCTTGAACAAATTACAAAAGTGTACGAAGGGAAATTTGATCCAAATTTGGTTTACAATGTAAAAGGATTCCCTTAGGACTCCTTTTGGTCTCATAAGTGATCTTCTTAACAACCCAGTATGTATGATAGAATTAAATGAGGGCCTTATACCCTGATTAGCATGGGTTCCTTTTGGTAATTATTATTTTGAGACAACACCCAAGTCATGGGTGGATTTGGGTCATCATAATTTGGAAAATGTTGTGTCATTCCATGGTCACACCCTTGTGCTAACCTGAGCATCTCCGTTCTACCAAATTAAGGGAAGGATAAATCGTGTTTGGGCCTACTTAATGTACTTACAAAACACCTTGGTAAGAGGTGCATGGGTACTCGTGACTTGGTGTCTAAGTTATACTCTTCTCCTTATTTTTAGTGGGACTTTGAGTGTTCTTGAATCCATAAGAGATTGCTGGCTAGAAAAATCTATTATGGGTTATGAAACTTATTTTTGCACACCCCATAGCTTGAGTAGTGACTAGTGTTTACTTCGTGTCTCATCAAAGATGAACAATATTGGACCCAATTTTTTTTTTTAAAGAATTGATGCTAAGTTGTATATTCTATAAGTGTTAGTGGTATCAAATTGGGAATACTAACTCTAGATTAAAATTTTGAATAATATGGACCATGGTTTTACTTGTGGTATGGTTTGACCAAAAGATATGATCTCGTGATTCCGTAAATGAAATACCTCCTTATAGAAAATAACAATGCATTCTAAAGGAAAATTGTAAACCTTGTGTTCACTAGAATGATGCAAAAGTAAGTGGTAGTGATTATGTGGGTCTATTATTATATGTCATGTGACAAGTGTGAATGTTTTAAGTGGTCCATCATATAACAACCAAATTAAAAAGATTCCAATTTTTTGTTTAATTTTGCGTGGTATTTTTATGTTCATTACAGTTGATATTAGAATGGAGGTTCAAATACTTGAACCTTTGGGATACATTGGTATGATTCATGTGTACTTTTCAGCATGTGCATAACATAAATTTCATGTTGATTTTTTTATGTGTTAGTTGAAAATAATGATGTTCTTCACCCAATAGTTGTACTGTATGTGTCTCATAGAAATTATGTCATATAGTGGGTCCCCAATTTCTTGTTATAGACTTGTATTGTGATACAACCCATAGAGATATTTATATTATGGTTTATTGATTGCTTGGTTTTGTTTTTGGTAGTATTACCATGGGTAAACATTGGAGATAGATATGGAAGTTAGTAGGTGATTGGTCAGTTACTCATGATCTCTATTCATCATTGGTTATGAATGGTGGGTATGGTATTTGATAGTTTTGTGCATTTGATATGTGGCGGTATTTGGAATTTGAGAGATTTTTTTCCTCCTTAGAACAATTTACTTTCATTTTGACCCTTTCCCACATCATTGCATACTACATTATGGATACAATGTTGACTTAACATTGTAAAATCACTACTACAAACCTAAGAGATCTATTTCATATTCTTATATACCTAATAATTGATCTTACTTTAAAAAATTCATGGATAAATATATCTCATCTCTTGACATTTTATGGTTGGATAACTTCATTGACATGATATCTCTACTAAATCATGAATTTCGGACTACTTAATTATGTATTGATGTATTGAAAATTTCTATTTTCCTCCCGGATCTTTAAAAATCTAACCCTTTAGACAACCAAATCAATCACTTTGAGGGTATCCGATCAACTAATCCTATGACTCTCTATTGTTAACCTTATTAGAAAACCATTTTATTCCCGGTCAAGGTGACATTCTTTGGGTATGTTGTGGTGGATATAAATAAAATTATTTGAGCTACTAAAATGTCTTGTGGGAGATTTTATAAATCCATCGATGATCACAGCTTTAATTATCTATTCAAAAGATCATATTTATATGTTGTGATGTGTACATGATGTTGTAGTACCCATACCGATGGCCACCAAAGGTTGCAAAATGTTTTTGATGTGGATACTTTCATTCATATTTATTTGTAATTTGGAATTTTATCATAACCTACATTTTATTTATTGATTTATTGAGAAGATCCAAGTCTCTTCTTGTTTATTTTTTCTTTCTTACAATATTTTCAAAGTTTGAATGTGACCGACTTCTTGGCCATTTTTCTTTGGTCAATTGTTGAGATTTCTTACTTTTGTTTATTTTAGAAACTCGAAGTTTCATGTTTTTGAAGCCACTTGGATAAATGTCATCAAGAATGTTGTGAGGGGTTTCTTACTAGTTTGATGAAATGGCTCTATCTTTTCGCATTATGTATGCATGCCGTATGTCGGTACTCCTAGTGTGTCATGTATGTATGCTTGGTACTTGTAAGACATGCCCTTTGTTTTGCGGTGATAGGGTTCTATGCATAGTAGACCATGGAGTTATCTGGACTCACTTGGATAATTGATACTCATTCCTCCTATGATGGAGTATCACTTGTGATATTCAAGATTCATATGGTGGAGAGACATGTGATACTTAGTCCTCTATGATTGAGATAATTTTATGATACTTAGTTCTTCTTTGTAGATTGGAATTTGTGACACACATTATATTTGGTGGATTATATAGTGATTTAAGTTTATCCTTTCATCCTAGGATGATGTTATTCATCATCGAGATAAATACAATATTTAGATCAAACTTCATATTTGAAGTTGAGATTATTCACTCCTACTGATTTTGGATTGATTGATAATAGTGTGATTTTGGATATCGATTCAATGAAAAAATATAGAGGGGAAACTTGATAAATTTTCTTGGTTATTTTATCTTTCTCAAGGAAAGGTTGAGATACCATACCATATAATTTGTTAATAGATATTATTATACTTGGATTCATTGGAAATTGTACTTACCAAATTACTACATTTTGTGTTGGGGACCGAGCATATGTGTGTTTTGTCATACCCTTTATTATATGTCTTGTAAAAACCTCTTGATATACTTATTGGTATGGATTTATGTTATGGGGAATTTGCTTTGGGTGATATGATATGCCCCGTCCTAGGTATGTAGGTTTCCTCTTAGTGAATAAATATTGTGTTATTATGGAAATCCTCTAGGTCATCATAGACTCATGGATGGTTAGAGTGTTTTTCCACCTTGTTTAAGTGAGTGCTTAGTGTATACCCTACCTTTTCGTGTTTGACCTCGTTATATCATTACACCTAATGTGGTAAAAAGGGATATGCTGAGGAGTTGGTTTATGGTTAGGGATGATGGTCTTGTTTCATGTTACTGATGTGAAAATGTGAAGTTGGATTATGGTATAGTTTTGGGTTGTTTGTGACCCTATGATTTCATGTATTGTTGGAAACACTATGAAAATAATGACAATGATTTTTAAATGATGAAAATGATTGATACACATCAAATCAACCAACCCGGATTATGAGAAAACTATTAATTACAAATATGATGGAGTGAAAAAATATTAGAAAACTTAGTTATGACTATGGAATATATTTGAAATTATCTACATTGTAGACACCAAAATTTGGTTCACTAGCCCCCATTTCACGTTCACTCTCCCCTTCATCATCATTATGCACACTCACACCCATGTCCCTATTCAAAATCCCATTTTCCTCCTAAATCAAATTTATTTCCCTTAGTTTCTATTTTCCTATCTTAATTCTATCTCATCACTTTGATCCCATCCCATCATTAATAGTTTCCATTATCACATTATTTCATCTCCCCTTATGCACCCTAATTACACTTATCACCCATAATCATATTAGTCATCCCTAAACATATTTATTACCTTAATTACATCCCAAAATCTCCCATTTATCCTTTCTAGACTCACCACCTACCCCCATTTAATATTTCCAACCACCCTTGCCTTTATTAAATGCACTTCCACCCCATCCAACCACTATTTCCCATCCCTATACAACTCAATATCTCTTCCAACTTACAAAATTAACTTCTAGCCCTAATCACCACCTAATTGGGCCTCATCTCTCAAGTTTTACATCATCCACATAAGAAAAATCAATAGGTCCCCGTGTATTTGACTGGTGACCCTATATATACACCATCACCCCCCCTTCCCAAAAGGATGAAACTCTTGAGATCCGACCTTTATCAAATTTTTGTAGGCTTATTTCCTTCTTAGAGTTACCAATAACCTCTTGAAGCCACTTTGGAGCCTTTTCTACCATTTTGGAAGATTTAGAGCTTGGATATTGTTGGAATACCTCTCTTGTTTTCATCACTTCCTCATCAACCATTTGTAGGTTCATTCATCATTTTGATCTCTCGAATCCATATCATCTGGATTTGTTTCCTTCAGATAGCCGATTTAGAACTCATCAACCCTCACTAAGCCCTAAGTCATCCCAGGTCACCATCAACCCAATCGCCTTAGTTTTTTTCCCTATATCTTGTCCCTTTTTATATCAGTCTCTATGTCCCTAAAACATCCAAACACTTTAATCTATGTGTTATTCCTAATAGACATCATGAACCTCAATTTTTTGTCACAGATCCATCATCCAAATACCTCTAGTCACCATCAACCTCTATCTAGTTTGCATTCTTTGTCTCAATTTATCATTGCATTCATTATCTGATCTCTATTTAGCATATCTCTAAACATTTCTATTATGGTTATCTTCTGTATGTTACCTATTCCTTGTTTTCAATCAATTTTCTAAACAAGTGGGCTAAAATCCTTCCTAAGAAGTTAATTTCTTCATGATACTAGCTTTGTAAGGTAGAAAACCATACAAATATACTAATCTTTTCTTGTGTAGCTATCCTTTGTGTTGTGTAGGTCATCAAGCTCATTTTGGAAAGGATTTGTGTGCCCATCTTCCATCACCATCACTATAAAACATTGGAGGTATCCTTAAACCCTCCCATATTTGGAGTTTCTTATTTTCTAGCATGTTATTTTAGTAACATCTAACATGAGTAGAAAAATTTTCAAACATTCTGACACGCCTAGTGGGACCTACTTCTTTGGTAAGTTCCTTATTCATTTTCAATTCCTATTATATATTTTATTTTCCTCTTTCCACTAACTCTAAGTCGGAGTTCTTCACTTGTGTGCTTGGGAGTTCACTTGCTTGCTCAAAAATGTGTATGTAATTTGGAAAAAGGAAAAGTGTATCCAGGTATTCCTCTTTTGATTTTTGTTTTTCCATTTCTTGCATCATTCTTCCCTTCCTTTTCTTGCTTTTCTTCATCGAACATCATATTTGGGTTTGGATCTAAAACAAACTTTTTTATATTTTCTTGATCACATAGCTTAATTAGGCAGTAACACTTTGCATTCACATTTTATTCACACACAACCAAACCACACACACAATCTACACATCTAAATTTTTTTACCTAGGTGGAGCTATTGGGATTTCATCACCTAATAAGGAAGCCGCCATGGTGTTCTGGTTATGTAATAATTTTTTTGACTATTGGTATATAGGCTAAGATCCCGACACCCTTTTCACAAAGTGTGTGAAGTGCATGGGTATACCCTATATCAAGCCATGTACCAATAGTCATCACAGATTTAGGCCTCACGTACCTTCAGGTATATCAAGGAATCCATCCTTAAACACACCTGAAATCATCCATAGAGGACCATTTATATAGGTTCCCTTTGATCCTCTTCACTCTTCACACTCTATAAATAAAAAAAAGATAAAAAATTTTATGTTTCTTGACTTGTGTGTTTCATTAATATTTTGGATATTATTTTTTGTTAATTTCAAGTCCATTGTTACTTACTCCCAAGCTAAGAGAATGGATAGTTAACCACTTCTAATGAAATCTCCATCTCAAACTATTGAACTAATTTTCTCTCTTGTTTTAGATTAGTGAAATGGTAACAAATAAAATAAGTAACTATAATAATGAGAGGGTTTAAGGCTACCTCTAGATGATATGATGACAGATACGATGCAAAGGATCTTCCTCGTAGAGAACTTGATAATGTGCACAACAAAGAGAAACTCAATAAAGAAAACAATTAGTAGATATGAGGGTGTGTTGGCCAACAAAGTTTGTCTCGAGAAGTGAAAAATTCCTAGGACGGATATCAACCCAATTTCTAATAAAAGATAAAAAGATGATATATAAGTAATATGATGGAGTAAAATATGAACTTGAAGCATAAATTCTGAAATAAACTAGATAAGATAAGATCTAGATTTGAAAAAATAAATGATATTAAACCAAACCTGATTTTTTCGACTTAACTCAAGACTTCAAAACACATTAGATATCGAATAGGATAGAGTAAGAAAAAAATAAATGCATATAAGGAAGATATGAAGGAATGATTTGAAATTGATTTGAGACTATTGATGAGGCTAAGATGATGTAGAGGATTTGGACCTTATAAGAATAGAAATGATTGAAGAAAATTTGTATGTCTAGTGATGAAAGTGATAACTATTGATCCGGTTGACAGTTGTGAACGAAGATGAATTGATGGTGATTGAGACTACAAGGTCAGATATAGAGTTCTAAATAGGTGGATGAGAGAAGAAGAGAGATTTGTACACTCAAGAAACATCAACATAGGTTATAGATAACTGAAAATAAGATAGGTTGGAATAGGGTCAACGATGACTTGGGTGGATCGACGATGATAGGGTGTGATGGAGATTAAATCGAGCCAACAAGTGTGTAGAATGGAAATATTGGGAGTTGTTAAGGATTGTGGGATTAGAAAATGGATAGTTAAAAGGACATATGATAGATAATAAGAGAAACATGAATTGGGTCTCGACAACTAGGTTGAGTCAATGGTGACTGGGAAGGGATCTAGGGTTTGAGGGATGAGAATAGGTAGAAAACCTACAAGGCTAATGCACAATGGTGATGGGATAGAAATAGGGACTCTAAGTAATAAGAGGAACTCAAATATTCAAAGGCGATGCACAAGATCTCCAAAGTAGCTCTAAGGTGATGATAATTGTTGTAAAAAAGAGTAAGAAATGAATATAAGATCGCAAGAAATCCCAAGTCTCAAAATTTACATCTTTAAGAAAAGAGGGGTATGGGCACATTTATAGGGTCAAAAATGACCCAGATGGGTCACCGGTGACTACGGTGGTCCATTGATTTGGGTGGTGGAATATTTAGAAGCTCGAGACAATGAGCCATTATCGGGAAAAATTAGGGTTTCAAATGGTTAATACGGGCTAGGGTTATTTTGGGAGGATAAAAGGTGGTTGGGGGATAAGAAAGTATTAAATGGGGGTAGATGGGAACCTAGGGATGGTAAATAGGGTGTTTAGGGAGGATAAAAGGGTTAATGAATAGGTTTAGGGATAATTAAGGGTGATTAGGAAGATAAATTAATGACATAATCAACATGAGATTAAGGTGGAAAAATAATAATTAGAGGGATAAATTAAATTTAGGAGGGAAAGGGGATTTGAATGAGAAGATAGGTATGTATGTGAGGAATGAAGATAAAAGGGAGTGGATGCAGGATGAGAGATAAGGGATACCAAAAATTAGTGTCTACATTTTCCCCTTTTTGTCGAGTGGTTTGTGTTGGGTAAGCCATGAGACAAAAATGAGAAGTGATAAAGATGATGATGGTTGATGTTTTCCCCCTAAAACTAGGGATCGATGATACAAAGAAAAATCAATCACTAGGGTGATTAAGATAGATGAAAGGATAAAGAGAGAAGAGAAGAATATTCCCCAAGTGGAGAGGGATAAAAATAAAAGATAAAAACAAAATATGGTGGTGATTTTGGAGTCACTTCAATAGGGAACAAAGTACGGCCTCAACCGAAAAGATGGAAATGTCCTATAGACTTTGAGTTGGTGAAAATTACTACAATATGGATGGAATCCAATGGGGATGTGTAAGCCATGGTACCAACAGGTCAAAGGAAGATATCAAAAATATGCACAAATAAACACAAGGATGGGAAAGATGCAACATCCTTAACCCATGAGGAATCGATGAAATAAATGTCATGGTGGGATGAGGATAAAACATGGCCAAAATGGTGGGCATAGGATGAAATATGGTGACCCAAGAGTGACAAGGATATGATCACGAGCAGACGCTAGATGCGATTATGGATGTATGATGAGATAAGAGATAGCGAGGGAAGTTTGACGTAAAAAATAAATGTGTGTGATGAATAACACATAAGTTAAAAGTGGAAGAAAAGATAATTTAGAAGAGGAATCAAATGGAAGAGTATAGGGATTGAAAATTTAGGGTTAGGTCAATGGTAACTAGGACGGGTCAATGGGGCATTGGCCTCTCTATGGGTCTTAGAATTGCTCAGACTCATAATGTTCAAAATCTTATTCTGGAAGGAGACTCACTGAATATTATCAACCATCTAAATCAGTCTTGCCACCAAGCTGGAACATCAAGGATTTCATCATGGAATCCATAAGTATCTGCCAAACCTTCAACAATATCCGGATCAAGCATACATACAGGGAGGGAAACAAAGTGGCTGATGCATTGGCTAATTATGGCATAAATATTAATTTTAATATTTGGGATAATGGTAATTGCATCCCTGAGTAGGTTCAAAACAACATTCATGCGGATAATTATAGACACTCAAGTACGAGTAAGGATAATGATCTTTTGGAATGGGATTTTGTGGAGATTAAATTCACACATGCGGGGCATTTCATATATAAAGAAGCTCTTAAGTGGATCTTTGAGGGCACTCAAGTACGCAGTAAGGAAAATGATGACTTAAAGTGGGATTTTGAGGAGTTAAAAGTTCACACATGCGGGAAATCATAGATACAAAGTAACATTCATGTAGTCACTTACGGGAACTCCCATGTAAGTTACGGCTGCATTAATTATCATTACTCCCAACATGTGAGAGGACTTCTTAAAAATAGAGAAAGATAGATTGTTAACTACATTTCATCCAGTAGTTCACAAAAGGGTTTCAAAGAAAGTAGTTTCAAGCATTCTAGAAAGGATAAAATGGGAGGAGCACCTTGTCAGATTGAGCCCAACAGAGACCCAGAATGGAAGAGTAACAAGGTGCTTTGGAATCTACTTAAACAGGGAGGAATCAAAAACTTTATTGATAGGATCTAGGGGCACGATCAGAACATATCTATTTAGTTTGTGATGGAGTGGAAGGATCGAAAGTAGAATATGGTGGGAAAAAAATCTCTGTTAATGAAGAACTCATTGCTGAAGCTACAGGCCTTGGGATGGATGGATTCCATTTTTTCAACAAGAGGATCGATAAAGTGGCTGAGGAAAAGAAGTTTGTTGCTGACAATGAGGAGCTGATCTTCGTTACTACCGGTTTGAAGGTAAGCTCCATACCCTCGCCATTTGATGAAATCACCCGCATGATGGTTCGTTACATCTCTCTAGAGGGGAGATATGTCATAGTGCCCACAAAACATCTAGTGTTCCTCAACCATTTCGTAGGAATATCATGGTATGTTTCCCACATTACCTTCTAAGCTCTCTCGAATGCTCCATTCTGGAGTTTCAGAAACATACCCATGCGGTCCCCCTGCATCAAGGTCTAATTTTCTTGTTGCACAAGCTTTGTGTCTCAAAGTTTCCCAGCCTCCCTTCTTCCCCCAGCTCTACTCCATTGCATCCCACCACCAATACCCCCACTCACACCCCCATCCCTTCCATCATGGCTCCCACCCCCACTCCCATCCCTTCCATCATGGCTCCCACCCCCATCACCTCTACCACAACCAAACCTAAAACTAGGTCTCAAAAGACACCCAAGCTGGATATCCCTGTTTTGGGGAGAATTCTTCGCAACACTCAGGATTTGGAGGATTTTCAAAACCTCCTTCATATTATTAGAGTAGGTCATAAAGTGGATTCACACACCAAGAGTACTACCCAAAGGCTGGAAGCCTTAGAAAAGATATGTTCAGTCTGAAAGAAGAAGTATAGAACTTGACTAAGAAAAAGGCAAAAGGAAGAGGGAGGAAAATTTTGATCTTGACAATACAAAATTTGAGGATATCTATAAAATTTAAACTCCCTGGACAACCGCCTAGGGAAAGCTAAGTATCGCCATGATCACAACATGTCATTTTTAATGCAATTGGTGACTTCCTTGAATAACATGTAAGTAGTGTCTCTGTTCTTAGTGGGATCCCGAAAACTCGTGGGGTACTGCGGATAAAGAAAAAAGTCGAGACCATTAAAAAGCTAGATGTTAAGGACCCCACTCACATGAAGGAATTGAC
This sequence comes from Taxus wallichiana var. yunnanensis, assembly GCA_018340775.1. Classification (NCBI taxonomy): domain Eukaryota; kingdom Viridiplantae; phylum Streptophyta; class Pinopsida; order Cupressales; family Taxaceae; genus Taxus; species Taxus wallichiana. Next base: position 318,684,626 of record CM031238.1, read on the forward strand.
CTTTTTACCTCTTTGCAAACTATCAAATCCAATCAATAGAGCCACCAAGAAGTGAAGACTTTTTCGCTTGCAGATGCTGACTTCCATCGTGTTTTTTGATGTTTTGTTGTTGTTTTTTGGCTGCTTTGTTGCAGCATTCGCTATGTTTTTATGTTATGTTGTAACTCTTTTTTGGTTACCTGTGGATTCAATGCCTATTCTGGATTTTGATCCTTCTATTTTGTGGATATTCTTAGTATATTATCTGGCTTTTAGGCCATCGATGTAAATAGGGTATAGTCCCTTCAAAACTATTTACCAATAATAGAAAAACTAGGACGGTCGATGATGACTATAAGGAGTGATATAGAGAGATATTGGGGAGACTAGATGTGGAGGAGGTGAGATGGAGGCCATACTAATGGTTTATCACATGTCCAGTGTGAACCTTGACCTATTTGGTATAAGTAGGTTTAGATATGTGTAGGGCGAGAGGATGGAGACTGGGAGGAATTACAACCAAGGTAGTAGAGGAGAGTTCCTAGGTAGGAGTAGATGAGGATGTGGTGGTTTCAAAAGGAGAGGAGGTGACAACGTGTGGAGGATAGGAGGTTGGATATAGATGGGTAGCTATTGAGATAGACCATTTACGGGTGGAGTTAGATACTTCCCGCAATGAGAGGCACACAACATGTCGTCGGGAGGCTATAAGGTTACACTAGGAGAGAGACTGGACATACAACAAAGGGATAGGAACCATCGACATAGGGAGGCCTACAAGGCCATTAGGTCCATAGTTTTAGGATCAGGGATCGAGGCACTAACAACTTCAAAGGGAGCCAACCAGATGGTTCCATCTAATACTATATCACTAGATTAGTAAAAGGAACTGGGCGTGGAGTCATGTTGCTGGGAGCATTGTTACATCGATACTTCTAGATTATCACACTATGTAGCATATCTAATAGGGGAGTGGAGATCAAGGATCTCAGCATGACCAATGCCATATAGTAGCATGGATAGGGTGGTGTAGATGAGGAACAATGTGGGTCTAGATGATGGATGGGTAGAGCGACAAATCACTACTATAGATAGACAGGATCGAGCTTAGATCATCCACTTTGTAGTTGACCACTTAGTAAGTGAACTTTGGACATAGATTTTGATGTCTTTCGATGTATAGATTTTGAGATAGAGCCCAAAGAGGCCTATCATGGATGTATGGACACATTTTGATGAGGATATATATATATATATATATATATATATATATATATATATATATATATATATATATATATATATATATATATATACATATGATTTTTTTCATGGCTTATATGTGTTGTGTGATGATCTCTGTGATGAATGCTAATATTTGATGATATTATGGATGTTATTTTAAATGTTGATGTGATGTGATGCATATTTATGATGTGATGTTTTGAGTATTGAACTTGATGTGATATTGTGATTAGAAATTAAATGTATATGTATATGTGATTTGATGTATGGATTAAATGATTTGATGTGATGATATGGTAGATGTTGATTAGGAAATGATGTGATAGATGGTAGATATGAGATGACTTGGATTAGAATATATGTGATGAACTCAGATGAAACAAATGGATTAATATTTATGGTTTTGTATGTTAGATGAGATGATGAGTTATGAATGTAGATAACTAGGAATATATGATAAATACAGATTACATGATGTAGTAGATGTAGGTGGGATATGATGGGAATTAGATTCAATTTGATATGATGAATTGGATATAAATGTAAAAGTTAGGAGGGTATAGTTTAAAAGGGTGGGACCTTAATAGGATGACCAAAGCCTAAGATGGTAAAATTCGTCATCGAGAGGAGTGTACATGAGAAATATTCCTTTGAACATGGTTAGAGATAAATGTGAAATAGAAAAACATAAAGTATTACACTTGCAACCATTGACAAGTGTTAACTCATAACTAACGATAGTTAGTGATACTTGAGATCTTGAAGGAAAGATGGATGGTGTGATTATAGACATACTTGTAGCTATGAAAAATGGATTAAGATGGATATTTTATGGGGAAGATAGCTTCTCCTTAGGTATATGCCCCATATCGAGAAATATAGCGCAAATTGATCAATGTGGGAAATTTTTGGAGGATGGGAACGTTGATCAATGTGGGAAGCTTTTTGGGGATGCTTGATTTTGAAATTTTTTATTTTACTTTTGATATTTGTAAAAAGGTTGATCAGTGAGGGAAGCCTTTTACTGACATGATATAAGATAGTAGCCATCCTTCATAGGAGTGGTCTACATTAAGATCATTTCTTTGGATTTTGAATTTTTCTTTAGATAACAGGATGTAATGCATGATATTTGTCCTTCGAGGGATCAACCTATATTTTTGACATTTCTTTGGACTTATATGAAAAACTTTCCTTCAAGGGAGTAGTCTAATTTTAAATAAGATAGCTTTTGATATGAGCATCCTGAATTTTGACTTTTATGAAAGAGTTGGGGATAGCCAAGTAGACCACTTGGGGAGGGTATGACAAGATGTACAAATGACATCTATGGTCCCTTAGCATGGTTATAGTAGGTAGATAAGAGGGTGACATATGTAATGATTGTGTGGTTATTCATCAATAACATAGAACTTTTCCATAAGGAATATGATATAAGAAGATCCATGGTTCCCATATTCATGATCATAGATAGGAAAGTGACGGTAGACCACATAATTCTAAATCATTACAATGAGAGATGGTAAGGCTGATGATGGAGATAAGATCACTGATATGTCTAAGATCACATTAGTAAGTATGTTAATAGTAGAAGGGTTAAAAGTGCAGGGAGTTGAGAGGTTATGCTTCCTTTTTACCATCAAGATACACTAAATGATAGGCTCCTGATCCATATTTATGTGTGATAATGTATGGTCCAATCCAAAGAGGGAACAAACATTCCACATTAGCACCTTTATAGAGTAGTGATGTTTTGATTTTTTTAAGACAACACCATCGATATTAAATTTGTGCTCCTTGATATGTTTTTCATAGGCACATTTAATGTGCTCTTTACAGACATAATGATGTTGAAGAGTGATTAAGTGATGCTCATCGAGTAGTTTCGTATATGTTAGGAACTCTTGATGATAGTCATCGTCAGAGATAAAGTTGTGGAGGGAAACATGTAAGGATGGGATTTGAAATTTGAGGGGAAGAATGGCCTTAGATCCATAAATGAGTGAGAAAGGAGTAACACCCATAGAGGTGAGGATGCTAGTTTTTAAGCCCAAAGAGTGAAGAGTATCCGAAGGTGCTAATTTTTACCTTATCGACAATTTTGGCAAGGATCCTATGAAGGGTTTTGTTAATGGATTTATCTTGGGTATTACTTGAGCATAATAGGGGGATGAGAAGCTAAGACTGATGTTGAAAAAGTTTCAAAGCTTCTTTATATCTTTCTTTTTGAAGGAATTTTTGTTGTTCATAATGATTTTGTGAGGGAAGTCGAAATGATAGATGATGTGCTTTGATAGACAAAATTTAAGATTTTGTTTTCTTTGGTGGATATGAGTGGAATTTCTTCAACTAATTTTGTGAATTATTTAGTTGTGGTGATGATATAATAATGGCATTGATAATAACACAAATTAATGAGACTAATAAGGTCGACTCCCCACTATGAGAAAGGCAAAAGATCTTGAGCCGACTATAAGGCCCGACTAGGAATATGAATGAGATTAGAATGTTGTTGGTATTTGACACATTTTTTTAATGTATTCACAACCATTTTGATTGAGGGTAAGCCAATGGTAACCCATGAAAAGAATGTGTTTGGAAACAATCAAACCACTAAAGTGACCACCACAGATATCTTGTTGTGGACTTCTTAGATAACATGAGTGGATTCATGAGTTTTAAGGCATCGTAAGGATACCACTAAGGATGACATAACAATTAGAGTGTTGAAGAAAATAACTCCTAACATTTTTGGATAATTTGGAGGGAATTTTAGATATGGATAGGTAGTCAAAGATCTATGAGTACCAGAGATCTTATTGTTAGTATCAACATGATTGACACAAGGAAGCTCATGGACATGAGATGGCTGATTGAGGTGATGAACAATGACGAAGAGTTTAGATTCTTCATTTTCCCATGAGATGAGAGATGTGAGGGATGCCATAGTGTCTAAAAAATGATTAGATGAATGAGGGATGGTTTGGATGGTGTAGAATTTAAAGGCCTCAAGAAGAAATTTGATGATGTCCTTGTATTTCTTAAGGAATTCATTTTTACATTGATAGGTTCCTTTGAATTGATTAATGATAAGCTAAGAGTCACCATATATATCAAGAATTTTGACACCAAGCATGACAACAGTTTTAATACCCAAGATGAGGGCTTCATACTCAACCATATTGTTAGTACATTCAAAATTGATTTTATATGTGATGGGGATAGGAGTATCCCAAGGAGGAATAATGATGACACTAACACTTCCATATTTCCAACACTTAGATCCATCAAATAAAAGTGTCATTTAGAGGGGAGAATATTTATGATTGATGATGTGGATAGATTCATCTTGAAATTTCTTGTGAGGAAGATGATTGTCAGGAATAGGGGCTATGATGAGCTGATCTACGATGGCTTGGCCCTTGATTGATTTATGAGAGATGAACTCTATGTCAAACTTATTCATGAGCATGAGCCATTGAGTGATGTGATCATTATGATAAGGCTTAGAGTGAACATTTTTGAGAGGATGGAAGCTAGTGATGACATAATTTTTTTGATTAAGAAGATAGTGATGAAGTTTGGAGGTGGTGAAGAAGAGAGCACAACACAAATTTTCAACTTCAATGTAACGAGTCTCATAATTGTGAAGGGTGTAACTGATATAATAAATGGCTTACTCCCTTCCTTTCTCATTGTGATGTGCCATCATATAACCTAGAGCATGATCAATGAAAAATATGTAACGATAGAAAAGCTCCCCTCACATTGACGTGTGGGCATAAACAGGAGAAAATAAAATGCTTGAGATCATAAAAGGAATTTTGGTAATTTTCATCCCAATTAAAGTCAATGTATTTACGAAGAAGATGGTGAAAAGGTTGGAAATGGTCAGAGAGTTGTGAGATGAATCGATGGAGTGGTTGAAGTCATCCTTGAAGACCGTGAGGTTACTTTAGATTAAAAGGGGAAGCATCTCAAGGATATATTTGATTTTGGTAGGTTCAACCTCAATACCCCTAATGGAAATGATGAAGCCAAGGATTTTTCAAGTTAAAAACCCAAAAACACCCTTATCATGATTGAGACAGAGGAAAAATTGAATAAGACACACAAAGAATACTTTAAAGATGGAAAGATGATCCTGTCGGTACTTGGATTTACCCAAGATGTCCTTAAAATATTCCTCACCTATTTTATGGATAAGGCCATGGAGTATGCATGTCATATCATGCTTATAGTTGGCCCCCATGTTCTTTAATTTGAATGGCATAACACGATAGTAGAAGGTCAAAACAGGAGTGATGAAAGAAATGTTATAATGGTCTTCGATGCGATGAGGAATTGATTGTAACCAAAGAAACCATCCATAAGAGAAATAATATCATGATAAACAATGAGATCTATAAGTTGATTGATGTTAGGAAGGGGGAATCATCTTTAGGGAAAGAAAGATTTAAATCTTGAAATTCAAAGTGCGAATACAAAGATTCTCGAGGGCTTTGGAAATGGGTATGATATTGGAAACCCATTTTGGATAGTCCATAGGTATGATGAAATTATTGAAAAGAAGGTGTTGGAAATCCTATTTGATAAGGAGGGAGACACAAGGATGCATGCAAAGAATATTTTTCTTAACCAACTTGGCACAAGGAAAGGTGACTATGTTGTGGATGATGGTACAAGGATTGGGGCCTAGCATGTCAAACAGACCATGAAAAGGCTTGACTGTTCTTAGAAAGAAAGGAGGTGAAAGAATTAATTTCTTTATAATCAATGGATTGACCAAATTTTAGGATGTAGGGCTCTTGCAGAATCCATATATTGATGTTGATAGTGGTTTAATTGAGAAGATTGAATGTGTCAAGAGGTAAGGACTTATGAAGATAGGAATCCTTTGCCCTCATATATGAAAGGATTGAATAATATTCAGTCATTGAAGAATGTAAATGGTAGGTAATATGCCCCTACCATATCGGGAAATTGAATAGGAAGGGACCAAGTTTCACCTCCACACTAATAAATGACCTATCCCAAAGTGATCGTGGAGATTAAAAAAGCTAGAGGATATGGACACAATATCATCCGTATCCATGGGTTTATTGGATGGAGAGGAAGTGGATGAGGGATCAATGTTCATGGGAGATGGGGATGAGGAAATAATGAGAGAGTTCATGGATTGTTCCTTGAAACCTAGTCCAAAATTCTCATGGGGTTTACAAGATTGGTTGATGATGAGATCACGCATTCCATGTTCATAATGTGACATACCAAATCCTTTCCATGCGTAATGATGGAGATAAGTGTAGGAAAAGGAATTTGTATACGGAACTCAAATCCATTGGTGTGAGGTTACTCATCAATGTGAGAGTAAGAAAAATTGATGTCACCATAGATGAGATTGGTTCGAAGATGAGGTGGAGAAAAAGAAATGATATCCCGACATTTGGTTGATACATAGGTTCTTTAATGGGTATACCAAGTCGATTAGGTGATGGAAGGAATTGAGAGCAAGGATTAGATACTCCTCAAGTGAAAGACACTGCATCACATTGTCAATATAATCATCATTAGGTAGCTTAGATGTAGGGACAGATGAGCTAGTGGATGATTAAGATGAATCTTGTTTAGGGAGAATCATGTTGTTTTGTTGATAAATCATGTGACATGAACTGAAGGGAGGAATTTCTATAGGGAGTATTAATATTTTTCCCTCATGATCATATGTGATATAACAATGGACAAGTGAAAGTAACACAATGTGTAGCACAAATCCATGTACACGCAAGTAAAACATTATATTGGAACGCCCCCTCATGAATATAGAAGAGATCATGGATAAAATGTTCACCGACATAGATGGGTAGGATTACTATGCCCAAAGTTGGAGTGACAACGTCATTGAAGGCACGAAGGACAACATGTGATTGAACAACAATGAAGTTAGGAAGTCTGAGTTAATCAAAGGTATGGGATGATATGATGTTGATTTTAGCTCCATTGTCTATCATTAAATGTCAGATGAATGTATCGTTGATGCAAATAGTGATGAAGAGAGGGATATCAAGATCTTCGGGTGAGATATAAGAAATTATGGTTTCGGCACAAAAGATGGTATCTAAAGATGTGAGTGCCCCAACATGGCTGCAAAGGATTGAGTTTCATTGCTAGTTATAGGGATACACTGTATAGCTTCTATGAGATCTTTTCTATGATTTGGGGTTCTTTGGATGAGCTCATAGAGTGACATCTTGACTGGAGCTTGATGGAGCTACTTCAAAATATTTTGTTTGATTGCCATAGATTTTGGAGTGAGTAGAGCGGATAAAATTGATACATTATATTTGGATGAAGAAGGTGGACTAGGTTGATCAGATGGAGTGGTGATAATAATTTTGGGTTTAGGTTGAGTAGATGATTGGGGGTCATAAGATCGAGAGTGGTGATGACATGAACATTGTCAATAAAAAGAGGGGACCTTCTTTGGAAGAATTAGTGCTTGGAGGAGGAATTGCAATGAAGGTCTTAGATGAAGAAGTATATTTGGAGGTTCTAGGGGTAATATATTTGATGGGAGGATTATGATTAGATGTGGATGGGAGAGGATGATATTCTTCAATGAGAAGGTCATATTCTTTGATGAGATTATGGATGAGGGTTTTAAGGACTTATAATGTTCAGTATCATGTCCATGGGTACAATGATAAGTGCAAACAACATTAGAATTAAACCACGTGGGTTTTTTTCCATGAGAGTTGAATGACTTGATTGGTTGGCGAGTGATTGCAAATGCTTGAGTGAGACGTTGAAGGATTTATGTATATGACCCAATGTGATATTTTGAAGGAGTAGTTTTTGGATTTGGGGGTGGATTGGACTCGGGATAGTAGATAAAGGTAGAAGGAGATTTTTACTCTTATGGGGTTTCATGAGAGCCTTAAGTTCCAATTTGGGTTTGGAATAATAATTGGATGGTTGTGATTTTAATTTTGATTTAGGGGGAGGAATAGATGGTTTTTATTCATGTTTCTTGATGGTAGAGGAATTAGATGAAGATATTCATCCTAAAATGGATGGGCAATGTCCTAATACGAGATGATGAAATATTAGATAGTTTAAATGGTTTGGAATCTTGGGGCTTCAAAGGAGGGATTTCCAATTTTTATGTGGATAGGTTAGGGATTTTTGAGTGGGGATGATAATGTTTTTAGATATCTATTGTGGGGTTTTTTCTTTGGCGAAAATAATAATAATTTCAATTGGGTAATATTTGGAAGTGGAATCAAATGATGTGGTTTTTTTGTAGATGTAAAGATGGAAGATTGAAGTGGATTTTGAAGAACACATTTGATAAGATTGGAAGGGGTTGTAGATTTCATGAGTTTTAGAGGTGATGATATATGAGTGATTGGTCCCGTCAATGATAAGGATGAGGTAGGAACATCATTTACGATTACACTAGGTGAGGTTCTTTGTGTAGTATATGCTTCAGGGATGATATTTTCATGGAAACTGATTTGAATGTTGATGTAGATATAAGCATGGTGGTAGATGTGGATAAAGGAGTACATATGGAAGTTGATGTAGATGTAGAGATAGATCTTGGGATGGATGTGCGAAGTAATGTAGTTGTAGGTGTAGCTGTAGAGATGGGTGTCTTATTTTAACTTTTTCTTTAGTTACCACATTAATAGTTTTCATTGGATTTTGAATTTTTATTTCATTCCTGATGTTACTCACTCCCAAGCCAATAGAATGGAGAAGTTAACCACTTTTAATGACATTCCCATCTCAACCAACCCCTCAAAACAAACATCCACACTCTTATTTCTTATACACCTTTATAACCACATCCTTGGCCTCCCTAACCATTATTCCTAAATTTCCTCCTCATGGTCTCCATGTGGTTCAAGGAAATCCCCATATCGAGACCAATCCCTTTTTCTACCATCACTTCGTCCCTTCTAGACCAGCCACACCTCCTTCTGCTACTTCCTTAGGAGCACTTAGACCCCCCACTATCCCTCATGGATGCTTGGAATTTTAAGAAATCCTCGATGCTAACCTCATCACCCTCCATGACTATCTAGTTTGCAAATCCACCAACATCCCTATTGATGGACCCCCTCTTTAACAAATTTATGGTTATCCCCCATAATCCAAATCTATTGAAGTCCTCACCTCCCAACTCACTGTCTTTTCCCTAGGGCCATGAATGAGCTAGCATTATCCCAAAATGAACATGTCCCTCATGAATCCTCTATCATGGTTCCCCAAACCCAATATTCCACACAATTAGTGGTTCCTATCCCACCTAATCTACCATGTATCAATACCACTACAACCATCCATATACCCTCATTCATATTCCCTCCTCATCTATCGTTATCATAAATGCTCCCTCTCAAACTCTTCAAGACTCCAACATACCTCCTCCACCACCCAAACAAAAATTTCAAAGCTTAGCACATTTTTAACATCCCATGTCCATCCTAATGTTGTTATCTCACAACCTCCCCTTCTAATTTGACTCAAACTAACCAACCTCTACTCTGAAGCATCTTTCAACATATGTTTTCCAATCAACCCCTTCAAACATCCCAACCACCTCATACACATACCCAAAATCATCCAACACAAATCCAATCCAATCCCCCTATCACTCAATAACAACCTTCACAATATTACCCATCCAACTACATCCCTTTACCACATCCTACTTCGCAACCCACCCAATCACAAAACCTTTAATTATGTTCCTTCCTATCAACCACCCCCAAAACTCCCAATTACACCCAACATTATCAATCTTACTCACAACCTAATCCATATACTTCCTATAATCCACAACAACATCAATCAGTCCCCATCCTCATACATCAAATGATCCTATGCAAGCCTTGTTGAGTAGAATGGATAACTTAGAGGCCACTACCTTGGGCCCCAAAAATAAATTCACTTATGATAAAATCTATAATAAACCCATCAATCCATATGTTCTGTTAAGCCATATCATCCACATTAGGAGCTTCCAAATTCTCTAAATTCCATAGAAAAGAAGATCCCCAACAACATCTCTATGCCTTTAGGCACTCATGCTACCTTATCATGCATGATCAATATCTTATGCTTCATACCTTTCCCATGTCATTGGTCGGGCCCTCTCTAGACTGGTACAATGACATCCCTCAACATTCCCTCTTTTCCTTCACATAACTTGTGAAAATTTTCCTAGAACACTTCTCCATCAACATAACATGTAATATAACCATCATTGACCTTTACACCATCAAACAGTTTGAGGATGAATCAATTGTTGATTTCATTACTAGGTGGCATAGCATTATTAACCAACTATCCTTCTCACTACCTCAAACCGAATTGATTGATCTCTTTTCTAGATCATGTACTAAGCACATTTCATCTACCCTTCAAATTCAATCCTTCCAAACCTTTAAGGAATATTTTACTATGGCTTGCAAGTTATAACTACGTGCCCTTGAGCAAGGCCATCTTAAAATTCACTCTATAAAACCCAAGACCGAGTTAGCAAAATAATTCACCCACAATGAAAAATCCAAGAATGTGGAAAACACTATTGTCATCAAAAATTCCTCCTAATCCACATCTCATACCGAGCCTCCAAAAAGATCACCTTGACCATCCCCTAACTATACTCCTCTTGGAAAATCATATAACTCTATCTTTGACAAGCTCACCCTATTGATGACTCGCATCATAAAATTGCATGGTATCATGAGGATCATTACTGCAAATATCATCAAGTCTACGGCCATGACATTGATAAATGTCATACCTTTAAGGATTTAGTGCAACAACTTATAGATCGTGGAGAAATACAAATAGAAAATCCAAATGTTCCCCTAATCAACCATTGGATTTTTTCAAACATCCATTCCCAAATCATCCACTAAGAAACCAAGCCAACCTTCTCACATCTCAAATGCCTGATGCCCATGCAATCAACACCTTAAGTCATGATTCAACTTCTACACCTACATCTACATCCACATATACACCCATATTTACATCTGCATCTATACCCACATATATACCCTCATCTACCTACATCCACACCTGAATCCAAATTCACACCTACATTATCTATTGAAACATCTACCGAATAAAAATCTCCCTCGATTCTCATTATAAGTAATGTCTCAATCCTGTCCTTACCTCCAACAAATACAACAACTCCTATATCAACACTTCTAAATTCTAAAAAATCCATAAGCCCTTTTTATTCTACCAATTGCATTACTCAAGAATCATCCCCATCCTTAACCATCACAAATACAACACAACATACACACGAACCATTTGATCCCACTTCTAAATATGGCTCTACTATCGAAATCATTATTATCCCTCTAAAAGGTAAAAATTCACAACACACATCCAAGATTCTTGCACCCCCATCCAAAGATACATTTCTCATCCACATAAGAAATTAGAGCTTCCCCCTTTGAATCCCCATGAATCCAAACAACCCAATATCTAACCATCCATCTTAGGACCTTGTCCATCCATTTTTAGGGCGAGGATTATAAATATTATTTAATCATATTAAATTAATATTGAACAAACATTAATTTAAATTCATAAATAAATAATCAACAAGGTAAATAACAATGTACATAGGATTTACGTGGAAAAGCAAATGAGAGGAAAAAAACCATAGATAAATATGAATTTTCCATTAATCGATAAAAAACCATTTATAGTATAATAAAATATCTTCTTTACCTCACATCTCTCCAAACCATTCACCCGAGATGAAAATAATATGATCATGACCATATTTAAATGACCCCATGGGTCGTGACCATATTAGGTGATGAGGTATGATTAAATCGTACCCGATTTAATATAAATTAGCTACTAAATAACTAATTAACATAAACATAAATTTTATATTAACTATTCTAAATTATTTAATTATAATCTAAATTTTATAAGCACTTAATATTATGTTCTAACACTCCCCTTTAATATTAAGTAGGGAATCATATGCCAACATTACTGTTTGTACAAAAGTATTTACAAATCCATAAACCATTAGTGAAGGTTTAGACTAGAATATCACTTTTGAAGGATTTATAAAACCTTCATCGTGCTCTACTTACCTTTTGGTACAAAAGGATTTGGAATCTAGAAATTAAAAGTTATTATTTAGGCTAAGCATGATTTGTAATACTACTGACTCACACTTTTTCAAGGAAAAATATCAAACTACACCTCTAGTATCCTTTTATAACACAAGGACCTCCTTTACAAATAGATGCAACACATTGGACTATACACCATAAACTTAGATTTATAAGTTTACAAAATATCATAAAGATATTTTTACAATGCTTTACAATGGAGAAAAAGTATAGAGGAGAAGGAGATAACAACCGGCCAACCATTAGGAGGTGACATTTCCATGCACACTCCCCTCAATGGAAACTCTGAAAGGCCAAACATTGCACAAAACTTACAAAACTTTACATCACACAATGGCTTCATAAACATGTCTACAACTTGATCTTGAAAAGCAAAGACTTGAGATCTATATCACCACAGAGGACCTTATTTTGAATAACATGCATATGAAATTCTATATGCTTCATTCTCTAATGTTGAACTAGATTCTTGGAAAGAGCAATGCAACTCGGATATCATATAGAAGAGGATTACTTCCTTTAGATTTCATGTGTATCTCTTCCAAAAATTGATTTAGTGACATGGATTCTTTTGCTACTTCCATTACACTTCTATACTCGCCTTGGTTAGAAGAAATGGAGACTATTGTATGCGTTCTACTATTTCAAGTAATGGCACTGCACCAAAACTTGAACACATGTCTAGTATATTTTATATTTTAACACAACATCAACATGGTCGAGTCACAATATTCATATGGACATCATAATAAACATATAAATATTTACTTGATTTATCTTTTAACCATCTATAAAAGTTAAATACAAGTTGTATAACAACTAACGTAATAATATGCTTAATAAATAACCATGTTATATTACAAATATGTTGAAAATTTTCAACATATTAATCTTGTAAAATATATATTAGATGTAATCAGTATTACATGTCTCTAATACAAACACAAAGTCATCCCCAAGTGTCATTTGATATGCATATAATAATGTTTTAGTAATCACATACTAATAAACGTTTATCAAACACACACACACACACACACACACACACACACACACACACACACACACACACACACACACACACACACACACACACACACACACACACACACACACACACACATGGGTAAGTGCATGAAGTTGGGGGCCAAAAAGTGGACAAAAAACTGAAAAAAGAAAAATGCATACGTGTTCTATTATAACACGATCGTGTTTTAAATTCTTAGGTTTGGGATTTACCAAAGCATAACGTGTACGTGTTATGTCATCTGTAAATAAAAGAGACATTGGGGGCCACAATATATAAACAAATCATAATGTGTACATGTTATAACATGTACGTGTTATGCTTTATACCTTTTCCATCACATGCCTCAAGGCTTGGGATCCAGTTTGGATCCCCAACCCCAAGGCATGGACTGCGAAACACAACAAACAACATGTTTTTGCAAGAAAATGTAAAAATGCTACTTCCTCTATGATAAGTCAAAATAAAACAATCGATCCATTTAAAAAAAAGCATACCACAACGTAGAGTAGAGTTTCTTTTTTCTAAAAATATAAATTTTCAAATTTTATGACTAATATAAGGTTTCCATATTATTTATTTTGTAACTATGCCTTTTTATAGGTATTTTTTGAATTTTAAATATGTCTATCTTTCATCATGTATCTTTTTTTGGGGTCATCGAAATTGAAAAAAATTTATACTAGCACAAACTAGGCATAATTCGATACATATTCAAAAAAACAATCTAATTTTCGATATTTTTTGAGGTAGTTAGGGGAGAGGCACGGTCAAAACTCTATTATTTTTCAAAACATAAAATTTATGTACTAGAAAAATCATAAATAAAAAATAATCGTTTAAAAAATCTAAAAAAATTCTAACAATAACTAGATGCTCCTAGTTATCTTTCTACTAAAGGGTTTTCAAAAATACTCAATGGTGCTAAAAAAATGGTGGGGGGCACAAAATTCACTCTATTATGTTTTTTAACAAAAATAGGATCACTTGTTGGTATTTTAGTTATTTGAACCACTTAAACTTATTCGTTTTCAATAAAATTTAGTAGCTTAGAAACTAGACTCAAAATTCTATGATTTATATTTCTACAACATCTTCCAATTTTGAGTGTAAATATTTTGAAAAACTCAGACAATTTGAAGTTTTTATTTTTCAGAAAAATGTGTCCACTTAAGACCCCCTTTTGGCCCCCCAACTTGGTGCACTTACCCATATTGATTATCTATTATAAGCCCTTAAAAAGGTGATATGACTGATAGATAACATATCTAAAAAGATAATCAAATCATGCAAGAATAATCATAGCATACATTGAATTAAAAATATATCCTCTAAATGTGGACACATCCCATGGATTTATGTGGAGTTTTCTTCAAATAATGACTGAGAAAGGGTTTTTGGTGATAGTTTACCATCTAAGCACCCTTCACATATTTCAAGAGAAATAGGTGGCGAGATCGAAACTAGGTTAAGTCGAGACATGTCATACATGTTCCTACAAAAATGACATAGTAAAAATTCCACAATTGAACATCACTTCTATTTATGAGTAGACAACTAAAAAGCTGAAGCAAAACCTTTTAAATATAGATAATCTATTTTTGTTTGTATTCAATTATAGTTACTTCTAAACCATAAAAAATTATAGTTATTATGAGTTAACTATGAATGGAAAATAACTTATTTTTCAATTCAATATAAATACATATGAATGAAAAACTTACTTTTCATTTAGAAGTGATAGATGTAGTTTATAGAGTTACTACATTAAATCTATGGTTATTCTCTTCATTTTCATCTTGATTTTTGAAATTTGACTTGTTTTTGACTTTACAATCATCTTTCGTATGGCCAAAATTTCCACAGTTATTACATTTACCATTAAAACTAACTCTTAACTTTCATGGTTTCTTATCTTTACTAGGAGGTTTAAATTTTTATTTATTTTTAATCTTTGTTGAACCTAGAAGGTTTATTTTTTTATTTTTGGGCGAGAAGTGCTTTAGTGACATTCTATTTTGAATCAAATTTTGTCATAAATTGCTCTTCCTAAATCATGAGAGAACTTAGGGTTTGGAAATCGGGGATTTCTTATTCGGTTTGATCTTATTGAAATGAAATTTCTAAACCTTCCAAGTATATTCAACTAAATAATAAAGTAAAGTTATTTGTCATGAATTAAGTTATAGTTACATCCATCCAACTGAGACTTAATATTTTTAATTTTTATAGAAAATTTATTACCTTTTCATCTCTTTTCATAGGATTCGTTATCGGTTTATAATCCATTTTATAATTTTTGATACTTGTGTACCTTCATTTATTGATTCTAGTTGTTTCCAAGCCTCACTCAAACTTTCCTAATCCCCAATGTGAAGGAAGAGATCATCATACATGCTCTGAGAATAATAGACATAGCTTCATGTGCACCTTTTGTTGATATGCAACAACATTGTCCATTAATCGCTTATCTACTAGTTGGAGCCTTCTCTATACCATTTATGACCATCCAAAGATTGTCAGCCATGACTTATGCCTTCAACTATATCTTCCTGATGTTATAATTATTTCCATTTAACATCTGTGATTTATCAATAATAAAGAGGTTAGATCTCATTTTCAGATAAATAAATTTTCAATAAATAAGAACAACGAGGTTTATAGTAATCAAGGTTTTAAAAAATCCGCATGTCATTGTTCAAGCCATGCAATCAAATTTTTATGAATTCACAACAAAAAAGGACCTATAATACCAATAGTCTAAACATACAATATATTAGTTTGACAATAACAATAATTTATCAAAATGTAAGTGAATTGTTTTTAGTTTTATGTGAAAAATGACATTGACTTAGTCATCCTTTCGTAAAAAAAAGTCACTCGAATGACTATGTAAAATATTTAATTTCAAATAAATTTTGTCATTTAGAAATAAAATATTTAAATTAAATAAAATTAAATAAAATTATTTTTATTTAATAAAATAAAAAATACATATTTATATATAGAGAAAAGAGAAAAAATGTGGAGCTTTTCTCTTATAGCTCGGTTGTGTTGGTTTCACCAACTCGGAGAGTTGAGTTATTTATGCCACTAAGTTATAAATTTCATCCAACCAAGTTAATACTAATCAATATTCAATTTCCACTTTCCAAATTTAAACAATGCCAATGCACAAAGTTATCGAGTCGAAGTTGATCCTGTGGCCAATCCATAAAGGACGAGTCATCATCGAGCCATATTGGCTCTCGGCCAAAAATTTTGTTGTGTTACTAACATCACAACCTCAACCCTTTGCCATACACCTTGTATAGGCCTAAATTTTTTTATTCCCACTAATGTTGGATTAAACATCCATGCCAAAAAGAGGAAGGTCTGCGGCCAACCTATCTAAGTGACCATGACCAAGGTAAATGGTATATGGTTAGCTTAGAAGGAGTTAGGAGGACACATGGCGGGAGAGAGGAGAGGGCTGGGAAAGGGAATTGTAGAACTCACCAAGTGGCATACTAGGAGATGTGGGGGGGTGAATGGAGATTCCCCACCCCATAGTTTATATGCAAGGGTAGTGGGGTAACAATTTGACCCACTTTTATTTAGAAGAATATAACCTATAGTATAATTTGAAACCTATAACCATTTAGAGTTAGGTTTCACAAACTATAGGAAATATATTATTTTTCTAAATATAATGTATAATATATAGTTTATAAATTATATAATGTATAGTTTCTAAAAAAACTATAGGTAGAAGATTTTTTAAAATATATAGTTTATAAATATTATAAACTATAGTTTGAGTACAAAAAATATTGAGTCTCGATTAAAATAAGTTTTTGAAAAAAACAAATTTATACTAAAGTTTTATTTCAAAACTAACTTATTTGAAGGGGGCACATGGAGACATAATTTTGTTTTTGAATTCTAAATGTGAATAAAATTAACATGGAGTTTTACCAATAGGGGGACAAGTGATTTAACCTAGACAATGGAAAAAATCAAAAACCCCATTTTGATGGAGCTTTTCTCTTGGCCTTTTAACCTTCATTTTAACTTGAATTTTACCCCAAAATATTTCAACCTACAAACATTTGAAACTATAGAAATCTAAAAAATATTTCATATACATGTTTAACCCTTACCTTTGTTTTACAGGTCCTGGTAAATTCTTTCACTTGGAGATTTCACGCAAGGGGTAAGAGTTTTTTGAAGACCTTTCCACCTATGCACACTCGAGTAAAAACTATGTCTTGGAGGGGGGTATATATTAAATATTTTCAATGAATTAACCACCCAACCACTCCAATCGACACACCGAATAGGCTAATTAAATTAGGATTAATGTTTTACACTCTCTGGTACCATTTTAGGATGAGGATTATAAATCCTATTTAATCATATTAAATTAATATTGAACAAAAATTAATGTAAATGCATAAATAAATAATCAACTAGTTAAATAACATTGTACACAGTATTTATCTCAAAAACCCCATGAGGAGGAAAAAACCACAAACAAATGACAATTTTTCATTAATCAAGAAACAACCATTTACGATCCAATAAAATATCTCTTTACCTCGGTTCTCTCCAAGCCATTCACTGAGGTGAAAATAATATGATCCACGACCATATTTAAATGACCCCATGGGTCATGAACATATTAAGTGATGGGGTATGATTAAATCATACCACTATTTAATATAAATTAGTTACTAAATAACCAATTAACATAAACATAAGGTTTATATTAAATAATTAAGAATATAACTTATTCTAAATTATTTAATCATAAAATAAAGTTTATAGGCATTTAATATTACATTATAACACCATTTTGGGAATTTGTTTCCTTCATTTAAATCTCCCATCATCACCAAATACGAACCAAAATCATCTACTCCTATTTTTAAATTTGAGATTAAGATCCGTACAAAATCCCATAAGAATAAGGTACCTCTTTTTCCTTCACCTTCCATTTCTAAATCAAATCAATCCAAAATCCATGATAATTTGTCTCCCAAAATACCTATTGGGGCTTAATCTAAATTCCTCCATCACCTTATCTAAAAATCTACAATTAATCTTCCCCCATCAAGTCCTTTGAATCACATGAGTGGAATCCCACGTGGTTTGATTATAACATCGTCTTCACCTATCATCGTGTCCCCGGAACAACACGAGAATTGCAAGGACCTCAAAACACATATCAATAAATTTGCACACGAGGATGATTTTATCATCAAATAATACGACCCCCTTCCATCCACTATCTCATATACATCTAAGTATAACCACCAAACCAAATCTGAAACTTCCAAATCCTTTGATCGGCTCTTCATCCACACCTTTAGTCACAATCCCACCACCAAATTCTACCCCTTCTAAAGAGGGTCCCCCTCTTTACATAAATTTCATTCATGTTACCACTCACTCTCACCCCTATGACTCTCAACCATCCAACAACAAAAAAATTGAGATTTATCATCACTTCTCCTCCTAACGAACCTATTTCATCTCCCTCTTCATCTAAGGATAAGGTATCTATTCTAGCCACTCCATGAGCCCAAAGGCCTATTGCGATAGAAAAAAGCATTGTGAAATAAATAAATTAGGCTCCCATTAGAATATCCCTTTATGAACTTATCCAAAGCTCCCCTCACCATCAATAGGTTCTCATCAAATATTTATAATCCATCTTAATCATAACCAATGAACTCCAACCTTTCGCGGCTCTTTTGGGAGCTCTTACAACTTATGTCACTATTTACTTCAATTTTTCTGAGATCCCTGATATTCTACCTAAAGATCATGACCTTCCCCTCTTTATCACCGTTTGTATCAATGAAACCTTCATCAAATGATCCATGATTGATAATGGTGCTAGCATTAACATTATTTCATCCCACACATTCAATCAAATTAAGATTTATGACACTATTTTTGCTCAATCACTTGCAGTCCTTCGTTAATTTAATGACATTTTTTCCCCTACATTGGAAACAATCATCCTTCATGATTTCTTCTACATTGTAGAAGGGAATTCCAATACAACATATTTCTTGGACACCCATGAATTTTAACTATGCATTTCATCCCATCCACCCTTCATCATTGTATTAAGTATGAACATAAGGGGGAAATCCACACACTCCCCGCTGATATTCCTCCTTTCAAATCATGTCATATGACCTACAAGCCAAAAACGTGCTCATCCCCAATCAAGACTCATCTTCTAAAGCTTCTAGTAGTTCATCTATAACTGCATCTAATTTTCCCAACGATGAATCCTTCAACACCATGATGCAGCGTCTCTCACTAGGGGAGTATCAACTCCTCACTCTTAATTCTCTCCCCACACTCAATCAATTTGGTAGACCTGAAAAATCTCCCATGTACCAATATAACATCAGGGATATTATTTCCTTTAGCCCACCTTACTTGAAAACCAATCTTGTTTATAGTGGCATTGATCACCCTTCTTCCCACACCGATAATCAACCCCATACCAAGCCATACACCAATGGATTTGATTTCCTTTACAAAAATTATTTCTCCTACACCTATCTCCATTGCTTTGCATGGAAGGGATTTTGTCTAGGATGCTACGAACAAGGTATACATGATCTTGTCCTTGATCAATTCCACAAACCCCATGAGAAGTACAAATTGGGATTCCAAGAGCACCCCACCGAATCTCTTACACACACTTCTTCTGAATCCCCATGAACATGGAACCATCATCTCCTTCCTTAATGAATAACCCCATAGACATAAATGACACTATGAACCTTCCCCTAACGTAATTTTTAATCTCTACGATCACTCTAAGACCGGTCACCTATCAAGTATGAGGTGAAACATGGTTACTTCCTCTTAAATTCCCTAAGATGGTAGAGGAGGATTCCCCTACCATCAAAATTATTCAATGCAGTGATGATGACTCTATCCTTTCCTATATGGGGGAAGAATATTCTCATCTTCATAAGGTCTTACCTCATGACACATCCATCCTTCTTAACAAATCCACCATCAATATCAAAATATAGACTTTACAAGAGCACCGCATCCTCAAATTTGGCCAATATCTTAATCCACAAGATCTAGAATCCTTCACAACTTTCCTCTCCAAGTATAGCCAAGCCTTTGCATGGTCATATGTCGGCTTATCAGGGCTCGATCCTAGTATCGTTGTCCATAGTATTGTCACCATCCCTAACACCAATCTAGTTAAGAAGCTAAATCATATGCATCCTCACATAGCCCTCCTCATTAAAGAATAATTACAACATCTTCTTTCAACAAACATCATCCAACACATTGATTATCCTCAATGGGTTTCTAATATCGTTCCTATTGCTAAATCCTTTGGGAAGCTTTGCATATGCACAAATTTTTGATATTTAAATCTTTCTCGTTCCAAAAATGACTTCCACCTTCCTAACATCAATCAGCTCATTTACCTAAGAGCTGGCCACAAAATTCTTCTCATATGGATAATTTTTCTAGTTATAATCAAATCCTTATAACAATAGAGGACCAACATAAGAATTCCTTCATCACCCTTTGGGAACCTTCATTATCACGTTATTCCCTTTGGTTTGAAAAACACAAGGACCACTTATAAACGCACCATGAATTATATATTCCATGATGTCATCCACAAAAATGTAGAGGATTATGTTGAAGACCTCTTTGGTAAATCCAAGAATTGACAAGACCATCTTACTATCCTTGAAATACTCTTCACATGCCCTATCTAATACTTCCTTCACCTCAATCCCACCAAGTGTTTGTTTTCACTTATAATTGGAAAACTCCTTGGCTTCATCATTTCCAGAAGGGGTATTGATTTCTACCCCTCAAAGATCAAGGCCATCCTTGAGATGCCTCCTCCTATCAATCTAAAGAAACTTCTTAGTCTCTAAGGCTGACTTCAATCAGTTTGTTGCTTCATCTCATAACTTTTTGATCATTTCCAACCTTTCCATCATCTCCTCAAAAAGACACCCACTTCAAGTGGGATAGCAATTGTCAAAAATATTTTGATGAACTTAAGCAATATCTTCTATTGCCACCTATAATCACATCTCCATGCGACGTGATTGATTCTATCTCTACATCTCTACCACCAACTATTCTCTAGGTTCCATGTTGGTACACTGCAATGAGTAGGTTAGGAAAAAAACTTCCTATTATATCAGCCACACTCTTCATGACTATAAAAGCTGCTACATTGAGTTTGAAAATTTGTTTATATTTATCTAGTTCTTGCTAGGTTTCACCCAACCTTGAAGCCTAGGATTATGTATAGGAAGGTTATTTTGAGTAGGAATTAAACCCAAATTCTTATATAATTTACTCTCACTTTGAATAATTGTTTTCTTATGTGGGGATATGGTTGAGAAGTTTGCATTGATAGTGTTAAAACAACGATTTCCAACTTTTTTCCAATTCCTTCTTCCCTTTAAAAATTTGCTTATTTCTCTCTTTCCAAATTTCCCAAGCCAAGTGCATTATAGAAAGGGTCCAAAGATGTTTGAGTCCTTGACTCCTAAAAGGGCTAAACCATTGGGACCACAATTTTTAATGGAGCATGGGAAAATCCACTTGATTTCAAATAGGTTAAGAAGGGTGTTTCTAACCGATACCAAAAAGGTTAATAAACATAGTTTCCTTTTAATTTTCTTGGAAGTATGAAGAGTCTGTTGAATAGTGATAATACCATCTTGGATTTTTCTTCCCATTACAAACCATCCTCTGTTGATCAAAGATAATGAAATGCGAGAAGAATATGAATTCTTAAAGCCATGATTTTAGAACACATTTTGTAAATACAGTTACATAGGCTGATAGGTATAAAATTCCTAAAATCCATAGGATTGTGATTTTTAGGGACTAAAGCAAGGAAAGTGTTGTTTAATTCATGAAACATATTTTTGTTCTTGAATAACTTTGCAAGTATCATCCTTGACAATATCCCAAATTTTTTGAAAAAAAAGGCCGGAAATCCATGAAGTCCCTGAGCTTTGTCGGGTCTTACGCTTTTCAACGTAAATTCAATTTCTTCCATTGAAGGAATATTTGTGAGCATTATATTGTTAGTCTCATTTACTAGCTGAGGAATGCAATCCAGAAAGTACCCTTCCTTATTGTTGTTAGATGAAATGGCTATAGAAATAAGTCTTCGAAAAATGAGGTGGCAACATTTTGAATATCCTTAGTATCAGTAAGCATCACTCCATCTTCCCTGTGAAACTCAATATTATATTTGTGCTTCTCCTTTTAAGGGTTGAAATGTGGAATAATTTCATGTTTTTATCACCTTCTCTAAGCCATTGCACCTTGGATTTCTGTCTCCAGAAAGTATCCTCTTTCATAAGGATGTTATGGTAGTTAATCAATAATTCTCTCTCTTTAAGTTGACCTTCATGAATACTTTGTCATTATTAAGAGTTTCCAAATATTCCTAAAGGGAAGATATCTCATTTTCTAGAGACTTATTTTTCTCAAAAATGTTACCAAATAATTTTTATTCCATCCTTTCAAATTATTCTTAACATGAGAAAGTTTCTTAGTAATTCTAAACATAGCAATTCCTTTGATTTTCACATTCCACCAATATTTCATAAGATCAAAAATTTCCTCATTTTGTAACCACATCTTCTCAAACCTAAAAGGAGTTCTCCTCCTCTCTTTATCTTTGATTTGGAAAAGAAGTAGATTGTGGTCTGAACCAATCGTAGGGAGAGAAAAGAGACAAGAATCTTTATTCAACCACCCCCATGAAGTCAGAGCCATGTCAAGTTTGACTTGAATCAATTAATCACCTTTTCTCCTATTAGACCAAGTAAATATGCTACCCTCAACTCAATATCCATGAGGTTATTTTGTATGATAAAATCCTAGAGATCTTCCATAATCTTAGTTAAATAAATGTTACCACCATTTTTTTCCCTCGACTCAAAGGGGTGTTGAAGTCTCCCATAATCAGAAATTTAGTCCTTATAATAATGTTTTGAAATTTGGAGAGTTTAGACCAAAACGTTTTTCTTTCTCCTTTGATACTTGGAGCATATATGTTAGATAACACCCAATATTCTTTAGATTTATTATCTTGAAACAACATATCCATATGATTACTTATTTTAAGAAGATTCATACCTTTGAGTTTTTCCTCATTCTAGATGACAACCATTCCTCCTATAGATCCTTTTGAACTAACAACCAGTCCAACAAGATTCTTGCAACACTTACGTTTAGCTTCTAAAAAGGTCCTTCCTCCATCTTAGTTTCCTGTAAGACCATGATATCAGGTTTGTGTTTAGAATCCAATTCTTTAATTAATCTCCATTTCGTAGGGTTATTCAAACCCCTAACATTCCATGAGACTATATTCATTTAAACCCTTGGTTTTTGGTTCTTCTAAAGCTCTGTAAATCGAGTTTAGACTAAGTTCCATCGTCAATATCCTTTTGACTTTGATTTTTCTAGCAACCTACTTAGTAGGTATCCACAACCAATTTTCTTCTCCTTTGGGGTGGCATCCAAGACTCCCTATTTCGGATGGGGTTTTCAAAGACATCTCATTTTTAGCCGTTTTGGGATCCTCTTCCATTGACTTTTTCCGATCTAGAAGAATTTCTGTGGTGGGCATAAAGTTTCTTAGATGATCCTTTGGACTTTACCGATTCCATCGATCTTCATTTCAATCATTAGATCATTGTCCTCAAAACATAGAAGATTGTCAAAAGGATTAGTAAAAGGTCCCGAGTTTCATCAAGACTCATTTCCCCTAGTTTTTCACTTGGGAAATGTTCCTTAGTATCTTCCTTTAGAATATTATCCAAAAATGTGATGGTAGGATTTTCTCGGCTGAACATGGGAATTTGCCATCTGGAAATGCAGTCCATACAAGGATTTCGATTGATTCTTCTTATTCCTTACTTCGTAAATCCATCATCTATTAACTTAGAGTCCGAACTTGGTTTATATTTGAACTCTCTCCATTATTCTCGTAATAATAATGCCTTTATTTGGATTAGTATTCTTTGTTGTATTATGTTTCAAAAAGAAACTTCCTTACCTTTAACACATTCCTTAACTGGCTTCTCCTTATAAACCTTTGAAATCATCATTTTAAATGTTCTATACATACATACCCCATCCTTGGCATTTCTCATATTTTTGAGGGAAATTTTAAAAATCATATCTTTGTTCCTTAGCTTCCCAGTCTAGATTGGAGAGTTATGGATTTGGGTAAATTCAAACACATCAAAAAGTAGATACAAAATCTGGCACAAAAAACACGTGTTTTTGTAAGGGTCTAATTATCCACATCATGAGAAGGGAATCTATTATTCTACTTTGATTCATACATGAGAAGGGGCATCTACCCATTCAATATAAGTAAAAATTGAACTTAAATAATTTTTAGACCTCTATAAAGGATGTGAGAATGAGAAGTTTATATGCGAATTGACATATGCCCATTATAATCATTTTAATGCAATGAATGTTTTGAAAATGTTATTTTAGTATTATTTATTATTTAGTATTCTAATAAGTCTCTAAAAAATTTAAAGGGGTCTAATAATTAGCAATATTAAAGCATTAAAGCATGGTTGGTAATTTTTAAATAAAAATATCAAACATTGTGACTCTACCAAACATTTATATCATTTTGGTTGGACTAACCTTGGTAGAGACAAGTTGTGATTCCACTAAGTAGTACACTACATACCCTCGAGGGGGATCAAGCCTTATATAGTTCTATTAATTTATTTTAGAAATGGCAGATGCCCATTCTCTTCCCATTTTCATTTAGGATAAATTAACATATGTTGTTTAAAATCATGACATATTGAGAGTAGTATCTAAATATATTGTTTATGACCATGTATTTATTAATTAAAGGTAATTATTTTAAAACAAGACTTGGACCACTCATAATATTGAGAATGCATGTTAAACCATTCTCTAGACATTCTAACATTTGTTTTGGCCATATTTTTGGTCACTTGTATTGGGCTATTTAGAAATATGGGTATTTATCCATCCTCTAATAAACAAAAAAATATTTTTGGGTTGTTTCCCATTTTTCATCGAAGACACAACATTTATTTTTGGGTTGTTCTCTATTTTGCATCGAAGGAAGACCATTGTAATTGAAGGTGGACCATATCATAAGAATATAATAGTGTAAATACATTCGACATGATTTATAGAGTTATTAATAGTATCATATTGGCTGGACTATCTCTGGAAAAGCCTAGTGCTACACTGCATACCATTAAAGGGGGATCAAACCTCTATCTCTAATTGTTGTTTATTCTTTCTCTTTTGGGATCTCTTTCTTTTCATGAAGAATATAAAAGCAATTTTTAAGAAACAACAATGAACATTTCTAAGTCTTCTCAATGTGAAGAATAACATATGGTTTTCCTTCAAAAGAAAAATGAGGTCCAACCCACTTCATCTTCATGCAATGCCCATTCACGTTTTCATTCTTTCATATAAATAAAGAAACATTTTTATTATTTATCTTAAATACAATTGTATCATTTTGGTTGGAATATTCTTGATGGAGACAAGCTCTTCCTTTGCCAAGTGCTGCACTACATACTCTCGAGAGGGATAAAGCCTTATGTAGGTCTAGATTTTTGTTGTATGAATAGTTATATTTATGGGAATTTTTCCATCCTTGAAAAAACAAACATTTACTGTTGGATTGTTCCCCATTTTTTGTGGAAGGAGGACAATTGGAATGGAAGAACGCATTCGATAGCCTTTATAGATTTAATAATTATATCATATTGGTTGGACTATCCCTAGCAGAGATAGCTCTTATGCTTTTTGTCTCTCTCTCTTTTCATGAAAAAAATAAAAATATTTCTAACTCTTCTCAATGTGAATAATAACATCTACTTTTCCTTTCATTGCAAAAATGGGGAGTAATCCATTTCATGTTCATATCTTTCCCATTCAAGTAGACAGAGATGCCCATATGTATTTTCCTTATGCCTATTTTCTCTATGATTCCTATTATTAGAATGGGCATATGCCCATTATCAATATGCTACAAGAAATTGATATGAACATTTTTCTAATTTTATCTTGCATACAATGAAATTTTTCTAATACATATATTAGAACAAATTGATACTTAATTGAATGGGTAGATGCCCATTCAATTATAATTTGAGTAATAGAACAAAAATATTGTCTGTTTAGCACTTCGTAGACTAAATCATATCTAACTCTTCCTGTTCTTTCATACAAACAAACAACATTTTTTTCATTTTATCTTGAATACAATTGTATCGTTTAGGCTGGACTATCCTTGGTGGAGACATGTTATGCCTCCACCAAGTGTTGCACTACATACCATTGAGGGGGATCAATCCTTATGTAGTTATAATTATATTACTTTGATTTAGAAACGATAGATGCCCATACTCATATTTTTCTTAATTAGCATTTTTTTAAAGATTATCTCAAGGGGATCGAAGCCTTATGTAGCTCTATGATTTTTATTTAGAAATGGCAGATGCCCATTCTCGTAGTAATTAGCATAGCCTTATGTAGCTCTATTATTTTGTTTTAGGAATGGGCATCTTAGCTCTGCCAAGTGTTTCACTACATACCCTTTGACAGATGACCATTCTCATAGTTATATTAAATTGATTTAGAAATGGAAGATGCCCATTCTCATAGTTGTATTAATTTGATTTAGAAATGATATATGCCCCTTCTCATAGTTGTATTAATTTGATTTAGAAATGGAAGATGTCCATTCTCATAGTTGTATTAATTTGATTTAGAAATGGCAGATGCCCATTCTCATAGTTTTATTACTTTGATTTAGTGATGGAAAATGCCCATTCTCATAGTTGTATTAATTTGATTTAGAAATGGAAGATGCCCATTCTCATATTAGAGTAATTAGCATATTTTTTAAAGACCATCTCGAGGGGGATCAAGCCTTATGTAGCTCTATTATTTTGTTATTAGAAATGACATATGCCCTTTCTCATAGTTTTATTAATTTGATTTAGAAATGAAAGATGTCCATTCTCATAGTCGTATTAATTTGATTTATAAATGACAGGATGCCAATTCTCATATTGGATTAATTAGTATATTTTGTTAAAGACCATCCTCGAGGGGATCAAAAATTATGTAGCTCTATTATTTTGTTATAGGAATGTGAATATTGGCTTTTCCAAGTGTTGCACTACACACCCTTGGGAAGATTCCCATTCTCATGGTTGTATTAATTTGATTTGAAATGGAAGATGCCCATTCTCATATTGGAGTAATTAGCATATTTTGTTAAAGACCATCTTGAGGGGGATCAAGCCTTGTAGATCTCTATTAATTTGTTTTAGGAATGGGCATATTGGTTGTAAATTATTTTTATAAAATTTAATTATATTTTTAATATTATTTAATCATTTTAAAAGTATTGTTTATCCATTTAATAATGTAATTAGATGTTATTAATATGTTTCTAGTTAATATAGTAATGTAAGTTTTTGGCAATTATAATTCTAGCATTTGTTTATTTATTAGTATTTTTTTGGATTGAGGGTAAATTGAGGGTGTTTGAAAGGACCCACATCCTTGTATAACTAAGGATTTTTCTTGAGAGGAACCTCAATCTGTTACAATGAAGGGGACCACTATTTAGGAACCCAATTGGAGCAACCATGAAACCATATTGAAGATGCAGTGACCAACGACAACAGCCACGGTGAGTGGAGTGAGAGGAACAACCACCAGCGTCAGCAGTGAGAGGAGCAACCACTAGAATCAGCAGCAAGTGGAACAACCACCAATGACAATAGCGAGAGCGATGCATGAGTGGAGCATCCACCAACATTAGTAGCGAGAGGAGAAACAAGTGTCAATAGTGAGAGGAGAAACCACCAGGCGTTAGCGATGAGAGGAGAGCCACCGGTGTCGGCGGCGAGGAGTAACCACCGGTGTCGGCCACGAGTAGAGAAGGCTGCCTCCGGCGGCGAAACCACCTCTGAGGAGGATCGTGCCTCGGGGGGATTTGAACCTTGGTGGACAAGCACACAACCATGTGACTTGACCACACCACTCCCACCCCATCGCTATTTATTTATTAATATTATTAATTAATGTTGTTAATTAATTAATTTTTCTTTAATCCTAATATCATATATTAAATACACATGGTTTGATTTCTAATTTTTGAAATAATGTTGTTTATGTTGTTAATTAGTTTCATAAAGTTTTATTATATTTTTTAGAATTTGAAAATGCACTATAATTAATTAAAAATTATAAATAATGGTGATTAAGTGGTTAATTAGTTTTATAAAATTTAATTATATTTTTATAATATTATTTAATTGTTTAAAAAATATTGCATTTTTGCTTGATAATATAATTAGATGTTTTTTTATTATTGGTAAATAGTTTTTTGAAAGGGACTATACCCTTGTACAAAAAGGCTCAAAAGCCAAGATAGAATCATGAAAGCCCAACAACAGAGAACAGTCTGCAATGAAAAGTACCAACACCCAACATCAATCTAGCAAAAAAAAGGTGAAGAACAACAACGATGCCGATGCAGCAACAACCTGCGCAAACATCATGGCGAGATCCAAAAACAACTGTTTGGCAAAGACAAGGAACAATGTAGAACAACCAAACAACAAAAGAGAAACAAATCATCGAGGTGGAGAAGTGGCATTCTTTAAAATAAACTTTTTCTTTTTACGGACAGTTACCCAACCTGATGATGCCTCCACAAATGGAGGGTTAGAAAAAGGAGTATTTTCCTTAGTTGTAATAATTCCAACTAAAACAACATCATTGTTTTCTTGAGATAAATTTATTTTATTTTTCTTCTGTCAACAACTAAATGAGATAAATTTGTTGCATTTTCCTTCTTTCGTCAATAGGATTTTCCAATAAAGGGGTTTCAGGGACTAAATCAGATTCAGCCTCTGCATTTGAATTTGATTCTAGGTCCTCTTTTGCACCGAAAACCAAGTGTTCTAGGAGGGCATCTTTCCACCAGCTACATTTCTCATGTTGGTGCTTTGCCATCCCACAATTAGTAGAGGTGTGACCTAAACAGAAACATCTTCTGCATCGGAATGGAAGACCTTCGTAATCTAAAGGTTGTGACCAAGTTCTATTTTGCACTCTAAGATCAATGGTTGTAGGAAAGTTTTTAGCCGTGTCTAGTTCCACCAAGATCCGAGCGTAGGTAGTATGGGTGTAATCAGAGGTTTGAGAATCTATAGAAAGTGTAGTTCCCAAGGTGTTTCCAATAGATTTCAAACATTCACCACTCCAGAATTGGAGGGGTAAATGGGGTAATCGGATCCAAACAGGTTTGCATGAAAAAGACTCAGTGAGCGGGTTAAAAGAGGGGAACCAGGATTTAATGACCAGGTGCTTAGATTGGCAAACCCAAAGCTTGGAAGCAATGGAGTTTTTATCAGCTATTGAAGAAAAAGTTACAATGAAGATACCTTTAGCACATGGGTATAAGTCTAACCTCCCAGCGATCAATGGAGTCCAGTGCTTGGAGATCCATGCGTGTAGATCAGGAAGGCTCGGCCAAAGTCCTCTGAATCTATAGATCAGAGCATGTTCCTTATAGTATTTTTTAGTTGAAATGACCTCCTCCCCAAATGTTATGCATGGGGTACTGTTTACAGGCTTCATAGGAGAATCCTTGCCCCTTAATGCATCTTTGAATGAGGTTACAGTGGGGTCGTGAATAGATGCGCCTTGGCCAGTCCCGCCAAGAACATGGTGAACTCCCAGTATAGATGCCCCACCTCCACTAGAGGGAGCCTGACCGATGAATGTGCCATCGTCCTCAGAAGAAGTAATATTGGAGCCTTCGTGGGTATTGAAAGAAAGATTGATCCAGGACAGGGCCGAGTCCTCAGCCCCCAAAGCCTTTCCGCCTCCAACTGCAGGTTGTCTCGTTGCATCCTGATGTACATCGCTGGATCGTGCCGGAGGTTGCCGCCGCCACCATGGAAATGGACAGAATCCATGCCCCATTTAGGGTTCGTGCAGGGACGGTTAGGGCTCACAGATTTCTGAGAAGAATGGGCACGCGTAGTGACCATCATGCCCCGTATAATTAGATGTTATTAATGTGTTTCTACTTAATTAATATAGTAATGTAAGTTTGTTGGAAATAATAATTCTTGTATTTATTTATTAGTATTATTAATTAATGTTGTTAATTAATTAATTTTCTTTAATCCTAATATCATATGTTAAATACATATTCTTTGATTTCTAATTTTTTGAAATAATGTTGTTTATGTCGTTAATTAGTTTTATAAAATTTAATAATATAATTAGATGCTATTAATATTTTATTAGTATTATTAATTAATATTGTTGATTAATTAATTTTATTTTTAAATCATAATATCATATGTTAAATACATATTCTTTAATTTATTATTTTGTGAAGTAATGTTGTTTATGTCGTTAATTGGTCTTATAAAGTTTTATTATATTTTTGATAATTTTAAAATGCACTATAATTAATTAAGCATTATAAATAATGGGGATTAAACGGTTAATTATTTTTATAAATTTTAATAGTATAATTAAATGTTATTAATACGTTTCTAGATAATATAGTAATGTAATTACATTGGTGGTAATAATAATTCTTGTATTTAATATTATTTTATAGGATAATTTTTTACTAATTAATTATAATATTATTAATTAATTATTTAAATTAGTAGCAATACTAATTAATTATAATACTATTAATTACTAATATCATATCTTCATTAGAAACACTTTGAATTCTATTATTACTTGTTATTGATTAATTAATTTTTAATAATACCAGCACGATTGTTTCAAATTTCAAATTTTTGGCGCTTTCTTTTTGGAGGCTCTTAATGGTCATTTATTATGGTATGTTTGATTCAAATTTTAAAATTTTGGCACTCTTTTTTTAGATTTGGTCATTTTTATGGTACGTGTGATTCAAATTTGCAATTTTGGGCACTCTTTTTTATGAGACACATTTTTGGCCAAGTACATTATAAAAATATTGATTTTGAATGAATCGGGTTTTGATTTTTGCTCTATTGCGACTAATATTTTTCATTCAAATATTTACTCAAGGAAAGTCAAAGAATGTAGATATAGCTAGAGGAATATGAAGATACAAAGATTTTGCAGAAGAAAGAAGAAGATATAGCTACTGATAGTAGGAGATATACGAAGATATCAAGATTTTGCGTAATAAATGGCCACCGATACGTCTGATTTTGCAAGGGATACTTTTCAATATTTGTTGAAGCGAAAATAACAATGACAGAGCCTATTATTCAAGGTTTTTATATCTCATTTTTTCCATGTTTACTTCTAAAGCCTAAAAAATGTATAAACACGATCTTTTAGTTCACAATAGACTATCTAAACTATTTTTTGATTTATCTCATTTGTTTTTATGTCTACAAAATATATTGATTTTTTTCCGTTCACAATCATAACAGAAAATAAATACAACAATCAATTTCTTTAGATTTGTAAACGTAACAGCTACAAAATATACAAATCAAAATTATTTCATTCAAATGCGTACCTATTTATGGTGCAAAAAAAATGATTAGATAGATTAAGTACCACTTGTCTCTTTCTGTGTTTTTTTAATAACTTCTGCAACAAGTTTATTTTTCAATAATATTTGTATCCAATCAGGCCAAATCCTTTCGCATAAGTAATGTTTTGATAAACTCAGTACCACCTTTCTCTTTTTGTATCTTTTTTATTACTATTGCAACAAGTTTCTTTTTCAATAATCTCCATGTCCAATTGGCCCAAATCCTTTCGCATAAATTTTTCTCATAAAAATCTTTGAATGAAAAAAACCCAACCATAACAAAGAAAAATAAACTCGTGCTCATAGGAGAGCAAAAATTCTTTTTCAATAATATCCGTGTCCAATCAGCCCAAATCCTTTTGCATTACTTTTTCTCATACAAAATCTTTGAATGAATTTTTTTGACCATAAAAGAGAAAACAAATTGTCCGTAAGATAGAAAAAATCAAAACCCTAGCCATTCATTCAAAATCAATATTTTTATAAAGTAATTGACCAAGAAAAATCACCTCTATAAAATGGCGCCCCGAAAAATTTGAATCTTTAATTTAACCTACCATAATAAATCACCACCCTTTAATGATCAAATGCTTTTAGTATTCTAATATCATAAGTCTTGAAATTTAAATCTATCCGATCATTATAAATGACCACCCTTTAAAGCTTAAATTCCTTTAATATCCTAATATCCTAAGTCTATCGTAAATACTTAACCATGAAAGGGTACATATTTAAATGCTTTAATGTCATATTATCCCAATACATAGTATTATTTTTGTACATACATTTAATTTTTGTATATACATTCAAAATTTGAATATATAATATATTAACAAATCACCACCTTTTAATGATTTAATATGTTTTCATATGCTTAGATATTTGAATTTATTGGACTCATTTAAATGTTTTAAATACACATGTGAATAATGAAAAATATATAGTAGAATTTATTGTCATACCTAAGTAGACACATGTAATGATTTATAAATGTCCACATTTACAAAAATTATTTAAAGATGTTTATTCAATAATGAAATTTAAATACATTATAATTTTTACGTTGTAGTGCCCACTTCCCTTTGACACTTTTAGATACTGATTTTGATACTATTGATCATATTATGGACACTATTATGTTTTGTTTTAGTATGATGGTTAGATGTTAGATCATGGATTAGTATTGATCTGGATTCAGTTATTATGCTTGATGATTACTAGAGACATTTTCTATATGTGGTTGATGATATACTGTTGTGACATGGACATATTATAGATGTTGATTTGGACTTATGATATTGGATATTTTGAGTAGATCTGGTATGGTAGATTTTGATGATGATATAGTTGATTTATTTAATTAAAAATGATAATGTTGAATTATTGATATTGTTGTGATCTGTGTGTTTGGATGATTTTGAGATATTGTTTATATCATTTTTGGATGTTCTGATATGGCCACGAGGTGAAGGAGGTATTTACATTTTGTAGGTTAAAAATCACAACAATGTCGGGGATTAGAGACTAACCATATTAAAATTTTGAGTGAAATCAACAAGGTCACCATGGCAACTGTGTTGTGTGTTGTGTATTGTGTTTTGCTAGGAATTCCCATGGGGGGATTTCCATTATATGTGACCATGGGATATGTGCTTTATTTATGTGTTCCTTTTTTAATTATTGTTGTATGTATTTTATTTGTAATGTGTTCCTTCTTTTAATTAATTTAAATGTGATAGTCATATAGTTAAATTTTATTTAAATTAAATTGGGATGTGGAATGTAATAAATAAAGTTGTTGTTATAAATATTAATGTGGTAGGAGTGTGTAAGTAATGTTGTAAGGAAATTTGTAAGAGTCTCGTAAGGTAGATTTTGGAAGGTCAAGCACTCCATCTTTTATGAAATTCGAATTTTCCCTTGGAGGCCAAATTTGGAGGCTTGTGGGACAAGTTAAACTTGTTCCACACCTCTTAAAATTATCCACCAACCATGCCTATGGTTTGGAGGTTAAATGTAGGCATTTATAATAGATTTTGAAGTGACAATATGTAAGTTTTAATTGCACTTCCCTTACATGTTTTAAATTTGGTCCTTTTGGAGTATGGGTATTTTGGAGTATGTAAGTGATTTTGTCATTTTATTTATTGTGATTTGGTGAAGGATGTTGAATTTCCTCTTGGGGTTGAGGAAGAATGATGTGGCATCCCACATGGATCCACATCATCCTCTTCTCTTCCCTCTCCTATAAAAGTGAAACTCCTTGCTTGTTTATGGTTGTTGAAACTTTGTTATTTTCCTCTTGGGGGTGCATTTTTGTTGTTGTTTTGGAGCTTGTTGTGGAGGAAGCTTGGAGTCTTTTTGCATGCTTATACTTTGTTGGTTTTGGACTGCACTTTGGCATCTTGGAAAGCTTGTGAGCTTGGAACAAATTTCAATATGGAGAGGTAGGATCTTGAGCTGTGTTTTAAATGTTTCCCTTCTCTTGCATGTATGTTTAAATGGTGTTTGTGTTTGCATTCTTGGCTGGTTGGGTAGAATGATTAGGGCATGGTGTAGGAGAAGGCTATGGGGATTTCATATGGGGGCATAAGGGATTGCCAATGGCACTTTGTTTTATTGAGGAGGGAGTTTTGGTTTGGGATCCACCTTGGAAAAGAAATTGCTTGCATTTCTTACTATGGGGGCATAAGGGATAAACTTGGGGAGGTGGGGCATAAGGAGGGGTGGGAGATATAAGGTTTATGGGGTTGATATGTTTATTGGCGGTATGAATTTTGGTGGATGCCCAATTCCAAATTGGGAGGCATAAGGAGTTCCCCATAGTTCTTTCTCTTGTTGGCTTGCTTGATCAAGCCTATGTGTTGTATGAATTGTTTCAAATGCAGTTGGGAACTGCTACCTTGTTTTGAATTATGCATTTATTGATTTTTGCAATGTGAATGTTTCTTGTATGTGATAGAAGCCTTATTGCCATGTGTTGATATTCATGCTCCATTTCAATATGGTTGGGGCTCGGGGCCAATGGGGAAGGATGGATTCTCCTTTCTCATTGGATGTCTTGGTTGGGTGGAGAGCATTGCCTTTCCCCTTTCCTTGTTGTAAT
The DNA here is from genome assembly GCA_018340775.1 of Taxus wallichiana var. yunnanensis. Classification (NCBI taxonomy): domain Eukaryota; kingdom Viridiplantae; phylum Streptophyta; class Pinopsida; order Cupressales; family Taxaceae; genus Taxus; species Taxus wallichiana. The sequence continues at coordinate 318,719,812 of CM031238.1, forward strand.
CAAAGTTGCAAAGAATAAGAAACAAGCATGCTGTTGTTTGGAGGAAGAATTTCACAGTTTTACAGTCTTTTCCCTTTGAGTAATTCAATGTAACTTCCCCCACTTTGAGTGGATGAGTGTATAAATTTTGTAATGTGAAGTTATTGTGTTGAGGATAGAATATTGAATTTGAATGGAGAAATGTAAATGATATTCTATACTTTGTATTTTGAAATTTGAAACCAAATCAAATTGGAAAGGAGATCAGTTGTAAAGTTATTTGAATTATCAATAAAGGATGGCATTGGTTCTTTTAAATTTGTATGGTAATGTATACTAGATTTGTATTGCTGTCCAAGAATGAGATTTTGTTTTGAAAAAGAATAAGAAACAATGTTGTTATTGTATGTATTGTAGCTTGAATCAATTGGAAAGGAAAGTAATAAAATTGTATTGATGATCAATGAAGGATTGCATTCCTTTCTCAAAAAATTTTTACCTTGTTCATATGCTATCTTCTCCATTAGAAGTTTGAGTTTTACTTGCAATGAGAAACCTCTGTTTGGAATGTTGAAAGAAGAATGCATATGGAATGAAAGTCAATGTTATTTTCCTTGCAAAATGTATATTAAAACTGAAATCAGAAATGTAGTTTCATTTAGAATTGGATGGATGATTTAATAAGCAATGTATTTTACTAAGTTAGGAATCATATGCACATTTAAATGACAAAATGGAGATTCTAATTTAAAGAAATAGTTCACTATAATATACTTCATCCTGACAACTCACATTTTAATAAAAATGAATAGTTCATTCTTGCACTAAACAATAAGTTGTGAAACATTGAAAATTAGACTTAGTACTACCTAAGGAACTCAAATTCACTATAACAGTCAAGAATGAATCTCCAAAACTTAATGAATTTCAATTTGGAGCTTGCACAATCATTTTTCCATCTATTGCCGAGAAAAATGCAACCTTGAACAAATTGGATAAATTGACTTCCCTAAAACACTCTAAACCCTCCCTAGATTGATCCTCCATGTCTGTTTGACATGTTGAGTGAAGGAGGAGTTCTAATTTTATCAAAATTATAAGTTGGAAATTACCAGTTTGCCAAATAAAGGCCTACAGATCATTTTTACAAAATTGACCCTTAAAAATTCATCAAAAAGTAAATTTTATGTTTCCTGTACAAAGAGGGCTTTGAGATATTTCTAAAAAGTCCTCGTTTTCCCAAAACCGAGCTTTCTAGCTCAAGTTATGACACTTTGAAGTTTTGTGCCTTAGTGGGAAAATTTGAAAAATTGTTCCCTGTCGGGCTCACAACCCAAAAATTTCCCATCAAAATTGCCTTAGAATTTTTTTGAAATTTTGGGCTTGGGGAAAATTTTCAATTTTCCCTCCACCACCTTTCCATGTGAATCGGAGGTTGCCACATGCCCTCCGTGGCCGAGGCGGAGGCACGGATAAAATTTTACCCCTTAAACTTTTTGAAAATTTTTAGGAAAATTTTCACTTTTCCCTCCGTCGGCCCGTAGCCAATCAGAGGGCACCACATGTCCCCTTGTGGCTACGGCGGAGGTGTGGGTTCTTTTAAAACCCTTAGCTTTTATAAAAAAATTGGGAAAAATTTACATTTTGACCCCATCGGCTCGCGCAATGATAACGTGACACGTGGCACACAAGGGTGGAAGCGGGAGGGCACACATTCTTTCTCCCTTTTTTTTTATTTTTAGGATTTGGAAAATTTTCAATTTTCCTTCCACCGCTGTAACTCCGTTTCCCCTTTTTCACTTTGTCTTCCCTCGAGTGTTGTAGTGCCCACATTTTACGCACCCAAATACAACAACAAAAATACTAGGATAATTTTTTTTTGACTTACATTGTTCATTACACACAACACAACACGGACTCCAAGTACAGAAACTCGACTCACATACGATAACCACATAATTCATCGACTCACATAGACCCATGACAACGCCATATACCTGTTTATACCACACTTTTCCAAATAAAAGTACTATCAATGACCCAACCACAAGACAAATGACTCCAGGATTGGCAACCCACAACACATCATTCCTTTAATTACATCTTAGTTATGATTTACATTACAAGGACATTATGAGCAAGGATAAGCTTCTCAAGTGTTTATTTAATGTTTTAAATTTACCCTTGCTACACAAGTGAATCTAACATGATGTCAAGGTGAAATCTTGGGATTAAGGAAGACATAGATTCGAGATAGCTTTTTCCCCAAAAACATCCATCAATCATGGAATAGTTATTTCGCTACCATAGTTGTTAAAGTTCAATAACTTATGGACTTCCATTTATATTTATATATCTTTTGTTTTCTCAAAGTTTGGTCACACCAAGGTAATTTATATTCTTTGCGACACATGAAAGGTTTAAATAAGTTATAAGGACTCCAAGAGTGACCTTAATCCTAAACTCCAATCTCGATTCTCATCTTATATGATATGTTCTTACATCGCACTATGGTCTCGTTATTAGCATTGTTTTGTAACAGGAGTTACAGAAGTATTTGTCTAACATCTTGAAGAGGTACATGATTGGAAGAATTGTAAACTATACAAGAACCACAAGTGACACCTCCTAATCAACTGAGGTTTGGTTTGTTCCAATATGCACCTAATGATCTATGCCTCAACTATATATGATTTTAAGACAAGGACATATTTTTATACTAAACCACCTTTAAGGAGATACCAAGATGTTATTTTGATAGAAACCAAGGTAGTATCGCTTAGACGTTCCTTCGAACAAGGACTCATAAGGTGACTTCCGAAGTGGTCTTCGCTACTCAACTTGGTGTCGGACACAAGAGAGGGCATTCTTCTTATGATTACCAAAACTAGAAGGAAATCGCATACTTTGGATAAAGTTGGACCATGTTGTTCCCAAAATATGGGTTCATGACAATGTTGCAAAACATAATGACTATGATGGTAAACTCTAACTAGGGTTTTATTTACCTAACCTATGAGGTCCCAAAGAGTACAAAGTTTAAGCTCATTCTATGGTTTTAAATTTCTTATATGGTAAAAGGGATCACACTGCAGGAGAGCTATGCACGACTATTTATTAGGGTTGAGTGTTTCCATTAAACAAAAAAATCTTTATTACATTGGCAAGGTAATAAGATAACCTAGTAATTAATTTAATTGTATATTAAATCTTGAGAAAGTACTACCATATATTAACTTCAATTTCAATTTACTATATACAAATCAAACTCTTTTTTTTTCCATACACAACTAAGAAAAAAATTGAACCGGTGATTAGATGCACATTTCCTAAGTTATCCCTAAAACTAGCATCTCATGCATATTAACAAATTTCAATTATAACTTTCTTGTAACAAGAGACTACATTAGACAGTTATTCATTTTACAATGACCTATAAAAATTACAATAATAATAATTAAATTACACATCACCTTTTTCGTCATCGTCATTCTTCCATCCTACAAAACCCACGTGAGCATGATATCAACGATAAATCGCTAGCATGGCATCCACCCTAAACAATCATAATTATCATTTTTCAGTTTCCCATTTACATCTGACAATAATTACAATTTGCAATCGAAATAAAAAGGTCTAGAAACATGTATTCATTGCATTTCATTTCACTTCACTTTGTAACCTAGGAGAGAGAAAGAGAAAGGAAGAGAGAGAAAACATCGTTTTGTCAAAAGTTCTAATACACACAACAAGTTTCATTATAGTGTTTTAAACAATTATTTACGTGTGTTTAAACGTTTTCAGGGTGATTTGGCAACCTTACGAGGTCTCATAGCTTTCTATTCTTACATTTTCTCACTAGCTACAAAACATTCAAAATGGGCTCGGAGGCTAAGAAACTGCTTCCAAAGGTTATCTTCTGATGAGCACGCACACCATGATTAACTTTCTACTTGTCCTTAGATATACCAAGAATTCATATCAACTCGTGAGAATTGAAAAAGAGTGAATGGTTTACGTTTGGCGATTAGTTCTCTGGGCCACCGGTCGTAGTTCACCCAGGTTGTAAAATGACAAAAGTTAGCTCGATCACCTTAAAAATGCATCCATAATCGACGATTGATGGAGAAGCACACAACGACAAATCTCCTACTAGTTCCCCTATATAAAGAGAATTCATCGAGTTAACGGATCGAGAAATAGAAAACAATGTTCAAACAACGACAAGTTTTCTGGGCGACAAGATGAAATTGGACCGGTTTGACCTCATCAAACCGTGACTAGAGGCCTACAAAACGACTTTTTCAAACTATCCCGAAAAGTGCTTTTTCCTATACTAAATGTTCCATGTAGTTGTCTAGTATAAACACTAGAGGTTTGCGAAGATAGAACGTGATTTCTCTTTCTAGGTTTTAAATGGTGGTCCATAACAAAGGCCAACTTTCTAGTTTTAACAACTCTCTACTGTTGTAAACCGATGTAACAGGGCTCCTAAAAGAGCGTCAAAAGGATGTCATATGATCATTTCAGGTCAAACCAAAAATCAAGGCGACTCCTCGTATACCAAGGTACATGAATGAAACTTCACATCTCGTTTCCAGAGTTGCGAAGGGTACTTGGTGAGTCTCCAAAAATTGCAAAATTTAACTATTTAAAACCAAGAGAAGGTCAACTTTATCAATGGGGAGTCAAATTCATCTGGTCGATAGAACGATATTGGAGTGGTCAAGAAGGGTAAGATTTTTCTAAATCATCTCGAAGTGAGGGTGATAGTTCATGGTTTAAAGTAGATGAGTTAAAATGACTTCGAGAGTTGCGACACGACACTTTATTGTTTTGCAATGAGTTGAAGGAACATTTAACTGTGTTAAAAATCCCATAATTTTAAAATTCTATTCAGTTGTAAAAGAGAACTAAAACATGAGAATTATGAGAGGTAAGGGAAGAAGCACCATGTCGGAGAATGAAGTCGGTTGAAGCCATAGGATTGGGTTTAATCTCTTGCTTAGGCTCTTTGTCGGCTTGTCCACGAGCATCCTCGGCTCCACCATTTTCATACACGTCTACCGGGAAGTTGCATTGCAAACAAAAACATCTTGTTTTTATGCCTTAATGGTTTTTCCAACAGAGTAAGTAGTTTCTTAAACGTTTCTAAAAACTTTTGAACAGATCCATTATGTGCCTATCTTGCAATCCTGGCATTCCATGAGGTAACATTTCTTTGAGGTGTTTTGTCAAACAATTGACATTTTTGTATACATATCTGCCATAACACTTGCAACTACAACATCTACCAAATGTCCCATCCCTGACTGAAGCCCTTGAGATCACATTTTTATTTTACTCGAACCAAGCAAAAACATCCTCACAACCACCACAGGTTGATGGTTAGGGTAGGTTCCATAAGACCACATCTCTTTGAGGCATTCTGACAACCAGGTCCCAACACCTTTCAACGAGACCCATTTTTTTGCATATCCTACTATCATTGCAGTCCAGGAGACCGTATATCTTTCAGGTATTTTTTCAAATAGTTCACATGCATTGTGTATGCCTTCACATTTTGCATACAAGCTGATCTGGGTACCTGACAAGACATTAAAGGATATTATCTCCCCATGATGCTTTGATGGATGTCCATACATAGTTCTAAAGCTCCCATTTTGACAAAGAATGGGAGGTTATCGGCCAAAGGTTGTGGGGTGTGGCTTCCAACTCGCCAACCGTATTTTGATTGGAAAAGTTCAATGCAGTTTCAACAAAACCATTTTGTGCATATCCAAAAATCATTGCAGTCCATGGAACCACATTTTTCCCACGCATTAAGTCAAATAGATTGCATGTTTCCATGTTTTTCACGCTGGTCGACAAGACGCTTACAACTAAATTAAAACTGGTAAAATCCCCCCTTTTGGTGCAACTTGGGAGGAGCTGACATAGTGAAAAAAACAAAACAAAAAAAAAGATTTCCAAAATGCTTTGCTAGATGTCCATACGCTATCCCAGGCTCGAATTTTGGCATTGGTCAGGCGTGTCTGGCAAATGTAAACTGATTGGGCTGGAGACCTATTTGTTGCATGGTGAAATGGTGTGACTGTCTCTTGAGGAAAAACCCCATGCACTCCACGCCCAATTGAAATCATGTTCCGTGAGAAGCTGTCTAGATCCTTCATTTGGTCAAACATTAAACCCAATGCCCCCTTCAAGCATTTGTAAACTACATATCTGACAAACAATCCTCTGTTCCCCCTTTTTTTTTACTTTACTAGGCATCCATGTGGGAAGAAAGAGCTTGAGTTTTGACGCAGGCTGGGGAAGGAGATGGTACTGGCCACCTAGCCATACAAATCCGCCACATGCCAGGTTCTGACCCCGTGGAAGGAGGTGAAGCGGTGTAGAGGCATTATGCCAAGCATGGGTGTCTCCACAAGGAAACAAAATGGCCTCCCTCCTACCTGTTGGTGCACCAAACAAGTGTGGAGCTCCCTCACACTCGTAAAAGCCGAGAAAAACAAAACAAAAGGAACTCCCACCCCCTTTTGCCCTAAATCTGCCCCACAAACATGGGCCTCTTTCTTTTTTTTTTAATTATGCTTCTATTTCTCATTTTAATTTTATTTTAACTCCATTATTCTCATCAAAATAGGTATACCTAAAAAAACAATATGAGAGGAGACTCGGTTGGCTTCAGGTGGTAGAAATCTTATTTCACCTTTAAAACGACAATTAAAACGAGTACGCAAGCAAGCCTGGTCGACCAAGGGGGAACTAGAGAGGAGTTTCAAAAATGAACGCAAGACAAGGGCCAACCACAACGTCACAACAGGATACCCTCCTCTTGCATGAATCAAGGCTCGATCCACGAAGTGACCAATCCAAATAGTAAAATCACTTATCGATAATAAAAAAATAAAGTTGATAACAAATCGATAATTAGATAAAGAAGTTATCGTCGATCGATAATTAAAATAATAATATTATTACTATTTATATTGCTATTATTATTACGACTTAAGACTACTTATTAATCACATTGACAAGGATCAACAGGAGCACAACAACGTTAAATTCTTAGCAACATGGTCGTCGAAGAAGAACAGGAAGGATGAGGAACTGGGCATTACATTCTCCTCACCTTAAGAAAGCATCGTCCTCGATGCGACATACAATGAAGAAGGAGAAAAAGGTAAGCAACAAGGAACAAATATGGGTGAAGGTACGCTCTAAGGTTGTGATTTCAAACACAAAATCATGGCCACGGGTTGGCCCTAGGAACATCATGTAGAAATTTTAACTTTCAAGGTTCTGTGAAGATTTGAAGTTCTCTATTATTCATTATTTAATTTATCTCTTTCTATTAACATTATTCTTAATTCAAGTTCTTTAAAATTTCATTTTTGTAGAATTTTAGTTATTTCATTCCTGTGGGTTCCCATCATGGACTACAGTCACACCACCCTACCAGGGTCATACATGACACTAAAATTTCACAAGCATACTTTTACATACTTCCACGACCGTATCACATCACAAGGGTTTTACCAAACCATGGAATGCCAACAAGTAGACCACATAACAATTAATTCCTGACAATTACATCCTAGACATAGATCTAGTACACACCTATGGTAACAAACGGTAAACACGTTGATACATATACAACGGGTATCACATGACCCAAAACAATCCATGACTGTAACAACATAGTTCCAATCCAATATCCAAAATTCCATACCAACCAAGGGGAGAGTCAAGCCTCATACATAACAAGGTGTCAAAAAGACTCATACAGGTACACATAACTCACTATACCAATCTCCTCACATCACAAGGCATCACGAAACAACTCCAGATATCTCCAAAAGCAACATAATACAACTCCATATACCTCCCCAAAGCATCACTAGATAAACTCCATATACCTCCCAAGAGGAAGAAACATAGTGCCAAAACCAAGTCGGGTCACTCAACCATAGAGCCCCATCAAGAATATTAGGTCACTCAACCATAGAGCGCCATAAAGAATAACAGGTCACTCAACCATAGAGGCCCATCTCCTTTCTCCTTTTAAATGAGGCCAGGTCACCCTATGGCCCTAGGCACATAGAGCCCCATCACCCCCAAACCCAAGTGACATAATAACTCGTGGTTCAACAACCCGCTAGTTATCTGTAACTCCTTGGGGTGTACCCCCATACAACAAAGTGGGTCCATAGGTTCAACCACTCCATGGTTAATCCCATGACCCTAAGCCAACACATTACAACATTAGAACCAACATAACAATCTAGTCAAACCCAAAGTGGTAAAATCAAAAGCCTTGGGCTAGGCTACAAAACTTTCAAATATGAAAAGAAACCAAGAAAAACAAATGGCTAATTAGCCTAGGTTAGTGCAAAATCCAAATGTCAATGCAACAATCAAATAAATGCCCAAAACATAAGAACATGTCAATCAAGAAAATGGCTGGTTCTAACAATAAAAGAGAAATATTAATTTACGAATAAAATACGTATTGAGAAAATAGCACATTACAATCACTATGTGGCCTCATACCACCACCAAAGGGGTACTCATCGAGTTGCTGGCACTCGGACATCGAGCCTCAGCTCGTGAAAAATACATGTAACTAGAAATGAGTATATCAAATAATGTATCTGTCACCATCTCTGCCTGATTCATAACTCCAAACTCCCATAAGGATCAACATGGTCAAAATCACATAGGATTATTCAATGAACAATCCAATAGGAAAGAGTAGGGGACACAAGGTTGCATAAGTTGAGCCTAAGGTGGTGCACACCCTAAATATACTGAGCAAGCTGGAAGTATACTAAACAAATAAAAGTTGGTTTTCAGTATATATAAGACTCTACTTTCTCACTTGTACTCACTCAAGATTATGACAACCTGGTCCATGCCTCCTCTCTCCACACATACAATCTTGACAATTTATCCCCTTAGGGTCGTCTAGTGTAAGGTCTAAAACATACACATCACTACATCACAAACACAACGGTAATTCACACACAACAACCATAACGTCTTGCGCATGGTATAAATATACAGGGTACAACACAATCATTACCTTCACGGGTTACGATACATCACATTACCACATCCTGCACCCAAAGTGCAATCACTGTACACTAGGGATCATACTCACCATATGCCCCTAAATTATGACGTGAACCATCACATATTACATGAATTACACGTATGAGGAAAACAATGTCTAACATTACGACATATAATCCCTTTGCGATACAACACAGTGATACACACGACTCATAACAACATGGTGACGACATCACAATAAACTTCCATTCACTTTACATAAATTTTGTCATGCAATATATCACTACATCTTCACATCACATAAGGTCAAAATGTTCCAACACTCTGCAATTCACAATATTATTCCATTCACACAAAACAAGGCGGTACATCACACACGGATTCCTCATTGAATCCACGAAAAGGAGAGTCGATACTCTCATCACAAGCACATCAACATGACAAAAATACGCACTAAGTGACATACACATCATGTACGTTCACATTATCACAATTACAACATAGATCACATCACTCTTAAAACACATTACTCTTCCAATGTTTATCACCATCATGCAAAATCATCACAATTCCAATCTGTCCCAAAGGTTTGAGAGCATGAAACTCTGCTCTGATACCATATGTAGTGCCCACATTTTACGCACCCAAATACAACAGTAAAAATACTAGGATAATTTTTTTTTTTACTTACATTGTTCATTACACGCAACACAACACAGGCTCCAAGTACGAAACTCGACTCACATACGATAACCACATAAGTCATCGACTCATATAGACCCATGACAACACCATATACCTATTTATACCACACTTTTCCAAATAAAAGAGTACTATCAATGACCCAACCACAAGACAAATGACTCCAGATTGGTAACCCACAATGATCATTCCTTTAATTACATCTTAGTTACGATTTACATTACAAGGACATTATGAGCAAGGATAAGCTTCTCAAGTGTTTATTTAATGTTTAAAATTTACCCTTGCTACACACGTGAATCTAACATGATGTCAAGGTGAAATATTGGGATTAAGGAAGACATAGATTCGAGATAGCTTTTTCCCCAAGAACATCCATCAATCACGGAATAGTTATTTCACTACCATAGTTGTTAAAGTTCAATAACTTATGGACTTCCATTTATATTTATATATCTTTTGTTTTCTCAAAGTTTGGTCACACCAAGGAAATTAATATTCTTTGCGATGCATGAAAAAGTTTAAATAAGTTATAAGGACTCCAAGAGTGACCTTAATCCTAAACTCCAATCTCGATTCTCATCTTATATGATATGTTCTTACATCACACTATGGTCTCGTTATTAGCATTGTTTTGTAATCAGGAGTTATATAAGTATTTGTATAACATCTTGAAGAGGTACGAGATTGGAAGAAATATAAACTATACAAGAACCACAAGTGACACCTCCAAATCAATCGAGGTTTGGTTTGGTACAATATGCACCTAATGATCTACGCCTCAACTATATATGATTTTAAGACAAGCAGACATATTTATACGAAACCACCTTCAAGGAGATACCACGATGTTATTTTGATAGAAGCCAAGGTAGCATTGCTTAGACATTCCTTCGAACAAGGACTCATAAGGTGACTTCCAAAGTGGTCTTCGCTACTCAACAGGTGTTAGACTGAAGAGAGGGCATTATTCTCGTGATTACCAAAACTAGAAGGAAATCACATACTTTGGATAAATTTGGACCATGCCGTTCCCAAAATATGGGTTCACGACAATGTCGTGAAACATAATGACTATGACGGTAAAATACAACTAGGGGTTCTATTTACCTAAACTATGAGGTCCCAAAGAGTACAAAGGTTAAGCTCGTTCTACGGTTTTAAATTTCTTATTTGGTAAAAGGGATCACACTGCACGGGAAAGCTATGCACGTATTTTATTAGGGTTGAGTGTTTCCATTTAAAAAAACTCTTTATTACGTTGGCAAGGTAAGAAGATAACCCATAATTAATTTAATCGTATATTGAATACTTTAGAAAGTACTACCATATATTAACTTCAATTTCAATTTACTATATATAAATCAAACTCTTTTTTGCCATACACAACTAAGAAACAAATTGAACAGGTGATTAGATGCATATTTCCTAAGTTATCCCTAAAACTAGCATCTCATGCATATTAACAAATTCCAATTATAACTTTCCTATGTAACAAGAGACTACATTAGACAGCTTATTCATTTTAGAATGACCTATAAAAATTCCAATAATAATAATTAAATTACACATCACCTTTTTCGTCATCATTCTTCCATCCCACAAAACCCACGTGAGCATGATATCAGTGATAAATCGTTAGCATGGCATCCACCCTAAACAATCATAATTATCATTTTTCAGTTTCCCATTTACCTCTGACAACAATTACAATTTGCAATCGAAATAAAAAGGTCTAGAAACATGTATTCATTGGATTTCATTTCACTTCACTTTGTAGCTTAGGAGAGAGAAAGAGAAAGGAAGAGAGAGAAAACATCATTTTTTCAAAAGTTCTAATACACACAACAAGTTTCATTATAGTGTTTTAAACAGTTATTTACGTGTGTTTAAATGTTTTCAGGGTGATTTGGCAACCTTACGAGGTCTCACAGCTTTCTATTCTTACATTTTCTCACTAGCTACAAAACATTCAAAACGGGCTTGGAGGCTAAGAAACTGCTTCCAAAGGTTATCTTCCGATGAGCACACACACCATGATTAACTTTCTACGTGTCCCCAGATATACCAAGAATTCATAGCAACTGACGGAATTGAAAAAGAGCGAACGGTTTACGTTTGGCGGTTAGTTCTCTGGGGCCACTGGTCGTAGTTCACCCAGTTGTAAAATGACAAAAGTTAGCTCGAGTACCTAGAAAACTACATCCATAACTAACGTTTTATGGAGAAGCACAAAACGAGACATCTCCTACTAGTTCCCTATATAAAGATAATTCGTTAGAGTCAATGGATGAGAACTAGAAAACCATGTTCAAACGGTGACAATTTTTTTGGAGTGACAAGACAAAATTGGACCAGTTTGACCTCGTCAAACTATGACTGGAGGCCTACAAAATGGCTTCACCAAACTATCCCGAAAAGTGCTCTTTCCTATACTAAATGTTCCATGCATTTGTCTAGTATAAATGCTAGAGGTTTGCAAAGATAGAACGTGATTTCTCTTTCCGGGTTTCAAATGGTGGTCCAAAACGAAGGCCAAATTTCTAGTTTTAATAACTCTCTACTGTTGTAAACCGATGTAACAGGGCTCCTAAAAGAGTGTCAAAAGGATTTCATATGATCATTTTAGGTCAAACCAAAAATCAAGGTGACTCCTCGTATACCAAGGTACACGAATGAAACTTCACATCTCATTTCCAAAGTTGTGAAGGGTACTTGGTGAGTCTTCTAAAATTTCAAAATTTAACTATTTAAAACCAAGAGAAGGTCAACTTTATCAATGGGGATTCAAATTCGTCTGGTCAATAGAACGATATTGGAGCAATCAAGAAGGGTAAGAGTTTTCTAAATCATCTTGAAGTGAGGGTGATATTTCATGGTTTAAAATAGATGAGTTAAAATGACTTCAGAGTTGTGACATGACACTTTATTGTTTTGCAACGATTTGAAGGAACATTTGACTATGTTAAAAATCCCATAATTTTAAAATTCTATTCAGTTGTAAAAGAGAACTAAAACACGAGAATTATGAGAGGTAAGGGAAGAAGCACAATGCCTAGAGAATGAAGTCGGTCAAAGCCGTAGGCTTGGGTTCAATCTCTTGCTTGGGCACTTCACAACGGCTTGATCCACGAGCGTCCTCAACTCCACCATTTTGCATACACGTCTACCAGGGAAGTTACATTGCAAATGAAAACATCTTGTTTTCTATGCCTTGATGGTTTTCCAACAGAGTACGTAGTTTCTTGAGCGTTTCTAAAATCTTTTGAACAGATCCATTATGTGCCTATCTTACAATCTGGCATTCCATGAGGCAACATTTCATCAAGGCATTTTGTCAAACAGTTGACATTTTTATATACATATCTGCCATAACACTCGCAACTATAGCATTTGCCAAATGTCCCGTACTTTCAAGCCCTTGAGATCACATTTTTATTTTACTCAAACCAAGCAAAAATCTCCTCGTATTGATGGTCAGGGTAGGTTCCATAAGACCACATCTCTTTAAGGCATTCTGACAACCAGTCCAACACCTTTTAACAGACCCATTTTTTTTCATATCCTGCTATCATTGCAGTCCAGGAGACCGCATATCTTTCAGGTATTTTGTCAAACAGTTCACATGTGTTGTGTATGCCTTCACATTTTGCATACAAGCTGATCTGGGTACCTGACAAGACATTAAAGGATATTATCTCCCCATGATGCTTTGATGGATGTCCATGCGCAGTTCTAAAGCTCCCATTTTGACAGCAGCTAGGAGGTTATCAACAAAGGTTGTGGGGTGTGGCTTCCAACCTGCCAACCGTATTTTTCTTGGAAAATTTCCAATGCAGTTTCAACAAAACCATTTTGTGCATATCCCAAATCATTGCAATCCATGGAACCACATTTCTCCCACGCATTAAGTCGAATAGATTGCATGTTTCCACGTTTTGCAGTGGTCGACATGATGCTTACAACTAAATTAAAGCGGTAAAATTCCCCCTTTTGGCGTAGCTTGGGAGGAGTGACATAGTGAATAAAACAAAACAAAACAAAAAATATATTTCCAAAATGCTTTGCTGGATGTCCATATGATGTCCTAGGCTCGAATTTTGGCACAGTCAGTGTGCAGCTTGCAAATGTAAACTGATTAGGTTGGAGACCTATTTATTGCATGGTGAAATGGTGTGACTTTGTCTCTTGAGGCAAAACCCCATGCACTCCATGCCCAATTGAAATCATGTTCCATGAGAAGCTTTCTAGATCCTTCATTTGGTCAAACGTTAAACCCAGCGCCCCCTTCAACATTTGTAAACTACACATCTGAGAAACAATCCTCTGTTCCCCTTTTTTTTTTTTGGCTAGGCATCCATGCGGGAAGAAAAAGTTCAAGTTTTGATGCAGGCTAGGGAAGGAGCTGGTACAGGCCGCCCAGCCATACAAATCCGCCACATGCTAGTTTCTGACCCCATGGAAGGAGGTGAAGCGGTGTAGAGGCATTATGTCGGGGTGGGTGTCTCCACAAGGAAACAAAAATGGCCTCCCTCCTGCCTGTTGGTGCACCAAACAAGTGTGGAGCTTCTCCCCATGGCGGCAGCGCTCCCTCACACTCAGCAAAAGCTAGAAAAAAAAACACAAAGGAACTCCCACCCCCCTTTTTCCCTAAATCCGCCCCTATAAACATGGGCCTCTTTCCCCCTTTTTTTTTTAAAATTTAATTATGCTTCTATTTCTCATTTTAATTTTATTTTAACTCCATTATTCTCATCAAAATAGGTATACCTAAAAAAACAATACGAGAGGAGACTCGGTTAGCTTTAGGTGGTAGAAATATTATTTCACCTTTAAAATGACAATTAAAACGAGTACGCAAGCAAGCCTGGTCGACCAAGGGGGAACTAGAGAGGAGTTTCAAAAACAAATGCAAGACAAGGGCCAACCACAACGTTGCAATAGGATACCCTCCTCTTGCATGAATTGAGGCTCAATCATGGGCGACCAATCCAAATAGTAAAATCGTTTATCGATAATAAAAATAAATAAATTTGATAACAAATCGATAATCAGATAAAGAAGTTGTCGTCGATCGATAATTAAAATAATAATATTATTACTATTTATATTGCTATTATTATTACGACTTAAGACTACTTATTAATCACATTGACAAGGATCAGCAGGAGCACAACAACATTAAATTCTTAGCAACATGGTCGTCGAAGAAGAACAGGAAGGATGAGGAACTGGGCATTACGGGTGTGTGGACATGCGCACTCTTTTGTTCCTTTTTCCTCCTCAATCGCAGAGACCACCAATTTCTTCCGCTGCTCCGACGTTGTCTCCATGATCACCACATGTCCTGGTAGACCCATGGGGGCACGGAAGAAAGCATTATTTTTTCCTATGCATTGGGAAAATTTCTCAATGCCTCCCCGCGACCCGCCAAGCCACCCAAGGTGCACTCCTCCCACTCATAACTTGAGTTCTACTTGGAGTTAGGAGGACTTATTTATATCACTTAGGAAGGTGAGAAAATTTCCTATCCATTGGGAATGGTTTAGGGAAATTTTGAAAGTGTTGAATATGAGAAAAATCTAGTTGAATTTCTGAGCCTATTAGAGAGCAGGTATGGGGTAAGATTACTCCCTGAATCTAACTAGAACATCTAACCCTAAAATTTAAACCTTGTAAACATGTTATAAGTTCATAAAGGAAACTTGTGTTTTGGTAAGTAGGTTTTGTTTTGGAACCTATTAGTGAAAATTGATGTCTTGCAACTTAGTTGTAGACACTTCAAATCAAAAAAAATTATCCCATAATTTTCTAGCTAACTCTAGGTTGTTTCTTAGGTCTCAAGTGGTTTTTGAACGGGCACTACATACATGGTTACTTGTGTTTTAGAATGGGCTCCCACTCTCACATACTATATAAGTTTAAATAAAATTTTAAACTATCCTACAATAATAATTCACCACCTTTTAATGCTAAAATTCTTAAATGCTTTAATACCCTAATAGTCTAAGTCTCATCAAAAATGTTGTAAAAATATATAGTAGAATTTATTGTCATTCCTATTTACTGTGTTTTAGAATGGGCACCAATTCTCATGGCTTGTTTAAAGTTATGAAATTGATTGAGGATTTATAAATTGTCATGTATAGAATGAGAAGATGCCCATTCTCATATAGGAATCATAAAATACTTGCTTGGGAAGATAGGAATTATAAAGTAAGAGTATTGATTATACATTCTCATAGCTTTAAACTAAAATACTTGTTCAATATATAGGAATCACAAACAATATTGCTTGTATGAGAATGTTTAGAAAATGCACATGCCCATTCTCATTAAAAAAATATTATTCAATCACGACTATCATAACATTCTCTCTCTCTCTCTCTCTCTCTCTCTCTATATATATATATATATATATATATTACTTGTATTATAATTTTTAGAATGGGCATATTCCCTTTATGATAGGACTAATCAAATTTACTTTGTTTTAGAATGTGCACCCATTCTCACATCTTGTTAAAAGAGTTGTAAAATTTATGGAGATTTTTTACATTGTCTTGTATTGAATGGGTAGATGTCCCTTCTCATTTAGGAATCAAAATATTTTCTTGGGAATATTGAATCAGCAGATGTCCCTTCTCATTTAGGAATCATATAAGACTTGTTTGGGCATATATGAATCATAAAAGAATAGTATGCATTATACATGATCATAGATTTTAAATAGTATGACATTGATTGAGTTGTGAAATTGATGGATAATTTTTGCATCGTATTGTATTGAATGGGAATATGTCCCTTTTCATTTAGGAATCATATAAGAACTACTTGGGCATATTGAATAGGTAGATAACCCTTCTCATTTTGGAATCATAGAAGACTTGTTGGATAGATATGAATCACAAAAGAAGAGTATTGATTATACATGCTCATAGCTTTTAAATATGTATGAAATCGATTGAACATTTTTACATTGTCTTTTGTTGAATGGTCAGATGTCCATATCATATAGGAATCCTTAGTTTGGGTAGATAAGAATCACAAACAATATTGCTTATATGATAATGTTTAGAATGGGCACATGCCCATTCTCATAAAACAAATATTATTCAATCATGACTCTGCAGGATACTGTTCTCAAAAAAATAAATATTACTTTTATTATAATGTTTAGAAGGGGCATATACCCAAGACTTTGTTGGGAATATAGGAATCATAAAATAAGAGTATGGATTATACATGCTCATATTTTTAAATAGGTATGAAATTGATTAACCATTTTTACAATGTCTTTTATTCAATGATAATATTCCCATCTCGTATAAGAATCATTAGTTTGGGTAGATATGAATTAAAAAACATTTCCAATATGAGGATGTTTACAATGGGCACATACCAATTCTCATAAAACAAATATTATTCAATCATGAGTTTGCAGATGCCCATTCTAAAAAAAAAAATATTACTTGTATTATTGTATTATAATGTTTAGAATGGGCATATGCCCTTTATGATAGGAATAATCAATTTTTTTGTTTAGAATCTACACCCATTTTCACATCTTGTTAAAAGAGTTGTGAAATTGATGGTGATTTTTGAATTTTCTTGTATTGAATTAGTAGATGCCCTTTCTCATTTAGGAATCATAGAATAATTATCTTGGGTAGATAGGAATAGGGTTTTGATTTTTTTTTCTCTCTTATGGATGAGTTTTTTTCTATGTTATGACCGGGTTTTTTTCATTAAGATTTTTATATGAGAAAGAAGAATTTATGTGAAAGGATTTGGGCTGATTGGACACAAATATTATTGAAAAAGAAACTTGTTGTAGAAGTAGTAAAAAGATACGAAAGAGAAAGGTATGACCTTTCTCTTTACGTATCTATTTTTATTACCATTGTAACAAGTTTCTTTTTCAATAATCGTTGTGTCCAATCAACCCAAATCCTTTTGTATAACTTCTTCTTTCTCATAAAAAAATCTCTAAATGAAAAAAACCATGGCCGTAACAAAGAAAAAAACTCGTCCGTAAGAGAGAAAAATCAAAACCCTAGCTATTCAAAATCAATATTATTATAAAGTAATTGACCAAGAAATACTACCTCTGAAAAATGGCGCCAAAAATTTGAAACATGAATTTAACCTACCGTAATAAATCACCAGTAAATACTAAACCGCAAAAGGTTACATATTTAAATGCTTTAATGTCATATTATCCCAATGTTAAGAAACATTTAAATGTTTTGAAGAGGTATTAGAATAATGAAAAATACATAGTACTATTTTTGTACATACATTCAAAATTTGAATATATAATACATTTAATATGTTGTAATATGCTTATATATTTGAATTTATTGGACCCATTTAATTGTTTTAAATAGATATGTGAATAATGAAATATATATAGTATAATTTATTGTCATACCTAAGTAGATACATGTAATGATTTATAAAAGTCCACATTTACAGAAAATATTTTTAATAATGAAACCATGAAATTTAAATACATTGTACTATTTACGTATTTATTGTGTTTTAGAATGGGATCCCACTCTCACGTACTATATAAAGTTTTTTTTTTTTGAAACTATCCTACAATAATAAATCACCACCTTTTAATGCTGAAATGCTTAAATACTTGTAATATCGTATAGTTTGAGTCTATTGTAAATGTTGTAACAAGATATTTGAATAATGAAAAAATATAGTAGAATCTATTATCATTCCTATTTACTATGTTTTAGATGTTAGGAAATTAATATTAATGTTCACATGAATATTGTGGGTTATTTACCATAGGGTAAAATATAACTCAGTTATATATGTTTGTTATAATATTGTTGTGTTTAAAAACAATATAACAATAGTTCAAATATAGTAGTTTGTTATTATATTGTACGTGAGTATAGTTGTTGAACTAACTCACAAATATAGGAGATATTGTAGGTTCTAGGAGATTCCTTAATAATAGGAATTCCTCTCCTATATATATATACATATATATACATGTGTGTGTGTGTGTGTGTGTGTGTGTGTGTGTGTGTGTGTGTGTGTGTGTGTAATGGTGTTCGAATGAAGATGCATCAATAGTGTGAAGAATATTATTGTTTGGTGTTTTATTTGTGTAAAACTCGTTTATATTTTAGATTTGGTATCAGAGCGAATGGAATCTTGAAGATTGTGAGGGGCAATCTTATTACTAATTGCCCCTGTGAATGGAGTTTTTGATATATGTGAAGTAGTTTTTATATTTCCTTATTATTTATTTCAGTATTTTAGGTGGACGTTTAGAGCTAATACTCGGTAGTGTGTGTGGTAGCTATTTTCCTACATCAGATTTGGCTCGTGTTCCTCTACATCCATTTGTTTTCTCCATGAATGTTAGTGTTGTTCATCTTGAAAATGTGTCTTTAGCAATCCATCTTTGGTGGTCTAGTTTATTCCTGTGTTTGAAGTTTTAAGGAGTACTTGAAATCATTGTGTGTTATATTCAAACATGTTTCCATTAGGATCTTCCCATGTGCATGCCATGCATTTGATTCTTTGTAATCAATCTAGTTGTCACATGTACACCCTCTTGTGAACACCGTGTATCATTATTGCTTGGGAGAATATCAAACTGATCAACTGCATGAGAACATGGTATACACCTGGCTAAATAATGATGATTGCACAAAGGCATTGAGATGATTGAATAGCTCGTAAGAAAAATCATCCATCTTGTACATGTTATTCTTGGCTATAATGTGTATTCAAAGTGGAGGCAGATTCAATTGCCAAATTGTTCGGAAACTAAGACATCAACAATTGCGAACATATTTTATGTCGGTGATTCAGATCTTGTTGAAGTACTGGATGATATCTACCAACAGTTGTGGGCATCCTCTTTGAGATTGATCTGCGCAACTTTTCATCCAACTGCTCATCGATCCTTTGGTTTTCGAATTAAGAAATCCTTGTAGAGACCTGGGAGTTGTATCACATACAAACTGCAACTCGCTAATGGTTCTATCTTGGTCAGATCTTATTTGGTGGACACGAAGACTCAGCTATCACCTGCAAGTGAATCAAATCCACGACTTTATATTGAATAGTCTGAGATCGACGCACTGGACGGATTACACATGTATTACATGCAGTTCTACATTAAAATTCCGTATATGCATGTCAATTAGGTTATTTTGTCATAGTATGTGTGAATCTAATAATAGCCTCCAGCTATATTAGAAAATTGAGTCATTATAGTTTAGTTTTTAGATTTTAATTGGTCATTGAGTCTTTTGTTTTTTGTTTTTAATAGTTATTTGAGTCAAATAAAAGTATTTTTAGTAGTTATTGTTTCATCATGTAATTAGTATCATGTATTAGAGTCTTAAATCGTATAAGTTTTAATTCAATATATTTGGCCATGTTTTAATGGAGTTCTTTTTTTATAGGGTCCTTTCGTCATTTTGTAATAATTTTGTATGTCTTACGTCATATAGGGTCAAAATAAAAAAATTGTCTCGTGGACGCATTTTCAGTGTTACTTGACATCCAGAAACTAAATCATTTCACATTATAGGAGGGATAATATATAATAAACAATGTGGAAATAGTTGAGCATCATAGATTTATCTAACCGAGTTAAGAACACATATTTTGAAGGATGGAGGCACCAAGGCTAGATCTTTGGAGGATAACCAATGACCTCTTATTATTCACCAATGATGGTGCCACATGAAGTTCGGTGGCATTTTTTGGTGTGAGTTTGCTATTAGTTATGTGCTTTGGTTTTTACAGTTTGTAGTTTTCAATAAGTGAAAAATTGACATTGAGAGGGGAACATGATCAACATGATCCAATGTTCCATTTCCATTTTTTTCAGTTGTGTATGTGATTATTCCTACTTAAATTCCCCAATGAAAAAACATAGTGAAGAATAGATAGCATAGTGAAAAGCAACATCATGAGTCTTGATGAGGTAGAACAGTTCAGATGTGTTCATGTTTGTACCTAGGTTTGTGGTTAGCCTTCTAAAAACCATTGAAGGTTGTTCATATGTGTTCCTACTTGAGTTCCCACACTATCTAGGTCAGATGTGTTCCCTAGATTTACCAGTTGATAAGAAGATGATTCTTGAGTGTGTACCCATCCTCATCGGTTATATTTGTTCTGTAGTGCCCCGTCCCTCGTGCTCTTTTTCTTCTTCGACGATCGTGTTGCTAAATGTCGAATGTTGTTGCATTTCTGTTAAACATTAGGGGCTTCACCTTGTCGAGCTTACCTGTTGATCACTCTTATGCTTGGGCTCTCGATTAAGTGATTTTGTTTTGTCCCTATCGTTTAGATCCTAAAGGATTATTTCGAATCCCTTTTAGGTGCGAGGGTGTTTTAAAACATAATAAAAATAATTAGTAAATGAATGGGTATCAATTATATTTTTATATGTGTATATTAATAATAAAATATTATTTTGAATTAATTAAACCTTTCCAGGCCCCTACGCATGCTTTTTCACAATTTATTGTGTATTTGACGTTTCTTGCCCACATAAATTGTAAATATGTATGGTCAATTTCTCCTCTCGCTTAGCGTGGAAATATGGGATTCCTTGTTTCCTTGGTTTCCGAAAAGTGGGTGCGTGGAGTTTAATGGCCGCCCTTTTTGTCCTTGTTTTTCCTTTCTAGCCGCCTTCTCATTAAAATGTCTGACCCGACTGCTGGAGTGTGCTGGGTGTGGCGTGTGTTTGGTGAGGGGGTCATTTTCACTATTTTAGTGGCGTTTGGTTTTGTGTAGACTAAAACTTGCTGGTTCATGCACAGTCTACAGTTGTGCCATTTCAAAACCATATTCTCCCATTGCTATTGCATACAAAAGGTGTGCGTTTTCTCAAGAGGCAGTCACATTGTTTCACACATGTGACAAAAACAGATTGGCAACCTACATTTAGTCTCCTATGCTGGTCATATGCCAGTGTTTTCTTTTTCCCTCTTTTTGTATGCATGGGTTTTCTCTCAGCCTGTAAAAATCCATGTGTATGGTTTGGTGGATTTAAGTGCATTCTTTGATGATCTAGGACGTTTTCTCTTGTTGTTTCTGCATGTTTTTGGTTACCTTGCTAGAGAGGACATCTGTACACTTGTCAAATCTCCTCTTGCACTGACTGCATGAAGGGTAAAGGTGAACTAATCATGCATGACACCAGACATGGTAAGTGAGAAATGTGCAGGTTCATCAATATTTATTGTTCAAACTCATAGTTCTTTTGTTTACCAAATGAACACAGTGTAGAGTATTCTTTATTCAATGTTGTGTTTATTGTATATCTTAGAAATGGGTTACAATAGACCAAGTTAAGTCCCCCAAGATATCGAGAGGCAGTCACACTATTTCACCATGCAACAAATAAGCCTCCACCCAATCGGTTTACATTTGTCATTAAATTTTCAGCCTGTGCCAAAATGGAGTTGTTGAAAAGGCGTGGGAACTAGTTGATTTAATGCCTCAAAGAAATGCGGTCTCATAGAGTGCTATGATTGCAGGCTGTGCAAAAAAATGAGTTTGTTGAAAAGGCCTTGAAAATTTCAAGCAAATACTGTTGGCAAGTTTAAATCCAAACTCCACAACACACTCAGCATCCTTCATGCATGTGCCAAAATGGGAAGCCTTGGAACAGACATGGGCGCCTTTGATGTTATCAGGGCAAGATAAAATAATAATAATAATAATAATATTTTTCTTGTGTGTGTGAATGGCCATTCATGGCCGGGCCTAGCTATCTTGAGGAAGCTCTAAACTTTTTCATCGGCATGACAATAAACTGGTGGTGGCTGTGTGAAGGTGTTTGCTTGGTGCTTGCAGCAAACTATGGCAGTTGTGTGGACGTGCTTGCTTGGTGTTTGGGAAAAGCCTGTGGTGGCTGGAAGGATGTGTTTGCTTGGTTCTAGTGAAATAAAAACATGGTCTCTAGGGCTTCAGTCAGGGTAGGGACTTTTGGCAGATGTTGTAGTTGCAGGTGTTATGGCAGATATGTATACAAAATGTCAACTTTTTTGACAAAACGCCTCGAAGAAGTGTTGTCTCATGGAATGCCAGGATTGCAAGATATGCACATAATGGATCTGTTCAAAAGGTTTTAGAAACACACAAGTAACTACTTATTCTGTTGGAAAACTTCAAGTGATCGAAAGTTGGTGTGATGCGTGGAGGTTAGATCCAAGCTTGTGAACTGGTTGACAAGTGCCCAAGCAAGAGACTAAACCCAAGCCTGTGGCTTTGACCGACTTTTTCTCTAGGCATGGTCCTTCTTCCCTTACCTCTCATAATTCTCATGTTTTAGTTTTCTTTTGCAACTAAATAGAATTTTAAATTATTAGGATTTTTAATACAGTTAAATGTCCCTTCAACTCATTGCAAAACAATAAATTTTCGTGTCGTAACTCACAACATCATTATAACTCGTCTACTTTAAACCATGATCTATCACCCTCACTTCGAGATGATTTAGAAAACTCTTACCCTTCTTGATCACTCCAATATCGTTTATCGACCAGACGAATTTGACTCCCCATTGATAAAGTTGACCTTCTCCTTGTTTTAAATAGTTAAATTTTGTAATTTTCGAGACTCACTAAATACCCTTCGTAACTCTGGAAATGAGATGTGAAGTTTCATTCGTGTACCTTGGTATACGAGGAGTTACCTTGACCTTTGGTTTGACCCGAAACAATCATATGACATCCTTTTGACGCTCTTATAGGAGCCCTGTTACATCGGTTTACAATAGTAGAGAGTTGTTAAAACTAAAAAGTGGCTTTTGTTTTGGACCACCATTTGAAATCCGAAAGAGAAATCACGTTCCGTCTTCGCAAACCTCTAGCATTTATGCTAGAAAAATGCATGGAACATTCAATATAGGAAAGAGAACTTTTCGGGATAGTTTGGCGAAGCCATTTTGTAGGCCTCCGGTCACAGTTTGACGAGGTCAAACTAGTCCAATTTCGTCTTGTTGCTCCAAAAAACTTGTCGCCATTTGAAAATGGCTTACTAGTTCTCTGTTCCCATTAACTCTGATGAATTCTCCCCATATAGAGGAACTAGTAGGAGATGTCTCGTTGCGTGCTTCTCCATCAAACGTCAGTTATGGACGTGGTTTTCTGGGTACTCGAGCTAACTTTTGTCATTTTACAATTGGGTGAACTATGACCAGTGGCCCTGAAAACTAGCCACCAAACGCAAACCGTTCGCTCTTTTTCAATTATGCCAGTTGCTATGAATTCTTGGTATATCTGGGGACACGTAGAAAGTTATTCATGGTGTGCGTGTTCATTGGGAGATAACCTTTGGAAGTAGTTTCTTAGCCTCGAGCTCATTTTGTATGTTTTGTAGCTAGTGAGAAAATGTAAAAGTAGAAAACTGCGGACCCTCGTAGGGTTGCCAAATCACCCTGGAAACTTTTAATACACGTAAATAACTATTTAAAACACTATAGTGAAACTTGTTGTGTGTAGTGGAACTTTTGACAAAATGATGTTTTCTCTCTCTTCCTTTCTCTTTCTCTCTCCTAGGTTTATAAATGAAGAAAAAAAAATGCAATGAACACATGTTTCTAGACCTTTTTAATTTCGATTGCAATTTGTAATTATTGTTAGATGTAAATGGGAAATTGAAAAATGATAATTATGATTGTTTAGGGTGGATGCCATGCCAGCGATTTATCATTGATATCTTGCTCACGTGGGTTTTGTAGGATGGAAGAACGATGACGAAAAAGGGCGATGTGTGATTTGATTATTATTATTGTAATTTTTATAGGTCATTGTAAAATGAATAACTGTATAATGCAGTCTCTTGTTACCGAAAAGTTATAAATGAAATTTGTTAATAAGCATGATATGCTAGTTTTAGGGATACTTAGGAAATGTGCATCTAATCACCAATTCAATTTGACTTTTAGTTGTGTATGAAAAAGAAAAGGGGGGGGGGTTTGATTTATATATAGTAAATTGAAATTGAAGTTAATACATTGTAGTACCTTCTCAGTATTTAATAAATGATTAAATTAATTATTGGGTTACCTTCTTACATTGTAAACACAATAAAGAGTCTTAATGGGAACACTCAACCCTTAATAAAATATTCATGCATAGCTTTCCTACTTGTGTGATCCCCTTTTACCATATAAGAAATTTTAAGACCGTAGAACGAACTTAAGCTTTGCACTCGATGAGACCTCCTAGGTTAGGTAAATAAAACCCCTAGTTGGAGTTTACCATCATAGTCTTTATGTCTAGCGACATTGTCGTGAACCCATATTTAGGAATGACATGGTCCAAATTTATCCAGAGTATGCGGTTTCCTTCTAGTTTTGGTAATCGTGAGAAGAATGTACTCTCTTCAGGTCCGATACCAGGCTGAGTGTTGAAGACCACCTTAGGAGTCACCTTATGAGTCCTTGTTCGAAGGATCGACTAAGCGGTGCTACCTTGGTTTCTATCAAAATAACCTCTTGGTATTTTCTTGAATGTGGTTTAGTTTAATTATGTCCGCTTGCCTTAAAATCACATGTAGTAGAGGCGTAGATCGTTAGGTGCATATTGGAATTAAACTAAACCCTAGTGGTTTTTGTCATTAACTTGTGGGTAGAAACTATATTTTAACTCCTTGTATGCGAAATTGAGTGGAAAGATGTTGATTCTAGAGAACCTTAGAAATTGTAATCTTGTCCCTTAATCCCTTGTTATGTCATTTATGGCATTAAGGAATAAAGAATATTCCTTATGCGGAATCGTGAAGTGTAGTGACATGGGATCTTCGTGTACATAGATCACTTGTGTTCATGTGTAGTTTATTATGCTCCTAGCCTTGTACTTCTTTAAGATGTCAGACAAGTGCTTTCGTATCTCTTTTGTTTCGAGACGATGCTAAGAACGAGACCTTAGTGCGATATAAGAGCATATCATATAATGTTGCACATGAGATTGGAGATTAGGTTTATGGTCAATCTTGGAGTCCTTATAACTTAATTAAACTTTAACATGCGTGGCAAAGAATATAAGTTACCTTGGTGCGACCAAACTTTGAGAAAACAAAGGATGTATATATATATATATATATATATATATATATATATATATATATATATATATATATATATATATATATATTATAGGAATTCAATATAGTTATCAAATATATATCTTATAGAATTCAATAAGTTAGTCAAATTATAATAACAATGGTAGGAAATAAATATAGTGTGAATCGAGAAATTTTTTGGTAAAGAGCTACCCTATATCTAAATCTCCATCAAATCCTTTTATTACGTTTTGGACATCAAGTCACTTTCATTTGAGATGTAAGGGTAAAACTGTAGACATCAAATAAATGTTGGAGAAGAATATTTCTACATAATAGAAGATGATTAAGTATTTTGTATGCAATTTGATTTATGCCAAATATGTATGTCAGTTATGGAAATTTATATAAAGTATAAGAAGCTAACTTGAGAAGGTCGAATTGTATTTTCAACCGTGGAATAAACTTAAGAAAATGTAGGTGGACAAACGAGAAAATTTATCCTTTCTCGTAATGTCCCTGGAATGTTAACTTTAACCAAAAATACATTTAAGGAAATGATGTGTTGTGGGTTCGCCATTCCTGAAGCCATGTTCTTGTGGTTGGGTCTTTACTAGTAACCTTCCATTGGGAAAAGTGTAGCATCAACATGCCTACGTCATTTTTGTGTGTCTATGTGAGTCGATGATTTTGTGATTGTCGTATGTGAGTCGGTTCTATACTTGAAGCCCATGTTGTGTTGTGTGTAGTAAGCTTTGTAAGTAAAAAAATATATATCCTGGTATTTTACTGTTGTATTTGTGTGTAAAATGTGGGCACTACATATGGTATCAGAGCGAGGTTCATGCTCTCGAACCTCTGGGACAGATTGGAGTTGTGATGACTTTGCATGATGGGATGATGTTACATGATGGGTTGCATGTTGGTGATGGTGCTTCATGATGGTGATAAATATTGGAAGAGTAATGTGTTTTAAGAGTGATGTGATCTATGTTGTAATTGTGATAATGTGAACACATGATGTGTATGTCACTTAGTGTGCATTTTTATCATGTTGATGTCCTAGGGATGGGAGTATTCTCCCTCCTTCGTGTGGATTCTATGAAGAATTCACGTGTGAATTACTGCTTGTGATGGGAATATTGACTCTCCTTTTTGTGGATCCAATGAGGAATCCGTGTGTGATGTACCACCTTGTTTTGTGTGAATGGAATGATATTGTGTTATGTGGGTGTGTCGATATGTTGTATGACTGGATTGATGTAAAGTGAATCACATTTCATCGTGATGTCATCACCGTATTGTGATTTGTTGTGTGCATCGTCGTGTTGTATTACAATTGACTATATGTCGTAATGTTAGACATTGTGTTCCTCATACGTATAATTCATGTAATATGTGATGGTTCATGTCGTGATTTAGGGGCATATGGTGCGTATGATCCCTAGTGTATAGTGATTGCACTTTGGGTGCAGGATGTGATAATGTGATGTATCGTAACTCGTGAAAGTAATGATTGTGTTATACCCTGTATATATATACCATCCGTAATATGTTATGGTTATTGTGTGTGAATTACCATTGTGTTAGTGATGTAGTTATGTGTATGTTGTGGACCTTACACTAGACAACCCTAAGGGGATAAATTGTCAAGAGTGTATGTGTGGAGAGAGGAGGCGTGGACCAGGTTGTCATAATCTTGAGCTGAGTACAAGTGAGAAAGTGGAGTCTTATATAGACTGAAAACCCACTTTTATCTGTTTAGTATACTTTGAGCTTGCTCAGTATATTGTGGGTGTGCACCACCTTAGGCTCAACTTATGCAACTTGTGTCCCCTGCTCTTTCCTATTGGATTGTTCATTGAATAATCCTATGTGATTTTGACTATGTTGATCCTTGTGGGAGTTTGGAGTTATGATTCAGGCAGAGATGATGACAGATACATTATTTGGTTTACTCATTTCTGGTTACATGTATATTTTCATGAGCTGAGGCTCGATGTCCGAGTGCCAGCAACTCGATGAGTACCCCTTTGGTGGCGGTATGAGGCCACATAGTGATTGTGATGTGCTATTTTCTTATTGCGTATTTTATTCGTAAATTGATCATTATTTTTTTAACTAGAACCAGCCATTTTCTTGATTGACATGTTCTTATATTTTGGGCATTTATTTGATTGTTGCACTAACAGTTGGATTTTACACTAACCAAGGCTAATTAGCCATTTTTTTCTTAGTTTTAAAACTTTCTTTTCATATTTAAAAGTTTTGTAGCCTAGCCCAAGGCTTTTGATTTTTCCACTTGGCATTTGAATGGATTGTTATGCTGGTTCTAATGTCGTAATGTGTTGGAATAGGGTCATGGGATTCACCATGGAGTGGTTGAACCTATGGACCCGCTTCATTGTATAGGGGTACGCCCCAAGGAGTTACAGATAACTAGTGGGTTGTTGAACCACGAGTTATTATGTCACTTGGGTTTAGGGGTGACGGGGCTCTATGTGCCTAGGGCCATAGAGTGACCCGACCTCATTTAAAAGGAGAAAGGAGATGGGACTCTATGGTTGAGTGACCTGTTATTCTTTATGGCGCTCTATGGTTGAGTGACCTGATATTCTTGATGGGGCTCTATGGTTGAGTGACCCGACTTGGTTCTGGCACTATGTTTCTTCCTCTTGCGAGGTATATGGAGATTATCTGGTGATGCTTTGGGGGGGTATATGAACTCGTATTCTGCTGCTTTGGAGATATCGGGAGTTGTTTTCGTGATGCCTTGTGATGTGTGGAGTTGGCATAGTGAGTTATGTATACCTGTGTGAGTCTTTTTGACACCTTGTTATGTATGAGGCTTGACTCTTCCCTTGGTTGGTATGGACAGTTGGATATTGGATTGGAACTATGTTGTTATAGTCATGGATTTTGGGGCTTGTGATACCCGTTGTATATGTATCAACGTGTTGATTTTGTTTGTTAGTCATATGTGTGTACTAGATCTATGTCTAGAATGTAACTGTTGGAAATTAATTGTTATGTGGTCTACTCATTGTCATTCCATGGTTTGGTGAAACCCTTGTGATGTGGTACGATCATGAAAGTATGTAAAAGTAGGCTTGTGAAATTTTAGTGTTGTGTATGACCTTGGTAGGGTGTTGTGACTGTAGTTCATGATGGGAACCCACAAGAATGAATAAACAAAAATTCGATAAAAATGAAATTTTAAAGGACTTGAATTAAGAATAATGTCAATGGAAAGAGATTAATGAAATAACGAATAAGAGAGAACTGCCAATCTTCACAGAACCTTGAAAGTTAAAATTTCTACCAAATGTTCCTAGGGCCACCCCGTAACCGTGATTTTGTGTCTAAAATCTTAATCTTAGAGCATACCTTCACCCATATTTGTTCCTTGTTGCTACCTTTTCTCTTTCTTCACTGTATGTCGCATCGAGGATGATGCTTTCTTAAGGGGAGGAGAATGTAGTGCCCCGTCCCTCGTGCTCTTTTTCTTCTTCAACATTTGTTGCTAAATGTCGAATGTTGTTGCATTTCTGATAAACATTAGGGGCTTCACCTTGTCGAGCTTACCTATTGATCGCTCTTATGCTTGGGCTCTCGATTAAGTGATTTTGTTTTGTCCCTATCATTTAGATCCTAAAGGATTATTTCGAATCCCTTTTAGGTGTGAGGGTGTTTTAAAACATAATAAAAATAATTAGTAAATGAATGGGTATCAATTATATTTTTATATGTGTATATTAATAATAAAATCTTATTTTGAATTAATTAAGCCTTTCTAGGCCCCTACGCATGCTTTTGTCACAAGTTATTGGCTATTTGACGTTTCTCGCCCACTGAAATTGTAAATATGTATGGTCAATTTCTCCTCTGCTTAGCGTGGAAATATGGGATTCCTTGTTTCCTTGGTTCCCAGAAAGTGGGTGCGTGGAGTTTAATGGCCGCCCTTTTTGTCCTTGGTTTTCCTTTCTAGCCGCCTTCTCATTAAAATGTCTGACCCGACTGCTGGAGTGTGTTGGCGTGGCGTGTGTTTGGTGGGGGGGTCGTTTTCACTGTTTTAGTGGCGTTTGGTTTTGTGCAGACTAAAACTTGTTGGTTCGTGCACAGTCTACAGTTGTGTCATTTCAAAACCATATTCTCCCATTGCTATTGCATACAGAAGGTGTGCGTTTTCTCAAGAGGTGGTCACATTGTTTCACGCATGCAACAAACAGATTGGCAACCTGCATTTAGTCTCCTGTGCTGGTCGTATGCTAGTGTTTTCTTTTTCCCTCTTTTTGTATGCGTGGGTTTTCTCTCAGCCTGTAAAAATCCATGCGTATGGTTTGGTGGATTTCTGGTGCACATTCATTGATGACTGGGACGTTTTCTCTTGTTGTTTCTACATGTTTTTGGTTACCTTGCTAGAGAGGACATCTGTACACTTGTCAAATCTCCTCTTGCGCTGACTGCATGAAGGGTAAAGGCGAACTGATCATGCATGACACCAGACATGGCAGGTGAGAAATGTGTAGGTTCATCAATAGTTATTGTTGACACTCATAGTTCTTTTGTTTACCAAACGAACACAGGTGTAGAGCATTCTTCATTCAATGTTGTGTTTATTGTATATCTTGGAGAAATGGGTTGCAGCAGACCAAGTTAAGTCCCCCCAGTATACAGAGACAGTCACACCGTTTCACCATGCAACAAATAGGCCTCCAGCCCAATCAATTTACATCTATCATTAAATTTCTAGCCTGTGCCAAAATGGAGTTGTTGAAAAGGCGTGGGAACTAGTTGATTTAATGCCTCAAAGAAATGCGGTCTCATAGAGTGCTATGATTGCAGGTTGTGCAAAAAAATGAGTTTGTTGAAAAGGCCTTGAAAATTTCAAGCAATATTGTTGGCAGGTTTAAAGCCAAACTCCACAACACACTCAGCATCCTTCACGCATGTGCCAAAATGGGAAGCCTTGGAACAGACATGGGCGCCTTTGATGTTATCAGGGCAAGATAAAATAATAATAATAATAATAATAATTTTCTTGTGTGTGTGAATGGCCATTCATGGCCGGGCCCAACTATCTTGAGGAAGCTCTAAAATTTTTCATCAGCATGATAATAAACTGGTGGTGGCTATGTGAAGGTGTTTGCTTGGTGCTTGCAGCAAACTGTGGTGGTTGTGTGGACGTGCTTGCTTGGTGTTTGGGAAAAGCCTTGTGGTGGCTGGAGGGATGTGTTTGCTTGGTTCTAGTGAAATAAAAACATGGTCTCTAGGGCTTCAGTCAGGGTAGGGACTTTTGGCAGATGTTGTAGTTGCAGGTGTTATGGCAGATATGTATACAAAAATGTCAACTATTTGACAAAACGCCTCAAAGAAGTGTTGTCTCATGGAATGCCAGGATTGCAAGATATGCACATAATGGATCTGTTCAAAAGGTTTTAGAAATGCACAAGTAACTACTTATTCTATTGGAAAACTTCAAGTGATCGAGAAGTTGGTGTGATGCGGTGGAGGTTAGATCCAAGCTTGTGAACTAGTTGACAAAGTGCCCAAGCAAGAGACTGAACCCAAGCCTGCGGCTTCGACCGACTTCGTTCTCCAGGCATGGTCCTTCTTCCCTTACCTCTCATAATTCTCGTGTTTTAGTTTTCTTTTGCAACTAAATAGAATTTTAAATTATTAGGATTTTTAATACAGTTAAATGTCCCTTCAACTCATTGCAAAACAATAAATTGTCGTGTCGTAACTCACGACATCATTATAACTCGTCTACTTTAAACCATGATCTACCACCCTCACTTCGAGATGATTTAGAAAACTCTTACCCTTCTTGATCACTCCAATATCATTTTATCGACCAGATGAATTTGACTCCCCATTGATAAAGTTGACCTGCTCCTTGTTTTAAATAGTTAAATTTTGTAATTTTCGAGAGACTCACTAAGTACCCTTCGCAACTCTTGAAACGAGATGTGAAGTTTCATTCTTGTACCTTGGTATACGAGGAGTTACCTTGACCTTTGGTTTGACCCAAACGATCATATGACATCCTTTTGACGCTCTTATAGAGCCTGTTACATCGGTTTACAACAATAGAGAGTTGTTAAAACTAAAAAGTGGCTTTCATTTTGGACCACCATTTGAAATCCGGAAAGAGAAATCACGTTCGTCTTCACAAACCTCTAGCGTTTATGCTAGAAAAATGCATGGAACATTCATTATAGGAAAGAGAACTTTTCAGGATAGATTGGCGAATCCATTTTGTAGGCCTCTGGTCAGAGTTTGACGAGGTCAAACTGGTCCAGTTTCATCTTGTCACTCCAGAAAACTTGTCGCCATTTGAAAATGGTTTACTAGTTCTCTGTCCTGTCGACTCTGATGAATTCTCCCCATATAGAGGAACTAGTAGGAGATGTCTCATTGCATGTGCTTCTCCATCGAACATCAGTTATGGACACAATTTTCTAGGTGCTCGAGCTAACTTTTTTCATTTTACAACTGGGTGAACTACGACCAGTGGCCCTGGAAAACTAGCCGTCAAACGCAAAGCATTCGCTCTTTTTCAATTCCGCCAGTTGCTATGAATTCTTGGTATATCTGGGGACACGTAGAAAGTTAGTTCGTGGTGTGCATGTTCATTGGAAGATAACCTTTGGAAGCATTTCTTAGCCTCCGAGCTCATTTTGTACGTTTTGTAGCTAGTGAGAAAATGTAAAAGTAGAAAACTACGGACCCTCATAGGGTTTCCAAATCACCCTGGAAACTTTTAACACACGTAAATAACTATTTAAAACACTATAATGAAACTTGTTGTGTGTATTGGAACTTTTGACAAAATGATGTTTTCTCTCTCTTCCTTTCTCTTCTCTCTCCAGGTTTATAAATGAAAAAAAAATGCAATGAACACATGTTTCTAGACCTTTTTAATTTTGATTGCAAATTTGTAATTATTGTTAGATGTAAATGGGAAATTGAAAAATGATAATTATGATTGTTTAGGGTGGATGCCATGCCAGTGATTTATCACTGATATCTTGCTCACGTGGGTTTTGCAGGATGGAAGAACGACGACGAAAAAGGGGCGATGTGTGATTTGATTATTATTATTGTAATTTTTATAGGTCATTGTAAAATGAATAACTGTCTAATGCAATCTCTTGTTACCGAAAATTTATAAATGAAATTTGTTAATAAGCATGATATGCTAGTTTTAGGGATACTTAGGAAATGTGCATCTAATCACCAATTCAATTTGACTTTTAGTTGTGTATGAAAAAAAAAAGGGGGTTTGATTTATATATAGTAAATTGAAATTGAAGTTAATACATTATAGTACCTTCTCAGTATTTAATAAATGATTAAATTAATTATTGGGTTACCTTCTTACATTGCAAACATAATAAAGAGTTCTTAATGGGAACACTCAACCCTTAATAAAATATTCATGCATAGCTTTCCTGCTTGTGTGATCCCCTTTTACCATATAAGAAATTTTAAGACCGTAGAACGAACTTAAGCTTTGCACTCGATGAGACCTCCTAGGTTAGGTAAATAAAACCCCTAGTTGGAGTTTACCGTCATAGTCTTTATGTCTAGCGACATTGTCGTGAACCCATATTTAGGAATGACATGGTCCCACTTTATCCAAAGTATGCGGTTTCCTTCTAGTTTTGGTAATCGTGAGAAGAATGTACTCTCTTCAGGTCCGATACTAGGCTGAGTGTTGAAGACCACCTTAGGAGTCACCTTATGAGTCCTTATTTGAAGGTTCGACTAAGCACTTCTACCTTGGTTTCTATCAAAATAACCTCTTGGTATTTTCTTGAATGTGGTTTAGTTTAATTATGTCTACTTTCCTTAAAATCACATGTAGTAGAGGCGTAGATCGTTAGGTGCATATTGGAATTAAACTAAACCCTAGTGGTTTTGTCTCATTAACTTGTGGGTAGAAACTATATTTTAACTCCTTGTATGTGAAATTGAGTGGAAAGATGTTGATTCTAGAGAACCTTAGAAATTGTAATCTTTTCCCTTAATCCATTGTTATGTCATTTATGGCATTAAGGAATAAATAATATTCCTTATGCGGAATCGTGAAGTGTAGTGACATGGGATCTTCATGTACATAGATCACTTTGTTCATGTGTAGTTTATTATGCTCCTAGCCTTGTACTTCTTTAAGATGTCAGACAAGTGCTTTCGTATCTCTTTTGTTTCGAGATGATGCTAAGAACGAGACCTTAGTGCGATATAAGAGCATATCATATAATGTTGCACATGAGATTGGAGATTAGGTTTATGGTCAATCTTGGAGTCCTTATAACTTAATTAAACTTTAACATGCGTGGCAAAGAATATAAGTTACCTTGGTGTGACCAAACTTTGAGAAAACAAAGGATGTATATATATATATATATATATATATAAATCTTATAGGAATTCAATAAGTTGTCAAATTATAATAACAATGGTAGGAAAATAAATATAGTGTGAATCGAGAAATATTTTTGGTAAAGAGCTACCCTATATCTAAATCTCCGTCAAATCCTTTTATTGCATTTTGGACATCAAGTCACTTTCATTTGAGATGTAAGGGTAAAACTGTAGACATCAAATAAACGTTGGAGAAGAATATTTCTACATAATAGAAGAGGATTAAGTATTTTGTATGCAATTTGATTTATGCCAAATATGTATGTCAATTATGGAAATTTATATAAAGTATAAGAAGCTAACTTGAGAAGGTCAAATTGTATTTTCAACCACGGAATAAACTTAAGAAAATGTAGATGGACAAACGAGAAAATTTATCCTTGCTCGTAATGTCCCTGGAATGTTAACTTTAACCAAAGATACATTTAAGGAAATGATGTGTTGTGGGTTCGCCGTTCCTGAAGCCATGTTCTTGTGGTTGGGTATTTACTAATAACCTTCCATTGGGAAAAGTGTAGCATCAGCATGCCTATGTCATTTTCGTGTGTCTATGTGAGTCAATAATTTTTGTGATTGTTGTATGCGAGTCGGGGTATGTACTTGAAGCCCATGTTGTGTTGTGTGTAGTAAGCTTTGTAAGTAAAAAAAAATTATCCTGGTATTTTACTTGTTGTGTTTGTGTGTGTAAAATTTGGGCACTACTAGGTTCCCGATAGTGCATAGTCAATAAGAAGTTGATGTGTTCCTTCTTCTACCTTCGGTTCAGTGTTGTACCAAGATCATGAGCAAACACATGCGGAAAACTTTAAAGGAAGTGTGAAAGTTATTTTATTTCCATGTAAACATTAGGGGGAATGTCAAGAAATTAATATTAATGTTCATTTGAATATTGTGGGTTATTTACCGTAGGGTAAAATATAACTTAGTTATATATATTTGTTATAATATTGTTGTGTTTAACAACAATATAACAATAGTTTGAATATAACTTGATTTTCTATTATATCGTACATGAGTATAGTTGTTAAACTAACTCACAAATATGGGAGATATTATAGGTTCTAGGATATTCCTTAATAATAAGAATTCCTCTCCTTTATATATGTAATGGTGTTCAAATGAAGATGGATCAATAGTGTGAAGAATATTATTGTTTGGTATTTTATCCGTAAAAAAAACGTTTATATTTTAGATTAGAATGGACACCCATTCTCACAACCCATTCTCATGGCTTGTATAAAGTTATGAAATTGATTGAGAATTTTTACATTGTCTTTTGTATAGAATGGGAAGATGCCCATTCTCATATAGGAATCATAAAAGACCTATTTGGGCAGATAGGAATTATAAAAGAAGAGTATGGATTATACATGCTCATAAGTTTAAACTAAAAGACTTGTTTGGGTAGATAGGAATCAAAAACAATATTTCTTGTATGAGAATGTTTAGAAAATGCACATGCCCATTGTCATAAAATCAGTATTGCTTGTATGATAATGTTTAAAATGGGCACATGCCCATTCTCAATATATATATATATATATAGCTTGTATTATAATGTTTAGAATGGGCTTATGCCCTTTATGATATGAATAATCAAAAGTACTTTGTTTTATAATGTACGCCCATTCTCACACCTTGTTAAAAGAGTTGTGAAATTGATGGAGCTTTTTGCATTGTCTTAAATTAAATGGGCATATTTCTCTTCTCATTTATGAATCCTAGAAGACTTGCTTGGGTACATTGAATAGGAAGATGCCCCTTCTAATTTAGAAATAATAGAAGACTTGTTTAGGAATATCGAGAATCATAAAAGAAGAGTATGGACTATACATGTTCATACATTTTAAATAGGTATGAAATTGATTCACCATTTTTACATTATATTTTATTGAATGGGAAGATGCCCATCTCATATAGAATCCTTAGTTTGGGTAGATAGGAATCACAAAAATATTTCTTGTATGAGAATGTTTAGAATAGGCACATGCCCATTCTCATAAAACAAATATTATTCAATCATGACTCTGTAGATGCCCACTCTCAAAATTTTTTTATTACTTATATTATAATGTTTGGAATGGGAATATGTCGAAGAATTACTTGGGAAGATAAGAATCATAAAAGAAGAGTATGGATTAAACATGCTCATATCTTTTAAATAGGTATGAAATTGATTGGCCATTTTTACATTGTCTTTTATTGAATGGGAAGATACCCATCTCATGTAGGAATCCTTTGTCTAGGTAGATATGAATCACAAACAATATTTCTTATATGAGAATGTTTAGAATGCGCACATGCCCATTCTCATAAAAAAATAATATTC
Source organism: Taxus wallichiana var. yunnanensis (assembly GCA_018340775.1). NCBI lineage: Eukaryota > Viridiplantae > Streptophyta > Pinopsida > Cupressales > Taxaceae > Taxus > Taxus wallichiana. Next base: position 318,756,401 of record CM031238.1, read on the forward strand.
AATCACAATTGTGCAAAGTCCCAATCTCAACAAAATAAATATTACTTGTATTATAATGTTTAGAATGCACATATGTCTATTATGATAGGAATAATCAAATTTACTTTGTTTTAGAATGTGCACCCATTCTCACATCTTGTTAAAAGAGTTATGAAATTGATGGATATTTTTTGCATTATCTTGTATTGAATGGGAAGATGCCCCTTCTCATTTAGGAATCATAGAAAAATTATTTGGTAAATAGGAATAATAGAAGAAGAATATGGATTAAACAATATCACTATTTTTAAATAGGTATAAATAGGGATAATAGGAGAAATCTCATAAAATCAACATTTCTTATATTACAATGTTTAGAATGGGCATATTCCCATTCTCATGCAAACAAAATTGTTTCTTTTTGTATTGAATGGGCATCACATTTCTATTATGCCTATTCTCATATAGGATTCATAAAATTACTCACAACTTTTAAATAAGTATTAAAATGACTATGTATTGAAGAATGTGATCATGACCATTCTCATAAAATCAATATTGTTTTTATTAAAACATAAATTTTTCAATTCACGTTCAATGTGCACATCCTCGTTCTCCAAAAAAATTAATATTTCCTGTATTAGAATGTTTAGAATGGGCATATGCCCTATTATAGTTCACATTCTCAATAAAAACAATATTGCTTGTATTAGAATGTTAAGAATGGGCATATGCCCTAAGTTATATGAATAATTTAATTTAATTTGTTTAATAATGGCCACCAATTCTCACATCTTATATAGAGATTTGAATTTAGTTGATTATTGGGTGATGCCCCTTCTCATTTAGAAATCATACAAGAATTTCTTAGGTAGATAGAATAGTAGAAGTAGAATACAAATACTAGCATCATTGTTTCGAATGGGCATATGCCCATTCAAATACAAACAAATATGTTTTGTCTTGTATTTGGAATCATTGTTTCCCATGGGAATATGCACATTTTAAAACAAAAAACAAAAAATTGTCTTGTAATAAATGGGTAGATGTCCCCTCATAGTTGTTAAATACATATTAAAGAGTGGGTAGTTGAGAATTTTTGTCTTGTATTGAATAGTCATATTCTCATTCTCACAACCATTATAGAGGTATCACAAAGATTAAGTTTAATATTGCTAAAATTAGAATATGTAAAAGGGAATATGTGTATTCTCTTTAATATTTATTTTAGAATGGGCATTTTCCTATTCTCATAAGGGAATCATTAAAAAAATGTCAATTATTGTTCATACTAGAGATAACTGAAAATATCATAAAAATAATTATAGAGATAACATTAGAATATGAAGAATGGGCATATGCCTATTCTCTTTATTAGGAATCATAAGAGATATTCCATTATTGTTCATAAAGATATGTGAATATCTATGATAAAAAAATAGAGATAATGTTTAAATTTTTTAGCATCGACACGTTTAAATTTTTTTAGCATCGACACTTACCCAATATCGCCGCATTTTTAGGTGTATAAAATCTAACGTATCACTTTGTAATCTTTACTTTGATTCTTGTTAGGATACGTTGGTTTTTAGCTTAGTTGTCTATTCTTATCTCTTATCTCTTATCACATCATTCTCTGCTGATATTGTGGATCTTCTCAGTCCAGTTAGGAAGTCAGTTCGGTTTTCTGTCCTATATAAACTGTACGTGTGCTTTGTTCTCTTCAGAATAATATGAGATAAATTCTATCTCTGCTATTTCTCATAGCTTTGCTTCAGTTTGGTATCAGAGCACGTTCGGTCTCAGGATTCATGTTGGTCAGGTTGCAAGCCAAGATCTTTGTCATCGATGATGTTCTGGCCATATCCCATCAGTCACCGAAGTGTATTTGTTTAAATAGAAACGCCACGACCAAGCGTTCGACGAGAAGCGTTCTGATCTTGTAAATTGCTTGTAGTTTTTTGGATCTATCTTATCTTGTGCAGTTCTATCCCTCGGTACATGTTTTTTGCAACGTGATTTACTGTGCATGCAGATCCCATTCTTTGACCATTGCAGAGCGCCTGAAAAACCTGCGTGGAGAGTAGTGGAGACTGCTGCTGGACGTGGAGATCTGCTGCTGCGGCCTGCTCCATATAAAACGCCTGTACCACTGAGCAATACGAATCGTTTCATTCTGCACCGTTTTCGTCTCCTGGTTCGGGAAAACTTTATGAAGCCTTGAATGGCGTGACTCCAATCCATCGTACGTGGCAGAGATCTGGGAGGACGTGAAGGAGTGTAACGTCTTTCTCCTGTGTTGTTTTTCTTGCTGCTGCGAGGAGAAGCCTGTGTTTTTGGCGTGGAGTGTAGCGGCCGGTTCTTTTGAGACCACGTCCCAGAACTTGGAGCCAAAGCCTGTAGTGCCTGAAGCTTTTACAACGCCGACAGCTGCTGTTGCGTGGAGACAGTTGCTGCTGCGTGGAAGAGTGTGCTGCGTGGAGGTGAAAACAATCTTGCTGCCACGTGGAGAGTTACTCAGTCACCTGCTGAAGGAAGGCAACACGTGCACATTTTTCGAGGTAATTTTGAGTCTACAACAGTCTCTTCTACACTACATCGAATGTCGAGTGTAGACAACTCAATTGAAAGCGTCAACAACACGGTCGCCACAGCTGAAAGCCACAACATCAACTCGCCAAACCTAGAGAACACACCGTGAGAAGCTCCTGAGAGCTCTGGGTTCTACTTTACCTTGCTGAACGAGCTTAAAAATTGCGGCAATCTTGCATTCGACAAACTTGTTTGAGAAGGACTCCTTGAGTACTTTCTTTTCGACGTCAGCTGCCAAGCAAAGCGAGTACGGGAAGAATTAGAAGCCGGATACGACGCAGATTGTGACGACAAAGAAGAACGCCTTGCAAAGCGTCGCCGTCTCACAGCACGCAAATATCGCGAGCATCTACAAGCCAGTCATTCTCGACAGTGAGTCCAAATTGTAATAACTTTTTCAAATAAATAAATATTTTTTTATTACAATGTCTGCTCCGAAGTTACTTCTGTCTGATGCTCAGTTGCTCAAAGGGCCTAATTTTGCGGCCTGGAAGACAAAAATGAAGACAATCCTTCAGTTTGAAGGATTATGGGGAATTGTCACAGGATCTGTGCCTGCTCCCACAGCCCCCGATGAACTAGTAAAATATGACATGGCTAGTGCTAAAGCCTTGATGCTGATAATGCTCAGTATCAGTGATGACGTGCAACCGCATGTTCGGAATGCGGAGAAACCCAAGGAGGCCTGGGACAAGTTGGCAACCATTTATGAAGCCAAAAATCAGACAAAGATTCTTCATCTTCAATCGAAGCTGCATACCCTCTCTATGGGGTCTGACGAGAAAGTGGAGGAATTCCTGCGTCGCGTGGCTGAGTTGAGATCGAGTTATTGGTGCTCGGTGAAACGGTAGACGATAAACTACTCGTCCCAATCACCTTGAGAGCACTCCCTTCTCAATTTCGAGTGTTTGTTACAACACTGAATGTGTCTAAACAAACAGTGACATTCGAAGAGCTTGTGAATTTGTTGCAGCAGGAAGAAGCTATCACTTCATCGCATGGGGAGTCTCAGGACAAAGCCTTGTTCTCAAAGCCTAATCGTGGCCAGAAGAATCAGAAAGGTCCCCCAGAGAAGCCAAATCCAGCGCAATCCAAATAGAAAGATCAAAAGTCAAAGAGATGGTGTCACATTTGCAGAACCAATACTCACGACACTGATCACTGTTGGCACAACAGCCTGAAACAAGGGTCTTCAAGCCATACAAGCACATCCGGGCGTGAAGATTTTCAAAAGTCTAAACGACGTCCCCGCTGGAGAAAGCAAAAAGGACATCTTGCAGCCCAACAAGAGGATGATGAATCTGATGAGGAGACATCAGAAGGAGCCCATTGTAGTAAGAATCTTGTACTCGTCTCTCAAACTTCTCAGCCCACGAAGAAAGTCTGGTTGATAGACTCTGGTGCAAGCAAGCATATGTCAGGTGACAAGAAGCTGTTTGATTCACTACGCGAAGAGCCAACTGGAGATCGAGTTCGGATAGCGGATGACAAAGAGTACATTGCAGAAGGAATAGGGAATGTGACCATTCCTCTGGGGCCACGAAAATGTACACTTACAAAGGTACTATATGTTCCTGGCTTGACTAGCAATCTTTTGTCAGTTACTCAGCTCTTGAATCATCACCTTAAGGTTGAATTTCTTGTTCAAAATGGCATTAAATCATGCTTAATCTCCCGACAAGGTACGGTTCTTGCTAAAGCCTTTGTAAAAGATAAGTTATTTGCTTTAGATATCAAGTTCATCTTCTCGTAGTATCTTTATCTCGCTTCAACAATAGAATCAACTGCCTTATGGCATTATAGATATGGACACTTGTCGGTCGGTTCACTGCACTAGATGAGTTCAAAAGCAATGGTCCGTGGACTACCCAAATTGTCCAGTTCCTTGCCTATTTGCCCTGGTTGTCTTGCAGGAAAACAACATAGAGATCCGTTTCAAGCGAGCACCTTCCATGCCAAGAAGTGTCTGGAGATAGTTCATACCGATCTGAACGGCCCATTGCCTGCTTCGTTTTCAGGATACAAATACTTCCAGTTGTTCGTGGATGACCACTCTCGCAAGATGTGGGTATATTTCCTAAAGCAGAAAAGTGAGGCTCTTCAACACTTTCAGAACTTCTATCATCGTGTTGTCAAAGAATCTGGACAACCACTTCTTCTACTCCGCTCAGATCGAGGGGGGGAATTCACATCAAAGAAGTTCTTGGCCTTCCTAAACCATCATGGCATTAAGCAGCACCTGACTGCTCCCTACACGCCCCAGCAAAATGGCATTGTTGAGCATCGTAATCGCACAGTGATGGAGATGGCTCGCTGCATGCTATCAACTGCAAAGCTAGGAGAACGCTATTGGGCTGAAGTAGTACAAACGGCTGTATATCTTCTCAATAGGGCACCAAAAAGATTCTACAGAACAAGACGCCAGAAGAGGTATGGAGTGGTAAAAAACCATCAATTTCTCATTTGCGAGTATTTGGTTGCACAGCATACATGCATGTTCCAACTCAGAAGAGAAAGAAAGTAGAGCCAAAAACACTCCCGTGTATCCTTCTTGGCTACAGTACTACCTCAAAGGTGTATCGTCTCATGGATCCTGAGATAAATAAAGTATACGAGAGTCAGGATGTGGTTTGTGACGAGTCATCCTTTGACTCAATAGTATCAACAAGATTCACTTCCAAACACATCTCACCGATTAGTCTCTGAATCAGATGATGAGCTGGAGGAGACTACTCAGAGAAAAGAAATGCTACCAGGAGAACTATTTGTTGACCTTGGAGAACTGCAGAATGTGACTCCACATCAATCCTCACGGCAACGACACAGTTCTTCTCAAAAGCAGTCAAGTTCTCATCCGAAGTGGGTACAAAGAACTATCAAGGACTCAAATTTGCAACAACTCCCAGATACATCATCCGGAGTCAAAACAAGGAGTCAAACAAGAAATGAGGTAAACTTTGCACTCATGAGTTCACTGATGAATAGCTCCGAGCCAAATAATGTTCGTGAAGCACTCAGTCAAACTCAGTGGAAGGAAGCTATGGAAACAGAATATGACTCACTCATGAAAAATCAGACATGGGAACTTGTTGATCTGCCTACAGGAAAGAAACCCATAGGCTACAAATGGGTTTTCAAGACAAAATATAAGGCAGATGGATCCATCGACAAACATAAAGCACGACTTGTAGCAAAAGGATATGCTCAAAAAGAAGGCATCGACTATGAAGAAACCTTTGCACCCACTGCGAAGATGAAGACCATCATGGTAGTTTGCACACTTGCAGCACAGAAAGGATGGAGACTTCAACAGATGGACGTCAAGAGTGCTTTCCTAAATGGTGATCTGAAAGAAGAAGTATACATGACCCAACCTGAAGGATTTGTTGATGAAAATCAGCCTAAAAAGGTATGTCGTCTCATCAAATCTCTTTACGGACTGAAACAAGCTCCCAGGGCATGGTATATCAAGATCAATGATCACCTTTTGCAGCATGGGTTCACTCGTAGTCCCTCAGATTCAAATTTGTATATAAAGAAGGTAGGAAAAGAAATTATCATTCTGGTTGTTTATGTAGATGATCTTGTGATCACTGGTAGTTCAGAAGATCAGGTTGATATTGTAAAGAATGATCTCAAAAGAACCTTCGACATGACAGATTTGGGGCTACTACATTACTGTCTTGGCTTGGAAATATGGCAAAAGGAGCATCACATCTTTGTCTCCCAGACAAAGTACGCCAAGACACTCCTGGAAAAGTATAGAATGTCTGATTGTAAACCTATATCCACTCCCATGGAAAAAGGCTTGCAACTTTCAAGATTCCAGGACTCACCTCAAGTAGATGCTACTCTCTACAGGCAATTGATTGGAGGGCTCATCTATTTGACATACACCAGACTAGATCTATGCTATGCTGTCAGCTATCTTTCCAGGTTCATGCAAGAGCCAAAGAAATGTCACTGGAATGCAGCAAAGCATGTTTTGAGATATGTCCGAGGAACAACTAATTATGGTCTAGAATATAAAAAGAATGATCAATTCTTCCTACAGGGATATGTCGACTCGGACCATGCTGGATCTGTTGATGATAGGAAGTCAACTACAGGATACATATTTCATCTCGGATCTGGACCAATCTCGTGGATAAGCAAGAAGTAGAATGTTGTTTCTATCTCATCCACAGAGGCAGAATATCGCGCCGCACGAGGAGCTGTGTGCGAAGTGATATGGATACGTCACATTATGGATGACCTAGGAATTCCTGAAAAATAGTCACCTATTCTCTATTGCGACAATCAGAGTGTGTTGAAGCTCGTGCAGAATCCAGTCTTTCATGAACGAACAAAGCATATTGAAATTGACTGCCATTTCATTCGAGAGCACGTCTTGAACCATCAAATTCAGCTCCAGTACTGTCCTACTGAAGCACAAGTTGCTGACATTCTCACTAAATCTCTTGGAAAAGTGAAATTTGAATCTTTCAGAGGTCACATTTGCAAGAATAATGTAATAAGGGGGGGAATGTTAGGATACGTTGGTTTTTAGCTTAGTTGTCTATTCTTATCTCTTATCTCTTATCACATCATTCTCTGCTGATATTGTGGATCTTCTCAGTCCAGTTAGGAAGTCAGTTCAGGTTTTCTGTCCTATATAAACTGTACGTGTGCTTTGTTCTCTTCAGAATAATATGAGATAAATTCTATCTCTGCTATTTCTCATAGCTTTGCTTCAATTCTTTCATACCATATGAAAAGAATAAATTGTATGCATGTCACTACAATGAATTGAAATGAATTTTCAACTCATAATCATGTTGAATTATTATTAAATGAAGATTACAAAATGGTTAACTATCCTTTTTATCTACATAGTACATAATATCAACAAACAAGGTAATAATGCAATCTCTATTAGAAAATAACTTTTACTACCTAATTTTATAATCATATAGACAACTACAAATCTGATAAGCAAGAAAAAAATCATTCATCATCATAATAATCAATATAGAAAAAATGAAATAGTCAATCTAATTATGATACAAATTTCAACATTAAATAAGATCATTTCATAGTCAATATTTTACATAAAAAAATCATACATCATCACATAAATTAATAGAGATAAAATTTAATTTGTTTCAAAATGGACAATTCCCCATTATCGCAACCTTTATATAGCTCTCAAAATGATTTACTTCAATATTTCTTCCTATATGTGAATGGGCATATTCCCTTTCTCATATATGAATCATAAAAGAATAGAGATAAAATTTACTTTGTTGTCAATGATCAATTCACTACCATGTAAGGGAAAATAACCAGATGATACTATTTATCTCTGAATAAATCAATAGAATCAATATAGATGAAATTTAATTTTCTATTGTTCATTATGATTCCTATGTGAGAATGGGCATATAGAATGGGAATATGACCATTCTCATATAGGGATCATAGAAGAATAGATATAGAATTTACTACATTCTAAAACTATGAATAATTTTTTTCTCTATTATTATGTTATGATTCATATGTGAGAGTGGGCATATATAATGGGAATATGCCCATTCTCATATAGGAATCATAGAATAAGATTAGAGATAAAAAAAAAAATTTTGCACAATGGGAAATTCTCCACCATGCAAGGGAAAGAAAACCATATGATATTCTTCATCTCAGAATAAATCAACAGAGAAGAGTTAGATAAATTCATGCATGTGAACGGATTGGTGTTTCTCAAAAATTTACTTGATATCTTTTTCTTCACAAGACAAAATAGTCCAACGAAAGAGAGAACCCAAAAGCAAAAGTATAAACAATCAACAATCAAATAGCTCACATGCAAGGAAGTGGTCTAACAAAATAGAGGAGCCCAAAGTGAAAGGAAGAAAAAAAGTGGAGAGATCAAACAATATATCATAAATTTTCTTCAAATCTTGTGCTTCACAAGATGAAACGGTCTAACAAAATGAGAAAATTCCCATTGTCATATAGGAATCATAAAATAATAATAGATGTAAAATCTAATTGTTTTTAGAATGGTAAAGCTTCAAATTCCAAATAAATCTATCATCCTCAAAAGCATTAAGTCCCATTAATATCTCCATTATGCTATGTAGTGACATGGATTAAATGCTATTAATATCTCCAATTTCCCTCTAACGAGCGGTCGAAGAGGTGTTTTAAAACAATTACCTTCAATTAATAAATAAATGGTGGTCAACAATATATTTGCATGGTGGTCTCAATATTTGTCATGGTTAGAAACAAATATAAATTTTAAACATTTTTCATAGCCATGTTTTAGGTTATTTTCATTTAAAATACATTGCCAATAATATCACCTTTGTGCCATGTAGTGGCTTGGATTAAGTTCAAATTATATTGCTTGTATTAGAATGTTTAGAATGGGTATATGCCAACTCTCAATCAAACAAACATTTTGGTCTTGTATTCAATGGGAAGTTTGTTTGTACAAGAAATATTAAACTTAATCATTTTAATATCTCTTCAAAGGTTGTGAGAATGGAAAAATAATAATTTTCAATATAACTTGTATTGTATTTAAGTTTAATATTTTTATTTGAAGGACATTACTTATAAAATTGTTAAAAATCATAAATAAGGCTTGAATATGTACTTTCATTACAAATTATTTACTAGGTATGTGTGGGAATAACAAATGTTATTTTGGGAAACATTTCTCACAGAAACCTCAGATAAAGTAGGTGTTGGATTTAACAACGGATAATTTAGATTGTTATTTGGAAATTGCTTAAGTGTTTGATATTAGGTTTGGTATTAGGTCTAAATATAGGGATATTTCTTTATGGGTTCAACTGAATATATACCTTGATTGTTTTAGCATATAATGTAGGTAGGTTTTCCACTAGTAGATATATGTGCACAAAAATATGTGGTAATTGGATGATCTGCATAAAAACTATACAAAATATAAATGACATAATCCCATTCTATATTACTCATATAGAATGGGAAGACACCCACTCTCATTTGTGAATCAAAAAAGAATACTAAAATTAAAATTTACTTTTTTTAAAACATTTCTATGACTCCTATGAGAGGTATTAACATGATTAAATTCAATATTTCCTTTACAAACACACTTCTGATTATCACAACCCATTCTAAAAAAGTTTACAATTATATAAATATATTGTATGATGAGAACTACATAAGGCTTTATCCCTCTTGATGGTATGTAGTGCATCACTTGGGTCTCAGGGATAGTCCAAGCTAGTATAATACAATTATTAATAATTACAAAAACAAAAAATCGTATGTTTGTATGAGAATGGCCTTTTCCCACTTGTAAAGCTTCTTTCACTAGTAATATTTTCTATCTATAAGGGTTGTGAGAATGAAAAATTCCCATTTTAAAATAAAGTAAGGATGTGAGAATGCACATATTTTCATTCTAAAATAAAGTAAATTGTGTCTTTATTATCCTTCTATGATTCTTATATGAGAATGGGCATATGCCCCTTCTAAACATCTAGTCTTATTCTACATTTCCTATATGAGACTGGGCCTCTACTCATTACAACCATTTTTATAATAGACTTTTTTTTTTATCATTTTCATATATTAAGCAACATCTTCTTCCTCCATATTTTCTATATGAAAAAGGACATACGTTCTATAAAAATACAAATATAACATCTATTCAATACAAAAATAAATGTAACATATTTTCAATACCAAATGCAAATGTAACATCTATTCAGTCAGATTACTACATGATGGACACCCAAAACCATCAACAATGCTACTTCATTATTATCATTTTTTCTCATATTCACTCATACTATAATGCTACTTGAATAACCTAGGTCTTACATTATTATCAAATTTTCACTTATATTACAACTTAAAGGACACCCATAAGACTCAACAACACTACTTCAATATTATCATTTTATAAGAGTCTAAATTTGTGCATAAGAATGTAGTTTCTAAATTATAATTTTCATATAAAGTTCTTATTCCACAATTTTTTTCTTCCTTGCCAATAATGTCCCTCATATCATCCTTCACCATCTCGTCCTCCTCTAAGTTGTTGAGGTAAATCTTAAGCCTTACCTTTTTCTTCCCTTCTCTAGTTGAACTAGCCTCCTCTAAATATCCATAACTATATTTTAAGCCCAAAAACTCCTCTCTGATGGAATTTTGAGAAGTACAAATTTTCTTCGAGGCCTCAATATATTTCATAAAATTATATATCATGTCCACCCCATACTCAAAGAGGAAATCAACGTCCTTTTCCATCTATAAACCTAGGGAAATTTTTTCCAATGCCATACTCCAATCAGACTCCACCTTTTCTTTTCCTTTAGAAGGTTTACCTTTGATATCAGACATAAAAACAATGGCCACAATATCAATACCAATCTTCTTCCTTGATTTATTCATTTGTTCCACCAGAGTAAAATTGTAATCTAGGTCCTCCAAATTTGGCTCCAAAACCTCCCTCCATATTACCAACAATAACAACATCTACAACTTTTATTGACGGCATAAAATACTCTTTTATGTCATCTGAGCCCGAAGAGGAGGAATCCTCATCATCCTCCTGCTCCATATACTTCTCATCCTCAACATGTTTTACATCATCATTCAACAAGCCCCTAAACTTCTCAAATTTAGTGAAATTTGTAGAACCCAAATAGAATAAGGCCATCATCAATCCCTGATGAAGAGGGATTTTCAACTTTCCTTTTTAGAAATTCTCAATTGATTTGTGTAGGGAACAAATGAGAAAGAATGGGAAATTATAATGCATACCATGGCAGATATGACTTAACATAGGGAAATGGTGGGCATAAACTACCTTGTACCTACCCTCCAAGGTGATAAATTGCATCAAGTGTAGGGTGATTTCATTGAAAGGATCAGTAAAGAATCTCTCTCAAAACCTATAGTGATGTCTTAGTTTCTCTTTACCCACAAAAATTTCCCATCTCCTCATCACTTTTTTCTTTGGTTTGTAAATCTCCCTCCCCTCATTGTTCATCCCAACCACTATAGCAATAAAATCCATAGAAGTTTTTATAGAAAAACCCTTATACTAGCCCGACCATCCTTCCAATGACTAGAAAAATCCTTTCTCAGGGATTCTTTGTGGCCTTTAAAACTTTGAAAGAGAGATGACATACCTACATTTTCCAACATCATCCAAACTCTTCTACTAATCCCATTGGTTGAATCAGGTTCTAGACGAACCAGATCACCACCCATATTTTTTGTTTCTCTATTAAAATGGCAATAAAACCAACCCAGTTCAAAACCTTCTTGTCTGTTCTAAAACCAATGATCATACTTTATCAAGCCCTTGTCTAGACCAAATTTCCTTTCTAAACCCAATGACAATAACTTATATCATCTAACCTCTCACATGTCTCCTCATTACTTATTACTCTTCCTTTATACCCAATACTGATAGAGAATGATTTTCAATCATTACAATGACACAAAAAGTTTAACCTCTTGAACCTCTATTTGCAAGGTAAACAACAACCTTGTTCCCTTCCCTATAGACACCTATAGAAATAAAGGATTTTTCTATGGCATTCTCCCATTCTTTTTATTTTAATACAAGTAATAGTGAGCTTAAGGAATAGGAAATTTGATATATTTTTCTTATATGATTCCTATATGATAATGGGCAACTTCCCATTCTAAAACAAATTAAATTTTATCTATATTCTTATTTTATGATTCATTTATGGGATTGGGATATTATTAATTTGATACAATATTGAACATAATCATTTTAATACCTATGAAGGTTGTGATTATGGGGAACTACCCATTCAAAAACAAAGTAAATTTGATCTATTTTTCTTATATGATTCCTATATGATAATGGAAAACTTCCCATTCTAAAACAAATTAAATTTTATCTATATTCTTCATATATGATTCCTATATGACAATGGGAATCTTCCCATTCAATAAAAGAAATAAATGTTTGTTTTATGTAAATGGGCATAATCCCTTCTAAACATTCTAATAAAAATATATTGAACTTAAAATTTTTAATTCCTCTATGGAATGGATACCTAACCATTCAATGGAAGATAAAAAAGTTTGTTTGTATGAGAATGGGTGTATGCCAATTCTAATCATTGAAATACAAGAAATATTGAACTTATTATTTTTAATAACTCTATGAAGGTTGTGAGAATGGGAACTGTCCATTATAAAACAAGTTAGATTTATCTTTGTTCTTCTTTTATGATTCCAATTATGAGAATGAGCATTTTCTCATTAGATACAACATTGAACTTAATCATTTTAATTCCTATATTACAATTATTACCAGCTCAATGGCCAAATCAACCATCCAACTCAACATGCCTTCTCGATAAGTCAGGATAGCTTGTGACCCTAACTGCTAGATCTCGTAGATTATCTCACCTTCCTAGCTTTGTAGGTTCAGCTCACTTGCCCATTAAATCGGTAGGTCGACTTACCGCCCAAGAATGGTGGGTTGGCTCACCTACCAAAGCTCATCTAGTTAACTCTTACCCTCCTAGCTCATCCGACACAACTCTCCCCACCCATTTGGGCTAGGGGAGGTAGGCCACCCAACTCAGAAAATAAGTAATGTTACCTAGGTGGTAACCCCACACTATACTTTGGTAATAACAAAATAGTTAACTCCCCATCTTAGCATGAAGGATTGGAAGTGGATTTCTTAGAATCATATTAATATACATTTTTTGTAAAGGGAATGATCTTGTTGAGACTCTGAAACATGCAAAAAAAAATTCATATTTAGATGAATCCTTTTATAACTATGGAGGATAAAAACTATGAAATTCTTACAAAACATTGAAGTGATATTCTTAAAACCCATATTATAAAAAATACAAAAGATCAAAAATATGCATTATAATTTATCTTTATACCCAAAAATCATAATACAATAAAGAAGAGTTTGAAGTATCTCTAAAACTTATCTTCAATTTAAAAAAGAAGTAAAATTTTTCTTCACTATAGAAAAGTAAATTCTTCTTCTAATAATGAGTCATTCTCGGCTTATGAAACTTGCCCGCACAACACAGAAAATAAGAAATGTCTCCTAGGTGGTAAGACCACTTTATACTTTGGTAAAATCATAACAGATAACTCCCCATATTAGCAACTACGATTAGGTTAACAACTACATGTCTTACAAAACATTGAAGTGATATTCTTAATACCCAGATCAAAAAATTCAAAAGATCAAAAATAGGGCATTATCTTAAAACCCATAACAAAATATAAGGGAAAGAAAACCAAATGATATTCTTCATCTCATAATAATTCAATAGAGAAGAGTTAGAATAATTCATGCCTAAAATTTTCTTCAAATCTTGTGCTTCACAAGCTAAATCGGTCTTAAGAAACAAAGGGAGCCCAAAGCATAAAGGGTCAACAAAAATTTAGTGGAGAGAAAAAAAATATCTCAGAAATATTCTTCAAATATTTTTCTTCACGAGAAAAAATGGTCTAACGAAATACATGCATCCCAAAGTGGAAGGATGAACAAAAAAGTGGAAACTAGATGAAAAAGAAAGAAAAGGATGAACAAGAAAGAGATATCTTTGACCCATGGTGAATGTTATAATTCCCAAGACCTCTCCATCATTCAAAAAAGTAACCTTTGTCAATCTATCTACATTTCCACAAAGTGGCATGAATTAATTTCCATTAATTTCACCAATTTCTCTCCAACAGGTGGTTGAAGATGTGTTTGACAAACAAGTACCTTCAATTAATAAAATAACGGTGGAAAATAATTTATTTACAAATTAATGGTCTCACTATGCCATGGTATAAAAACAAATATAAATATTAAACAATATCGTAGCCATGTTTTAGGTTTAATAATTGCACTTAAAATAAAATTTAAATTTTTTAGGTTTATTGCATATAAAATAAAATATAAATTTTAAACATTATCATAGCCATGTTTTAGGTTATTTTTACATTTAAAATTAATTGATAGGATAATTAGTAAACTTGTGAGAAATATACACGATGTTTAATTTCAAATTTTAATAGTATTAGTTTATTAATCACATGTCATATACGATATGAATATTATTATTTACTTTTCTATTACGATTGGAAATAAGATTTATGAATATATTTAAATGTTTATTATGTTTTGCACCTTCTCCATTCATTAGTGTCTTGTTGTTTTCAATAATAAATATGAGAAAGATGAGAGGGATAGTTAGGGAACTATATATGACACGTGGATTTCACGAAATCACTCAAATGTTGAATCATTTACTTGTTTCAACCACTCCCTGAACTCTAGATGGGAATGGTGACTTAAATAGAAAGAGGGGATGGGGCAGATTGATCCAAAACATATATTATTATTTCCTCATTGATTACAAAGGACAATCCTATTATTTGGTACTAATACCATATTTCATGATATTTAAGTTTTTTTCTTATTTGGATTTTTTGTCACATTTAACCTTGAGTTGTATTTTTAATATATATCTTTGATATTTATCAAGTTTCATTATAAATATCTTGAATGTACTTAAAAATAATTACATCTACCAGACATGTTTGTGTTAAAATCACTGATACTATAATATGGTTGTGAAAATGATAAAAATTATATAACTTATAGTACTCACATCAGAGGTTAATATTAGATGTTGTAAATAATGAGATAGTACCTTGGAAGAACATTTAGAGAAATTAGTTTTTATTCATTTTTGAGAAAAAAATTATTATTATCTTGAGGCAATACACATAGACAAAATGGGCATATGTCCATTCTCATACAAACAAACATTTTTATCTTGTATTGAATGGGCATATGCCCATTCTCATATAAGAATCATAGAAGAAAAATAGGGGTAATATTTAATTTGTTTTAGAATGGAAATTTCCCATTCTCACATCCTTTATAGTGATATTAAAATGATTAAGAGTAATATTGCTTCAATGAGTTAGAATGGTTAGAATAGGAATATTCCCATTCTCATACAAACCAAGAATTTTATTATTGTGATGAGAATGGGCATATGCCATTTCTCATACAAACAAATATTTTTATCATTGTGATGAGAATGGGCATATTCCCATTCTCATAAACTCAATATAGAAAGAAAGAAAAATTCTCCTATGTGAAACATAAAGAATGAATGACAATTAGATCCTTTTATGAGAATGTTTAAAATGGACAGATGCCCATTCTCATAGTCGGGAATATGGAATTATGAGGAATTCTTGTAAAAGTAATATATGCTATGTTAATATGATGAAGATATTTGGATGAAGTGGTTAGCAATCAAGTTTCTAATTAACTTCTATTTAACCTCTATTTATTTATTTCTCATCATTTAAATTCAACCTCATCTATTTAACCTCTATTTGGATGAAGTAGTTAGAAAATGGAAATGTAACCTCTATTTATTTCTCATCATTTAAATTCAATTGAGTCAAGTTCAATCATAGTTTGGAAATCATGTTATAAATATATTCATGTCAATTTTAATTATATGTATAATTTTGAAGTATTTCCAAACCTTACTAAATTATAAAAGTTCATCTCATGTGTTATGTGTATTCAATATACTTATGGTTGTACATACATGATAATTTTTAATTTATTTTATGCAATGGTTTAAGATATTTTCCATCATCTCAAAAACTTTGTATTTTATGTTGTTACAACAGTGAAGTCTTTTTCATTTGTAGAGGATGATCATGTGGACTTGTTTTCAAAAGGAACCAAAGTTGCAGAGGGAAGAGTATATCCAAGTAGGAAGACACTACATTGCAAAGATGTGGGAAGAGGATTTGTTGTTGTCAGTGTTAACATAGTATTGGATGGAAGAGTAAAATTTCCTTTCTCAGTTGATGAATTTGAAACCTTGGCAGATGTTGGGAATAAAGGATACTACATTTCTTGGGAAGAGAGTGAATTGTCAAAGCATGTAGATTCATCCATTCCCCCAATTTGGGTAGTGAAAACATTTTTAGTGGTTCAGAGGATTACAATGCAGAGAGTGATGGAGATTGTAGTGATGACACTGAAAGCACCATCAATATAGGTCCTAAAGATAAAAGATTTTTCATAGAAAATTTCATTCTCAAACACAAATCTTGTAGTAGAGATGATGACATAGCCATGGGTTTATAACTCATGTGCTATAAGATCATGAAATTGATGGAGAGAGGTTGGGTCCTTTGAATTTTGGTGTATGGATAGAAAATGTGGTAAATATGTGTTCTGATTGCTCAGACTTGCTACAACCTAATAAATCAATAGTTTGGCCAATAAAACATTTTATTTTCAATGAAACAAGAAGTTCCCTTATGATTAAGCAAGGGAGTGCTCAATTGGATGGTCTACACCTTGTACACAGTGATCAACACAATTTGAAGTTCAAGGGATTTGTTACAAAATTAATCCATTACTGCTTGATTGAGTGTAAATTTTTGCAGAGGGAAAAATTACCAATGTAGTTGAAGGAGACATGGTACATTTTAATAGATTGGATGCAATAGCTTCGGTGTGCATATTGATAGAGTATTCAACCCTCCTTGCAAAGGATGCTCCCTATCTGAAGGATCTCTCATACAATGGCATACTAGGTAATTGGCTGACATAAATGGTTCTCATATGGATATTAGATTTAAAGAAGTCCCAAAAGAGGTTGAGGTCATCATGTGGGATGCATTAGAAGAGTGAAAACCTCATTTTTTTTATCCAATTTCATATGATGCCACTAATCACAATCAATCCAACAGAGTGATAAAAAGATCTTATAATGCTACAAAATGTCAGAAGTTGGATACCCCTCAAGCCAATCCATCAAATCAAAATTTTGATGAGGATAGAAAATGGTCAATATTTTTAGAAGAAGTGGAAAATGAAGATTTTAGTTGTTGTAAATCTAATTGTCTCCAAAAATTACCTCTTAGAATTCAATTCAAATTTGTGGCGCACAACTAGAGCCTTGAATGAAATTGACAAAAAAAAAAAGTGTTTGATGCATTAACAACAAATGCCATCTTCAATGTTGGTAAGAAAT
The DNA here is from genome assembly GCA_018340775.1 of Taxus wallichiana var. yunnanensis. NCBI lineage: Eukaryota > Viridiplantae > Streptophyta > Pinopsida > Cupressales > Taxaceae > Taxus > Taxus wallichiana. The sequence goes on from CM031238.1 coordinate 318,774,055, forward strand.
CTATGGAGGTACATAAAATGAAATTTGATGGGATGGATTTTTTTCAGAATACATGGCACAAATTTTATGGGTACCCAAGGAGTTCCTTCTATAAACATAAATTTGAATGGATAAATGGAAATAGGCTTGCAGTGAATGAAAACACTAGAAAAGAGAAACAAAGGTCAAATAATGCCACAAAAATTTCCTGCATATCATGATTTTTTTAGAGAAATTCATATATGTCTCTCTATTTGACATGGTCTATAGGATAGGATGGATTAAAATTTCCCCAAAGGTTTCTTCCTTCATTCTATACCCAAAATATACTGCGAAAAATTGTAATGAAGATATTGAATTCTTAAAACTTCCTCAAGTTTCATAATCAAGCTTCAACAACATAATGAACAAAATTTTCAACATGTTTCCATTGAAAAAATAATTTCTTTTCCAAGTTTGATGAGTGCACATATTTTTACAACAAATGTAGAGCCACCACATGCCCAGAAGCACTCAAATATTGAGGAGGAACAAACATGACACAATGAATATATTCAAAGTTGTCATGCAACTTACTATTCCCACATATTGCAGTTAGAAGAACAACCTCATGGATTCTTGAGCATTGTGCATGATAAAATGGATAAAATGAAAACTTCCATACCAAGGATGGGTAAAAAAGTAAAGTCAATAAGTAATGTTATGAACCTACCAATTACTTTGACTGGTATGCTCACACATGGACATAAGACAAGGGGTTTCGCCATTTTGGCCTGCCATTTGTTGAACGTGGAGCAAACTATATAGTCACATCATTAGATTTGTGTCTCAGGAAGCTTGAAGAACCTGTAATTGATGAGTATGGATATTTATTATATCGTTGTGGATCATCCAAATATCCATTACATGATGCATTATTACAAAATGATGTACATGAAAAATGTAAAAGGTATAAGGAAATATTTGACCATTCAAAATTAGTTAGTATTGCTAATGTGAATACTTCTTTCATAAATAAACCACCGATCCTCTACTTACAATTGGATAATGCTTCAAGTGATAACAAGAATCATACCTTATTTACATTTGCATCATTGTTGAGTAAAAAATGTATTCAACATTGTGTATCTAAGCTTCCTTCCAAGTGGGACACACTCATGAGGATATAGATGGGAATTTTGGAAGATTAGCAACATCGTTACATAAAGTAGACACATTTTATTTTCCACATATCATGGACTCTTACAAAACATGCCAAGAAGGGTCAAGTACATTCACTCCTTATCTTATTGAGGAAGTGTACAACTTCAAGGAATTTGTGGAGCCATTCTTGTTGGATGGAAACCATAAGATAGTGGGTATCAACAAACCTAATATGTTCAAATTCCATGTTGTGGATGGCATACCAGTGATGGAGTACAAAGAAACAATAAAGGATCTGCAATGGTCTCATTCTATCCATATATGGTGTATAAAGGATAATGGTGAACTAATCTTGTCGGAAGGAAACCTCCTTTGGCACCTTTCAAAGAACTCAAAGAAATGGAAGATCTAAAAAAGGAATAAAAGAATATATTGAGCATTGGGGGAAAATTACAATAGGAGAAGGTAGTGACTATTGGCTTCTAAAGATCACGTATTGGGAAAATGTTTTATGTACTTTGGATAGACCATTTGTAAATTGTAGTAGGAGGTCAGATGTTTGTTTTTGGCCAAAAAAGTACAGAGAAAGAAATATATGACAAAATAATAGGAGCCACACATATTCACAAATAAGACTACATTAGTCAACATATCCCAAGTAATAATGATATTTATGTTGGGCCTTTTTTGGAAGATCTAACCAAGAATTCAATCTATTGAAGGATGTGTTCAAGGGAAAAATGCTACTTATATGAAAAAAATGATAATGAAAAGATATGGATGGGGAGAGTATATGGGGATATTTTCCTTCAATAGGAAGGAAATGGTGTAAATAAAAAGATGAGAGTTCAATATTGGAAACCTGTAGGGAGAGGAGAAGGTACAACATTGTATTAGGATTTTTTAAATCCAAATAAAACATGGACCATCTCAGATGAACCTAAAGTAGATATTGATGTGGATAACATCATCTGGGCATGGACACCAAACAAAAATTAGAAAAGTGGACACATAAAGATACTCGATAAAGGACATATGGCCATTAAATCATACCTTGAATTACTTGAACAAGATAAAGAATGTTGACTTGGAGAAACTATTGAAGATCATAAATTTGTATGTGAAATCATCTTGGCCTGAGATGTGGGGTTTTTAAGAAAAATTATTCCAAACTTTGGTCCTATAAAAATTTACAATTGTACTATTATTTGATAATTAAATGAAAGATTGAGTATTATATTACTTTGGAAGATTTTTCCATAATATAATTCTATAAAACATTATGTTGCTTATGGAACTCTTGAATCTTATTTATGTATTATTAATAATATAATTTCCACCATGCAATTAATTTAATTTGAAAAAAAATCCTTAATTATGCTCTAAGTAAGTTTATAGGGAGTTGGATCTTGTGATTTAAAGGGAATTGGATGTGATTTACAAGGAATTCATTTCAAAAGATTAATTCTTTGTGTTTTTTAAGGAATTAGTCTTGATTTATGCATTCATTACAACCACAAAATTATATGGTATTTTCCTAAATCTATGTGCATAAGTCTAGATAACTTATTTTTAATTTTCTAATAACTTTATAAAATGCAAATCTTTCTGAAGTCTAGATACTAAATTATATGCCTAGAATCCCTAATTTTTGAATGCAAAACTATAGTATTTAGAGTTCCAAGATATATTATTTAATTCTATCAACAAGAGTGTTTGGAAATGCACCATGACTTAACCTATTGTCTGCCAAGATATTAATTTTAAAAAAGGTCAAAATCCCTCATATATGAATTATAGAAAAAAAATAGATATAAAGTTGATACACAAAAATAATTAGGAACATACTTGTACCATGAGTGTGATGAGAATGGGCATATGTCCATTCTCATAGACTCAATATTTGTTTCTTATTTCATACAACATGTACCCATATCACATTGTTTTAATTTTCAAAAGGGATCAAAATGCCTCATATAGGAATCATAGAAAAAGAATTGAGATAAAATAGATACACATAAAAAGAATTAGGAACATAGTTGTACTAAGAGTGTGTTAAGAATGGGCATATTCCCATTCTCATAAACTCAATATATGATTAGGAACATACTTGTATGGCATAGTGTAAATATTGGAATCTGATATTACACTACTTAAAAACCAATAATAAACATATTGGAATCCGATATCACACTATATAAAAACCAATAATGGAAATTTAGGAATCCAATTTCAACAATTATAAAACCATAAATAATGATAATATAAATCCAAATTCTTAGTAAAATTTCCATATTTAATGAAATTATGGTTTTAATCAAAGAGATAGGTTCAACACAAATTTTATAATGCAGACTCTTATACTCCTTATATCAAAGATCGAAAATACAACATTTTTTTCTATTTACAATTCTAGAATATGGTTTTCCACCACCAAGTATGAAAGCACTTTCTCCTTGAATAATCCCCACCTCTTACAATGCCACAACAATTTCTATTTATATAGAAAAAGGAAGAGAGAGAAAATGGGGAGTGGTTGGAAAAATTCAATGTTGTTGATTGATTCTTACACAATGACCAAGTCAACATTCTAATCTATATGAGGTAAAAACATCTAAAATATTTACATGTTCAATTCAAAGATGGAGAAACATGTGAGGACTTAGCCAAACTTCTCTTTTTCTGATCTAGACATTGAAAGGTGAACTTAAAAACTTTATCTAGAAACTCCTCTGAATGCTTTGAAACAATAGTTAGAACTTCCACATTGATTTACACAAGAGAAATCTTATAAATCCTCTATCGATTTTTAATCCCTACTTGGCACTTCAAAAAATATGATACACTTTGGGAAGAACTTGTTTGATTTTTTGTACCTTGAGAAACTTGACACATTTTCAAAGACTTGAACTTATTGAACATGTTGGCAAATCTAACACAAGAAAGTCAAGGAAATGCACTTGTTGAGTACCATGAAAGGTCTGACAAAAGGAGCACATGATTTTTGGGAATCGAGGTTTGATCGATATAAAACATGTTTTTTTGAGTTAATATCTTTTTTGAGCGATGTCTCTCACCCCTAAAACCCAACACATGTAGTGTATTGGGTTTGGGGTTTGGAAGACATGCAAAATATGACATGCATTTTCCCTCACATGTCCCGATGCAACTAACCCTTGAAAACATAACATAAAGGGTCTTGTCAGGATTCGGTGATCGAAGAACATGTGATATAGAACATGCTAATATGTAAGATGTTCGATGCAAGAAAAAATTGAACCCGACACAAAGATACTATCACGTTTTGAGGATCGAGATACACTTAACATGTAACATGACAAGATGTATGGTGAACCCAAAAACCTAAAAGAATTTGCAAATGGACCCTTAAGGATAAAAACATAAGATCCTTTGAAACATGGGAAAAATCCTAAGGCCCCAAAGATGAAAAATTTGGTGGGTTACCCAAATTTATCGTAAAATCAAAATTTGGGATAACAATTGGCTCTAGCTGAGGGACTGCTTTTGGGTTATGAATAATGCAAAGGGAGAGAACTCCAAATCCTATAAGTGCCTATCCATTGGGCCATAATGTTGAAGATAAAAGGATCAAAGAGAAAAATTGAGCAACCAAATAAAACACACAAAACTAATACAAGAGGAAAAGTTAACAAACAAAAACCCACACCAAAGCAAAAGGAAAAAATGGTACAAATAAGGAACAACTTTATTTACCATCATAGCATTGATTCTTACTAAAAGTTTATCCATGCATGGTTATTACCAAATACTTTTATTATCAAATCCATTGATTGGATTTATGAAATATGACCCCTTTATTAATTTCCTTGGAAGGTTTGCATGATTGATCTTGTAAGTGAGGGTCCATTTAGACAACTCATTACCTTTATTGCTTTGATATCATATTTCCATCTGCTCATTTATTTGCAAATTTATTCCAATTACTGATTCTCTATCACTACTATGAGAGTGAGTCTTGATCATATCAAACTTATCGTTTTCACACCAAGGATTATGGTCTATGATAGACATTTGACATTTTATTAGTTACCTGCTTCATGACCATGATCTCTATGAGTTGGTTCTTGGATAATATTTTGAGATTTTGAACATTGTCACAAGTCTCTTAATGATCCATGTCTCTCAATTTCTCTAAAAAATTATTCTTCACACAAATTTTCTCACATTTAACCTGCTTGTCACTATGGTGTGGTGTGCACATTTTGTCATCGTCTTGAAAAGAAAAATGAGCACAAGGTTGGGCATAAAATATGAAAATCATATTTCTCCCATTTTGACCATTTTAAACCTCGAAATTCATTTCCATGATGAAAACATCATTTCCTTAAGTAGAGTTAACTTTTAAATATTCAAGCATATTCTTATTCATATATTGCTCATTGAGAAGTTTTTCATCTTCTCCCAATGGGAAAAAGAAGGTTTCAAATTCAAAGTCACTTTCATACTCACCAAACAAGCCTTCATGACCTACACCACTCAACACCTTGGGATTGATTTGTTGTAAGTCAATATTTTCATGATATTTATAATTATAAAAAAATTATATGCATCCATACTTGGTGGGAAGAAAAAACTATCAATTTTCTTCTCCATCAAGTCATTATGTTGTTTTTCCACTGGCTCAATCAAACCTGGATACTCCTCCATCAACATGGGAAACTCAACATCTTGCTCTCAAGATATAAAATATGTACCTAGACCAGAACCTTCAAACAATATTTTCACTTTAGGATCATTTGACTTAGTCATAAGGTACTTTTCCAAGATTTAGGTTCAAGCGTGTACATTAATCTCCGTTAATAGGTATCCATGATTGTGACCAATCCATGTGGATTTATCCTCCTACATCCCTACAAAAACCTCTTCCCAACAATATTCCATAAGCGGTTGAATGTCTACAAGCAATATCGTCATCTTGACCCTCTTCTCGGAAACACAACAAAAGTGAATTGAGCATCCTTAATCTATCCTATCAATAGGACTTGTTTGGTTTCCATTGAGTAAAAACATCCAAAAAAATTAGTAAGCATGAGTCCTAAGACATGGGCTACCTTGGTGGGCATGAAATTTTAGAAGATCCTAAATTTATGAGACAATTACTAATTTTGAAACCATTAATAAGTAAGGACAAATAAAATGGTTCATTTTTCCTAATGAGGAGGTTGAGGAAAAATTGTTTTGTGAAAAGAAGATGCATTGGGTTGGGAAGGATTCATTTGAATAATATGATGAAGGTACAACATATTTATTCTTTATATAAACTGGATCAATATTTGAAATTTCTCAAGATTAGATTGAAGGTATTTTGCTTCTAACATCTAAATTTCAGTTTTCCTTTTATAAGTGATGATGTCAAAAACAATGTAAGAGGGAATCAATAAAGGTGAAGACCCTTTATTACTTACATAAGATTGGTACTGACATTAGGAGGGATAAAGGAAGAATAATTATAAGGAGTCACTTTTTAGACAGGAGGTTTCTCTTTTGGTTATATGGGAAAAGGAGTACCTCTTTTCGCAATAGTTATAGTAAACATCAAATATAATTTTTATTTGATGTTTCATCTTGACTTATCCAATTCCTTTTATTGTTTAAGTGATTAAAAAAAAATTGATTGGTTGTTCATATCATTGATTGCATCGTCATAATCATCCTCTTCGTATTCTAGGTACCCGATACTAGAGTTGTCATCCGGTTCATCATAGGAATATTCAACATGACTAACTTTTACATATTATTTTTCAGCTTCATAGTTTTCCTCTTCTATTTTTTCAACCACCTCAAAATTCATAAACAAGGCTTGCTTTAATAACTAAACTTGGTTGAGAATTTGGTAACTAGTTTATGTCTCTAGTGGGAGCGTTATTGTTATTAAAGTTTCTCCTTGGGATATCCTAGTAAGGAGAATTAGATATATTATGGGACATCTGTTTCTTCAAATTCAACAAATTATTATCTAATCTCTTAATCATTAGATCGGTAGTACTTTGAGATGTACTATGAATCCCTCTCAACTTATCCACTTCCTTCCTTTGGTTTTTGAGTGATTAAAAACAAATATTGGTTGTTCATATCATTCACTACATCATCATAATCATCCTCTTTGTATTCTAGGTACCTGATACTAGAGTTGTCACCGGTTTATCATAGGAATATTTAGCGTAATCGACTTTTACATATTATTCTTCACTTCATAGTTTTTCTCTTCTATTTTTTCAACCACACCGAACAATTTCATTAACAGGACTAGATTTAATAACTAACCTTGGTTGAGAATTTGGTAACTAGTTCATGTATCTAGTGGGAGCGTTATTATTATTAAAGTTTCTCCTTGGGATATCCTGGTAAGGAGAATTACATATATTCTCGGACATTTGTTTCTTCAAATTCAACAAATTATTATCTAATCTCTTAATCATTGGATCAATTGTACTTTGAGAAAAATATCTCCTTATTTTCTTGGCCATGATAAGATCATCCTCAATCTCTATATTCATTGATTATGTGGAAGTTAGATCATGACTATTTTACCTCCTTATAAGAATCCAACTTTAGGTAGTTGGGAATTAGAAAAGAAACACTTTTTTATTTTTTCGGAGTAGGGGTAGCACACTGTTCTTATGGATCAATTTATTAAACTTTACAACAAAATCATACATAGGCTCCTATGGTAATTTATTCATTTGAGTAAGTTGAGCCAGAATGCATGTGCATCCTCTATAAGTTTAAATCCTTCTTAAAACATTTTTCTCATATATTCCAAATTATTGATAGACCCAAGGGTAAATGGTAGAACCATTTGGCCACGGATCCTTCGAGAGTCGTAACAATTAAAAACATCCTAGTGAGAAATACCCATAACTCCACAATCCACAACGAACATAGTTATGTGTTCATTGAGGTGTTATTTTCCACCACCATTAAAATTTGGGAATTACTTTCATACACCATGTGTTATATCATGCATAGGTTGAGACAATGCAAGAGGACTAATAGTTGGTCCCTAGGGGACTTTGGTGGTGGAGGTAGTGCAACCATTCTTCAAAGATTGGTATGCAGAGGAATCTAGGTTCCACTCAAAAATAAATATTTGCATGTAGATGATGCAAATTGATCTTATGTATTGGGTTCCTATGTATAGGTGATGGATTGTTTAAAATCCTATACAAACATCTTTTAGGAGTGAGGTTGAAATTATGCAATTACAATAGCTTAAACGTAGGATCCACCTCACCTTTCACTCTTCTTGTGCAAGTAAAATTTTTTCCTTCCAACTTGGATTAGGAAAGATATGGTAGGAAAAATTAAATATAGAGATGCCATAAGCGTGATAAAGATCATATTACATGTCCATATTCCTAGGGAGTCACCAACAATTTTTTGATGGATATTTTACTAGCGAAAAATATGAGGTTTAATCACAACATGAAAGACAAAGTCCCCCTCATATTAAGGGGATGCCCCCTGTTTTTACTATTTTACAAACACCAATGATTATTCATAATATTTACACTATTTTAACCATTAGGGGTCAAGATCTCATCCTAGTAGATGGATTTACTTGAAGGGAAATTAGATCTACAATGGAATGGAGGAAGGGTTTAGAAAATAAAATGTAAAGGAAATAGAAGGGAACTAAGTGAATACTCGTGATTTTTCAGAAAATGAATATCCAAAGATACGAACATGAGAAACAATAGTAAAAAACTAAAGAAAATCCAAAGAGAAATAAACAAGAATTTAAAGGAAAATATAATGTATAGAACTTAAGAACAATACATTAATCAAATAAATACATTCAACACGAAGTTTTTAATGCAATATCTTCTATTCCTTATGTAAAAGATTGAAAACACAAAGTTTTTCTTCTCTTTACAATTCCAAAAATGGTTATCCACCATAAGTATGAAAACCCTTTATCCTTGAATAATCCCCACCCCATTACAATGCCACATTAGTTTTTGTTTATAGATAAAAAGGAAGAGAGAGAAAAAGGGGAGTTGGTGGAAAACATTCAATGTTGTTGATTGATTCTTGCAAAATGACCAAGTCAACATGCTAATCTACATTAGGTAAAAACATGCAAAATATTTACATGTTCAATTCAAATAAGGAGAAACATGTGAGGACTTGGCTAAAATTCTCTTTTCCGATCCACACATTGAAAGATGATCTTGAATTTTTTTTCTAAAAACTCCTCTAAATGCATTGAAACAACAATTAGAAATTCCAACTTGATTTGTAAAATAGAAATGATTAAAATCCTCTATCAATTTTTCCTCCCTCGTTGGCACCTCTAAAATCCAACACATTAGGTGGAACTTGTTTAATGTTTTTCACCTTGAGAAACATAACACGCTATTAGAGATTTGAACTTGTTGAACATTCTGAAATATTTGACACAAGCAATTCAGGAAAATGCACCTACTAAGCACCTTGAAAATTCCGACACAAAGGAGTACATACTTTTCAAGAATCAAGGTTTGATCAATATAAAACATGTGTTTTTGAGTTAATATGTTCTAATGTCTCTCACCATAGAAAACCTGACACACGTAGTGTATCAGGTTTTGGGGTTTGAAGAAATAGAACATATGACATGCATTTTCATCACATGTACCAATGCAACTATCCCCCGAAAACTCAATATAAAGGGTTTTTCAAGTTTCATGGATTGGGGAACATGTGACATAGAGCATGCTAAGATATAATATGTTCTGATGCAAGAAAAACCTAAAACCTGACACAAGAGATTTTTCAATTTTTGGGGATCGAGATTCATTTAACATGTATCATGTAAAGATGAATTGTGAACCCAAAGACCCAAAATACATTGCAAATGGACCTAGAGGCTAGAAACTTCAGATTCTTGGAAAGGTGGGAAAATTCCTAAGGCCCAAAAGATGAAAAATTTGGTGGGTAATCCAAATTTATCATAAACTCAAAATTTTGGATACCATGGTACTTGTGTGGATTTATTGGTTGGGCCTACACAAAATGTGTTTGTTTAAAAATCCCTATAAACATCGAAGAAAATGTAAGGGTAGGTACAAAGTAGAGTTAGTTTTTACCTACATTTTTCAGGATGTTTTAAGAAGAGAACTTTGGAATGGGTATGGACCCACCATCATAGCAGAAAAAGGGTATTTTCAGTTGCTAAAGTTACAAGTTCATTAATATACATATATGTAAATAGTAGAAGTTTATAGCGGAACCTTAACTGTTTGACAAAATGTATCAAATAAATGTGGTTTCATGGAATGTGGTGTTTTTAGATTGATTGGCTATCTTGTCAATATCTATGATCCTTCAAAGGAATTCCTTTCCCAAATTTCATGGTTACAGGATATGCAAACAATGAATTTTTGAAAATTCCATAGAGACATTTAATTAAATTCCATTCGTGGGTTTATAGCCAAACTCCACAACATTTTCTTGTATTATTCAATCCTTTGCCCGAATGGTATTTTTAAAAATATTTGATGGGTATCCATCTATGAGAGTGATAAATTATGAGGATCAAGAATGAATAAATGCACATCAAGGAAGTTACACTCAAACCAAGACATGAAGTAGCTCTAAGATGAAATCAAGAATTCAATCACAAGAATTGTGCATGCAAATAAAATAGGTCTACGCATGCTCATAAATCAAAATTAAAGAGTAAAAATATGAGTTTCATGTAACTCCCAATGCAAGACCCATCATACCTCCATAACAAAGAAGAGGAGTTATAATCCAAAAATTAAATATAACTCTTGTATGATGCACAATGACACATCTAATAGATTCTATGAAAAATCTATTATATAACTCCTAATGAAACCTAATGAGCTCTAATCTCACCTAAGTGAGATGAATCACCTTGTAAGGTATAAATTCACCTAATTAAGGAAAAATGGTGAAAAATACCACTCACACTAACACCCACCCTTCATCGTAACTTAGGATGAGGAAATGTAAGTCATGGAAATACATAGAAATGGGCCCCTTCCACTACGATGATGAGGGACCCATGTACAAAAAAAACATCTCAAAGTAATGGAGGAAAACCCAATGGAAAAAATATCCACTTACAAGAGATAGAAGAATCCCCTAAAAACTAATAAAAATGCGTAAAATGGTTCTCGAAAACTAAATGCATGATAAGGTACCCATGTACAAAATGTAATATTTATACAACAATAAGATTAGGAGAAGAAGAAATATTATCCATCCTCCCAAGAAGAGGAACATGTCGAAATACACCCTATACCAAGTGCGGAAGAAGAAGATCCCCAAGGTGACAAGGTTTTGTTCCCATCTAAGGAACAATACTCCATATGTGAGGTAGAAGTGTCAACTACTCCATGAAGGGATGGTGAATCCGAAGTAATGGTGAATCTGAAGTCACAGTAAAGAAGGAAGGTGGAATGTCATGTAACTATATAGAAGTAGAGTGACTAATATTTGATGAGTCCTAAATCAAAGTGCATACTCCTTGAAAAATTTGTAGTTCACTGAAATTATTTGGATCAAGAAATAACTCCTTAAGATGTGGTAGGTGATAAGTGGATGGTGGAGGTGGGTCCTCATCACTATGGAAATCAACTATGCTAGAATATAATTCATCATCATTAGAAGTATGCTTGAGCTCAAAAATATCATCAAGTCTAGGTGATTTAGATGAAGAATCTGAAGGAGGAACAAAGTGAGAAAAGGAGTAAATCTAAGTGTGATGATCAACTATACCAACTACAATGATAGTGTCATTGTGTATCTCTCTAACATAAATAGAATCTGGAGTGAACTCAACCTACATGCCCTGACCAAGGTGAGTAATATGATAAATTGATAGGATATTAGTTGTAAGTGAAGGAATACTAAGAACATTGTTGAATGTTCCACCATTCACTTCAACAAACCCTCTCCCAAAAAACTAGAGTAGAAATGTTGTTTCCCAGTGAATAGAAGACATTTCACATGGATCTAATAAAGAAAAATTTAACTATGATGAGGCCATATGATGAGATGCACCCGAATCAATAACCCATGTAGGAGTAGGTGACATAACTACAACTAGAGCTCTTCCCTTTGTTTTCTCCTTAGTTTATTATTTTCTTTTTCTTTCTCTTTCCCCTTTCCATTGTCTTTTTCCTTAGAACATTCATGAGTTAATGAAGATGGTTTGAGAGACTCAAGAAATCTTATGTTGTTCTTCTCAAGAAGAATTGTGAGGAGGTCAATCTTCTTCTTCAAACATTTTTCTTCATCATTCTTACTAGTGCAACACCCATATTTGATCCATTCTTTGGGAGGTTTAGAAATAGAAGGGGAGTGGAAGATTTATATTTGGTGGATTTTTCCTTTTTGTTCTCATTATCCTTTTTGTTTTGTTTCTTCTCTTTTGAAGCCTTTGGTTTTTCATGACCCACAATGAGAGCATGGGATTTTGTGGATTTTAGAGTACCCATTTAAATTATCTTATCTTTTTCCATAGTCAATTCAACAATAAACTCATAGAATGATGGAATAGTCTAAATTGTACCAAGTTCCCTTTTATTGCATGGAAGGTAGAGACAAAAATAGAATAGTTAGGACCAAGTTTGGTGAGGATGAAAAAATGAGTTGTGATTCCTTTTTTCAATTCCATAATATTTTAGTTGTAATCTTAGAGATTTGAGTTTGGTGAAGAATTCTTGGAGAGTGTCAAAATTACTAGGGCTGAGACTAATCAACTCATTTTCTAGTTCATGCCCTCTCATTTCATCTTGTTTCCCAAAAATTTTTTCTAAGGTATCCCAAACTTCCTTGGGTGTTTTTGTTGAGTTAATGTGAAAGTGTAGTTCTGGAGACATAGAAAGAATAAAAAACCAATGTCTTTATCAAACCATTTTTATTTCTCTACATCATCTATTGGTTGAGCTTACAATCACATAGTTATCTAGTATAGTTCTTTGTTTTGTAAGATAGGTGCCATAGAAGAAAGGGAATTGAGTTAAGATTTGTAGTAGATAAGAGTGTGACTAAAAATATGGAAAAAAGAAAACAACCACACAAAATAAATGCCCCTTTGATTGTGGCACTTTATAAGTATTGCATTAAATATACCCAAGTGTTCATGTGGCGTGAAGCGGTTGGTCACTCCTTGTAATTAGTTAAATATTGCACAAGCATGAAGACCACAATAAGCTCATTCATGTACAATGAATCACAGTAAAAAGTAAAAAAAAAGAAAAAGAAGGGAAAGGATGATGACGAGGCTCTCTTTTTACAAGGTTGTGGTGGATGTGCTCACTAAACCACAAGTGAAGAAGAGTGCTTGTCTGATGAAGTGAAAAAAGGAGACAAAAAATCCCAATAACCCTATTTTAAATCCAAAAAAAATAGTTTTCCCGTTAAAATTAAAAAATTTCTTAATATCATACTAGTATTAATTAAAAATGATTAATCTAGATTAAGAAAAACAAGTAAAAAGGTTACCTTTTTTGAAAGGGGGTGGGCCACTTCGGCTCGGACGTTGGCTAATGAGTTGGTTGGCTGGTTGTCAAGCTATGTAGAAGGACCCAAGTTAGTTGGATGTATGAGTTACTGCCAGGATCGAGTTGACATAGAGCTAGAGGGTCTAAGATACACATTGAGTTGGGGTTCCATGCAGAGTTTTGTTGCACAAGGTCCTAGCTGGAAAAAACTATGTCAAGTCGGGGTAGTGTAACAAATGATCTACTATGGATACACAAATGAGTCTCCACGTGTCGGTGAGGGATACAATGGTGAGTGAGTTGTAACAACAGTCCATACGTTGAGGCTAGGGTGAAACAAACAAGGAGATGGCTTATGGATATACCTCCATGCATCAAACTAGAAATATAGTCAAGGGTGGGGATGCTGACATAGACATAAACAGCGTGGATGAACCGAGAGTGGAGTAAACTTGAAGAGATGATGTTGAGTTTAATGCAGGGTTAGAACCCAAGCTAGAGTTGATGTAATTCATTGTGAGATGCTAAGGAGTTTGATAGGGTAGAGTAATCACCAAGGCACAATGGAGCAGATGAGTTATAATGCTTTGAGGTGGTGATAATGTTCATGGGTAAGATGGGCTGAGAAAAGTTCAATGAAGGAGAAGATAGGTGAGCTAGCTGACCATCTTGGTGAGATAGTGTCAAGTTGGGTCTAAAACAACACCTTTTTCCATAAGGCTTAATCCTACAAAAAACCTAATATACCCTACTACTCACAAAAAAACCTAAAAACACATAAAAATACAACATGCTACCCAAGAAAAAGGACCTAAAATAATGCAAGTAAAACACAAAGTAAGAGAATAAAAAAATTGCACATGAGACTAGAAAATCACAAAATGGGGAGTAGTAATTCAAAACCAAAGTGAGTGACATGATTCCAAACCATGAGCTTTGATACCATGTGAGATTGAGGAAGCATGAGGATCAAGAAGGAATATGTGCACATCAAGGAAGTTACACTCGAATCAAGATGTGAAGTAGCTCCAAGATGAAAGTAATAATTCAATCATAAGAATTATGCATGTAAAGAAAACAGGTCTACTCATACTCATAGATCAAAATGAAAAGGTACAAATAAGAGTGTTGTGTAACTCCCAATGCAAGACCCATCATACCTCCATAAGGGAGAAGAGGAGTTACAATCCAAAAATGGAATGTAACTCATATATGACGTACACTGACACATATGACATAATTTGTCATATAACTCTTAATGACACCTAATGACCTATGATCTCACATAAGTGAGATGAATCACCTTGTGAGGTGGAAATTCACCTAATTAAGGCCTAAAAGATGAAAAATACCACTCATATTAACACCACTAAGAAATAATTTAAATTAAATATTGGTTACATGTTAAAAAATGTGGGGTCATGTCAAAGGAATGTGAGCTATTTGACATATTTCTTCAACGAAATGTGAACTCTTGGATTATATGCAAAATATTTTAGGACATGCCTCTTCCTTAATATATATATATAAAATATTATCCATTGTGTTTTAGGTTGTCATTGATGTCAAATTACATTGATGGAAAAGGGTTTCTAGGTGTCATATGAGTCTCCATGAGGTGTTTACCAAGGTCAAACATGAAGGTTGATTGGTAGTGTCTAGATTTGGTGAGTTGATATGGTGGTCTCAAGCATGTTTAGTGTGCATGGTCATAGTATGAGCTATTATAATTTAGTTAAAGGTTATCATGAGGTCCATCATGTTTGGTATGAGGTTGTAAGATTTTCAAAGTGTTTGTATGATTCCATTAAGGCCGGTTCATGAAGATTCATGGAGTGAAGTGGTCATTCAAGGCCTATTCCTAGTCCTAGAGCATGTGGTTTGGTATGGTGGTATGAGGAATGGAGTAGGGAAGTCCTATACAATCATGAGAAAGGTGTTATGGTGTTTCATAGTAGGTGCATGATGATTTTCATCTTAGTTCTCATATGTGTGATTATGTTTCATGGTCCTTGGGAAGAAATAAGGTGAAGACAAGGCATGATAACATAGCTAAGTCATTATGGCTAGAAAGATTCAGGAATAATTGAGAATTGATGAGAGTTTGGATAGTTGGAGGATATTTTTATGATTCTTAGTGATAATTTTTATTTTAGTTTGAATACATTTGTGCAAGTTATGAAGTTTTGTGTAAAAACAATTTTAGAAGAGACAAAATCTAGCTTGAATTGGGAATATAATATGCTCACCCACCCAAACACACAAAGGTGCATGGGACCTAGAGGTTTTGGGAATGATTTTTCATTGAGATAATATTTTTTCAAAAATAATGAGGTAGATTGAACATCATACTTTTATGAACAATCGTAAATAAACTAAAGTGGTATAAAACCCTAGTTAAACATTCATATCAAAGATACTTAGAAGATTTGAATTTTTCTCTCTAAATGAGATTAAAAAAATTTATGCACCATGGATGTATATAATTCCTTCACACTAATTTTGGTGGGGGTTTTGTGTTCTAGATATTTTGGGAAGAGAGAGAAAATCATGTCTTTTATGGAGATTTGTAGTTTCAAGGATGAGATGGAAGTTCTAGGTTGAAAAGTAAAAAAATTAGAATCCTTGGGATTTTCTCTAAATGGCCATGAAAATTTTCAGGTTGATTCAATGGAGAAAATTGAAGATACATGTTTCTAAAGTTGCCCTACTGATTTTGGCCTTAAGGGCTAAAATGCTAGTCTTGAGGTTTGAGGTGAGTTTGATGAAATTTCTTGATGGATCTGATGTTTTTGGTCATGGACAATTGATTGACACCTAATATTATTTTTGGAGTGCTTGGAATGGTCTAGAGTAATGGTTTGCAGTTGAATACATAATGGCTCTAGAAATCCCTAGTTGGCTTGCTCAAGAAGCTAACTAAAATAGGTGTCCGAGAGTGAATTCCTCAATGTGACATATACTTCTTAATGCTTGATAATTTTGTTATAAGTTTATATGATGTGTTCCATTATTTGGTTGATCTTGAAAGTTTTTAGAAGGTGTTTTAACATGTTTTTCTCAAGGCTAGTTGTTGAGTCTTGTTTTGGCATTTGGAGCAGTTTTAAAGTTTGAGTTATTTGGATTCCTTGCACTATGAGTTGGAAGATAAAGTGGGTTATTTAAAAATATATACTTTGGGAATTTCCAATGGTGTATTAAATGAGTTTTTATAATGATGTTTATATTAAAATTTGGTTATTCTTCAAGACTCTTTTCTGGGTGCTTGAAGAACTTGAAGGGATTGCTTGTCTCTTGAAGTGTGTCATGAAGAAGTTGGATGTTTTAGATGTTCCTAAGCATGTGGAATGTGTTGATATGCTTTCCTTTTGTTTAATTATTATTTTGTATCCATTAAAAATATTTTATAATACCTTATAGGTGATTAAGCATTTATTAGAGCTTGGAGTGTTTGTTTTGATCTTATTTGGGTATCTTTGTGCTTGTTAGAGTTTTCTTGACCCCTGTTGACCTACTTGGGTCATCGAAGTTAATTTATATGATTTTATTGTTATGTTTTGAGTTAGGATGACTGACCTACATGGTCATGTCTTGTCTACGATGATTTGAGCCATATATAAGCTAGTGTATTTGGTCATTTATGACTAGTTTAATGAGTGGATGTATGAGTAACCTATAAGAGGTTAAAGAAGAGTGAAGAGGTGTTATGGAAAGAGCCTAGAAGATTGATGAAGACATGATAATATTTAAGGATCTGATGTGAAATGTAAATTGATATATTCATCCCATGAAGAATCAGAATTGAGTGAGTTATTAGAGAGATAAATTTGAGGAGTGCTTGATGTGTGTGAGTTGAACCTAGATAAAAATCAGTTGTGTGGGCAGTATATCATTTGTGATCATTCATTTATTAAATATCTTATTATATGTAATATTCATACCATTCAATTTTTTTAGTCATATCATCAAATGTTTAGGGATGGGTAATCCTTGTGAAGTGGGTGCTTCACTAAATAAATCTTGCTAGATTTTTAATATTCTTACGATTGGTGTTTTTGTGTAATATAAGCATAGGTATTCAGTGGGTTTTCTTGCCCTTGAGTATTTCCCACTTACATTTGGTTTTTTGTATTCTCTCTCTTGTTGTATACACTTTTGAATGTCTAATACACACTTAATAAGATCACATGGTTCATGGATGATTGAATGAATGGTTTTAATGATGAATTCATATGTAATGGAAAATGAAATGAAATTTTTGTAGGACTGATTCACCCCCTAGTCCATTGTGCTTCCAACAATTGGTATCAGATTTGGTCCATATGAATCAAATTTGACTACTTAAAGGATATCCTCTTGAAGCACAAGCAATGGGAAAGTCATATGATGTTGAAGCTTCCTTAAGGAAGAAATATGAGAGAAACGCGAGTCCTTAATTCGTGGATTACAAGAGAAAATCAGTTCCATGGAGCTTTAACATGGAAAAGCCATCAAAATATAGAAGATCAAGTTGGAAGTATGAAAAAAGTCCTAAAGGAAAGATAATTTTCTTGCCTCAAGTATGAAGATGAGTTGAGTTCTTTCAAAGATGAGATAGAAGAAACATCTAGTAGGTTGAAGATGTATGGAAGGTTAGAGAAGAGTTTTGAAGCTCTTGATGGGATCTTGGAGATTCAAAGAGCTATTAGTGACAAGACATGCCTAAGTTTCAAAGGAGAACATGTGGAGAATGATGAAAAGGGTGGAAAAAGAACTCAATCAGATAAGAAGGAGAAATAAAGGATGATTTAGGAAGTTGTAACCCTATTATAAAACCTAATGTAATGAGGTAATGATTCTTGATTTAGTGGTAATTACTACTTTTGTCATGGTTTTGTCCATTTAGCTAGGGATTGTTAGAATAATTCCTTAAGGAATGAGTTTTCATGGAGTCATAAAGGTGTTTTCAATGGTCAATGTTATTCATGTTGTGAGCATGGTCATAAGGTAGTTTCATGTGGTTGGAATCTTAGTCTATATCAGTCAAAGGGAAAGAATGGTATTGTATGATATAATTGTCACAATCAGAGTCACATTGCAAGATATTTCCACCAAATTCAATTTCCGGATATAGTAGCAAGTTTCAAGCATTCAAAAGGTAAGAGAAGAATTTTTCTAGGATAAAAAATAGTCCTAAGAATGAATCTAAGATAATAAAGTTTGTATGTTGATTTAGAAAATGAGGTAAAGAAAACTAATTATCGATCGATATATAGAGCATGAGGATTGAATATTCAAAGGAGGATGTAAAGGAGAGGGAATCAAAGTCAAATAATGTGTCAAATGTTTTTACAAGCACAAGAATGAGGAAATCAATTTTGTCAAGCCTAATCTGAATCATGAAGGTCTATTAGCTATAACTAAGAAAGAACAAGTGAATGAGGAGTATCATGAATGTTTGATAGGTCACCAATCAGAATATGTAGTTTTTTTTAGATGAAATTATCGTTCCTAAAATATCATCCAAGAAGAGAGAAAGGATATCAAAGGTAGAAAGAGAAAAGAGAGAGTCTGTGGGATCATTTTATAATTATGTATTGTTTTAATGAATTAATGAGATTTTTTTGTCTTTTATAGGATTATATAAGAAATTCATTTGACAAAGGAAGAATTGGTGTTGGTTGTGAAATCCTACAAGTTCTCTCACTACTATCAAGGTATGTGTGTTTTTCTTGTTCATTCATCAATTCTTTTCTTTGAGCTATGTAAGGTCTCGATTAAAAGGTGTTTGAAGATGTGTTAAGAATCCCGCCAAGTTGAAAGTATAAAGCCATGAATCTTATCTTTGTATAGAATATTTCCAGGGCATAAGATATCATAGAAATATGTGATGTACAAGCATTTTCTTGATTTTTACAACCATGTCAAAGTTTATTTTGAAGGAGTCGTGGTGATAGTACTCTATTAGAAGGTCGTATTATTTTGGTATGCGTCCTTGATATCATTTAAAATTGTCATTACTATCATGTAAAAGTTAAGCTGACAGAGGTGTGATTTTCATGGAAGAAAGTCATCACTATTTGAAGGAGTATATGATTGTCATAAGAAGCATGAAATTTCATTGTCTAGGAAGATGAATTTCTTAGGAGTTCAAAGTCTTTGTTTACGATACAAGAGTAATCAAAATTTGATAAAAATATGTATTGGGTCATGAAGGTGTTAGATAATATTTTTCTAGGGGTATCGATTGTGATTCTAATTACCTATGAATTAATGTCCATCTATGCAAGTAATAGATTTTATTGTCAAATTTTGAGAGATCTAAGTTTGTATCATGAGTCATACCTTGCATTTCTCTATTTAATCCATAGGGAAAAAATTTAATTAGCCTACGAGTCTTGAAATTACTTTGTAAAGATGATTCAAGTGTATAAATAATAATTTGAAGAATCCTTCATTTAAAGAGGATACCTTAGAATTGGCATGACAAATTCTCCATAATATTATAAGTCTTTCTCCATGAATATTGTAGAAAGTGTGGCCTTAAGATTTGTATATGCTATGAGTTTGATATATTCTTCATAGGTCATGATAAATGCACTTGAGCTTCGAGGATTTAGAAAATTTGAATAAATATAGTATATAGAGGTGTGAACAAGTTTACATATGATTATAAGATGCAATGGTGACTTCAAAGTGTTAGACATGGTTAAATGTGTTCCTATAAAATTTTACTCGAAGATAATATTTTTCATTGTTGAACAATGTTGCAAAGTCTATATGTGGTTTCTTGGATCTATGATGGTTTTTCCAAAAGGAATATGGGATGCCAAGATGGTATGTTTCATCTTTTATGTAAATGAAAAAGTGGTGCTCATTTAAGGAGGAGTTAGTAGGTCATCAAAAATGTCTTGTCTTGATAGGTAATGTCAAATGGTCATGAAGAGTTCTGCAAGTAGTTGATGTGATAGGTAGAAGCATGTTTGTATTATCCTTGTTTTCTAAGAGTTTTGTTCAAGGTTTTCTAAGAAAAATATGATGGAAGAAGTGTATGATCATGTAGTGAACTCAAAACTATTGTGAATGAATTCAAGTAGATTTGTCTTGTCCCAGTTTGTAATGAAAGTGGCTGATTTGTGAAGGATTGATACAAGATGGTTCTTCAATAAGGATTGTAGGCTTGCGAGTCATAAAAGGTGAGGTTGGTTAGTAGTACTAGTTGTGTTATGGTTTAGAAATTGCAAGACATATCACATGTTTAGGTTGATGATATTGTTAGATTTGATTTTGCTTTAAAGACTTGGTTCAAGGTTCCCGATAGTAAGAGGTCTTGTGAATCATGAATGGTGCTTTCAAGGTATGTTCACACTATATTTTATTCCATGATTCATGTGTTAAGCAAGGTTCAAAACTGAGGTATGATTTTGAAGTCTATATTTGAATTGTTACAATGTTGTAATTACATGTAAGTGGTGTCACTTACTTTGTACATGGAGTTTCATGGTGTTTTTCATGAGTATATGATTTTAATGTGAGTTTGAGTGATATAAATCTTTGAGATGTGAAGACATAAGTATGAAAAGGTTTGTACCACGAGTGTTAAAATCGGCGAGTGTTACCAATCAAGAATGTATGGATCAGGTCTATAGCAGTGTATTTACATGTTTAAAAACAAGGGCAAGTATCTTGTTAAGCTATAGATGTATCTAAGGAATGAAAAGTGATCAGCATCTCAAGAAGATGAAATTGGAAGTATTATGCATCATAAAGCTAGTATAGGTATGGCTAAATCTTGTTAAGATTTTGCGAGAGGTAAGTTGTGGGCTTATGATTATTTCTTGAAGTAAGCTACTATATTGTAAGGACAAATATGTACTTTCATAACATGTACATGGTGATTTTTGTTTTTTTGTATTGATATATAAGGCTGGGGAGCTTAAACACTCATTACCTTGAGAAGAAAAGCCAAGAGAGCTACGGGATAGGTGTAGACACAAAATCACGCACAAATGTTAAAAGTCGTGAAATCGAGAAAATCTGCAATTTTCATGTCCTTCATGGTCATTTTGTATGTTTTTTGGGCTTTTATATTTTGACATTTTTGTCCCGCATGTCCCAAGTTCAAAAGTGCGCTTGTTCCCGATCGGGACCGATATCCCCGGTTGTTCCATTTTCGGGAACCCATCGAACTTTTCGCCCAAATGTCCCAAAGTTAATTGTGCAAAAAAATTTGTTCCACTTTCTTCGTTTTAAAATGTTACCCGAATCAGAAAATCTGCAGATTTTGTATATTTCTCAAGGCATTTTGTCCCGCATCCCAAATGTCCCAAGTTCTCCGACCTATCCAGAACATTTTTCGGCCCGAACTTTTTGTTCTAGATGTCCCAACTTAACTTTTTGTCCCAAATGTCCCAAGTTCAAACGGGCCTTTTGTTCCATTTTCGGTTCTCCGAAACACCCGAACCGCGTCGCGTACTCGAACTTCGTCCCAAATTCAAACGGGCCTTTTGTTCCATTTTACTAAACACCCAAACCCAGCCAGCGTTTCGCCCAAATGTCCCAAAATGCATTTGTGCGTCTTCTCCCCGCTTCACCCGACCGCCGAGCTGCGTGTTTCACGCATTCACATCTCTCACATGTCCCAAGCGAACCAAGTGCCATTCATACTTAGTTTTTCCCGCTCTACCCGAATATGTTGCTTGTCAAATTGGTAGATATGAATTTAATGCGCATTGATTTCCTTTCTCTCTCCAAAACGGCTATATAACTAGCACTTCTTTTTATTTTTCACACCGCTTCCTTGCTATCTTTTGCCCGAACCCCGCAATCTAATTTCCTGCGCACATACCCGTTCCCTACTGCAATTCCTTCCCAAGTCTAGATTGCAATTCTCTCTCTCTGATAATACCAATATGAAGATCAAATTCCAGGGACAGGAACAAATTTCGTCACTAGAGTCTGCCGTTCCCAATATTGGGGACAGTGAAGCTCGACATCTCGACTTCGAAATTTTTGGGCGAGGATGGCAGACGCAAACCCTACACCAATGGCACAAATGATTCATGATAGCGGTTTGGCTTTCGCCGGAGGTTTCCCGATCTCGGTACAGTGCGCTGATACCGTGCTTTCGTGCGGAGCTCACTTTGACCCTGCTTCAAGTGAATTAACCAATATACACGGGGAACTCATCGCTAAGCTAGATGCTGCCACCATTAGCACTGCTCTAAGGATCCCAGAGATGGATAATGCCATAGTCGTCTCCCGGGATCAAGCACAGGCCCTGTTCGATCAAGACAGTGACAAATATAAGGCACGAGTGGCGAAGTCTTGGTTGAAGAACCCTAAGAAGGGAGCTTCTCGTCTGTCCAAAACCCTTTTATGGGTAGATTTCAATGAAGAGTTGTCTGATTTCATAATTCTGTTGGCTCGGGTTATGGGTTTGCCCACTACCAACGAATTTCACTTCTGGATGTGCCCGCTCATCAGCATGGTGTGCGAGGGAACACAAAATATCAGCTGGGCAGAGATCATTAGCATGAATTTGGCAGAGCAAATGTCCAACGTGCAGTGCAAACGAAGAAATTCTATATGACTTCGCACTCATGTACACTGGCAAAGATCAAGGCAAAGGGGTTCGGTTTTTCTTATATGATGCACACAAAGACGATCCAAGATATGCCTACTACCGCCTGCAGCTCACCTCGAGACCAACAATCGTAATTTCAGAAGGGTCAATGACGCTTTTACCATGTACGTGGTCGATTGCTCAAAGGTGACACTCGCCAGAGATTTTCGATGAAGCTATGACTCTAATATCGCACTACGGTGCTTACTTCATCCAGCTTCAGAAATTCTCTTATATCAAAGCTCACGCTGCCATGAGGGCACCCTCCGAGACTCGCCCATGTTCTGCAATGATAAAATGGCCTTGATAGAAATATGCAGTAACTAGACAAGTTGCACAGAACTTGCAGAGATAAGAAGATTTCTGGCTTGCATTTTCCCATCTCTCTGGGAAACTACACTTGCAAAAACAACCCCGGATGCTCGTAACATGAGAGAGAACCCGGTCCCTATCACCGCTCATTTCTTCAAGCCAAGGACCTAGCTTCGACTTGAAGAAGTTCATCAACAACAACATCAAGATAATCTACCATCATAGGGCAGATACAGAAGACTACTGGGCTGACTGTGCAGATGATTTTGAGGCCAGGAGAAGACATTATGGCAGGTTCTCTCTACCACTGATCCAAGAACTCGGTCTGTATCAAGTTCCTGAAGGTCTCCAAGATGACAACTCTGATCTATACTCATATGAGTATGAAAATGTGGTTAAGCACACTCCTTTGGAGGACCTGGATTGGAACAGGAAAGAGAGGGATGATCTGGCTGAGATCCTTGCTCCAGTCTTAGTCAGGACTAAGGTCTGGTTTGACAGAAAGTTCGAGAATTCAGGAGGCATTCAGGAGAATCCTCTTCTAAGGATGCTTCAACACCAAGAAGAGAAGCATCTATTCCAAGGTCGGAAACACCAGTGAAGACCCCTCCTACCTCATCAACTCAAGGACCTGCAGCTTCCACTCCTTCTTCATCCACTCAAGTGTACCAGAAGAAACTCAAGGAGGTTAAGAAGGAGCCTGCAGAAAGTGACCTCAAAGAAAGCAGCAGAGTTGCCTATGGGACCAGAGAACATCATTGTTCTCAGTGAAAGTGAAGAAAGTGAAATGCCAACCCCTGCAAATGCTCCTGAAGACCCAGCTGATAAAGATAAAGAAATCCAGAGCACTGAGCTTTCAGGTGATGTTGACTCTTCTGCCGCAATTGCCCCAAGTGCCCCACTCACCTCTCAACTCGAGTCAACAGCTGCGCAGACCTTGAGCATCATGAGCTCTCTGTCTCTTGGTCCCCTTGCCCCTCCTGCTGATTCCTCTTCCTCTTTTGCGTGGGTGCAACCTTTGGTTGACAAAAGGAAGAGGAAATTTTCCTCTCAAGCTCAGGACCAAATTTTGATGTCTGTTGCAGCCTTGTTGGGCACCACTCCTTCTCGTGCCAAGAAAGCCAAGGTTACCTCTAGAATAGTGTCTGATGCTCAAGGTCAGCAATTCCTGGAGATTGCCAAGCCTACAACGGATAAATCAGAGCAGGACTTGCAGGTATCTGACTTAGAGCTCTCGAGAATCCCAATGGGAGAGTCTACCCCTGAAGGTGAAATTCACAACCTCCAGGAAACAGTCACAAGAGTCATTGGGAGGGTAGAGAAAGGGCAACAAACTATTGAACAATTGGAAGAACAGGCCCAAGTTCTCACAGGTTTCATCAAGTCTCTTTTGTCTAAGGACAAAGTTTTGGACCCTACCCCATTGACTACTCTCCCACCTCCTGTAATTCTAAGCCAAGATGAAGTGCAGAGTATTAAAGATATGCACAAGTATTCTGTCTATGGCAGAGCTATTGAAGCCCTGGTGGATGACATGCTTGTTGCTGGATTAAACTTCATCGATGAAGCTTTCAAACTCCATGAAAAGGTGAGCAATGTGCAACTGAAGCTCTCCTCCACTATCAATATCATGGATAAAGAGCTCAAACTCTGGAGCAGTTACATAGTAGACCTCCGACTCATGGGACAGCAGATGAGAACGTTTTGTTGGCGAGTAAAGTCTTTGATGATGCAAAGGATAATCTGTCAAGTCCCGGGTCTACAAAGGTGGAGTGGAAGATCGTAGTCCTGAGGAGGCTTTGGGAGAATCAAGAACAATAAGCGTATGGGCGAAGCTTTCAAGACACTCATTGTCTCTCGCTTTCAAAGACATACACTGTCATCTTCAGATGAGACTTCTGTACTTCCCTTTCTCACAAGAAATCAAAGCTCAATTCGAGCTTTTGTCAAAGATAATTTATTCAAGGAAAGCTCCATCTCCAAAGAAAAATGAAAGAGATCTCGCTCTCTTCAATCTGCCATCAAGAAGCAAATAAAGATTATCATACTCATGTCGAGTTTGATAAAGAGATGGAAAAGTGTCTGGGATTTTGACTCGCCTACGACTAACACGCGCCCTCGTGGCGAGATATAGCCGAGGCGTTAAAGAAATTCAGCAAAGGATTCTCAAGTCGCGGGTCCTCTCAAGATCGCCACCGCCTTCTTCCCCATTCTTTCTCTCTTCTTCCTTTCTTTTCCGCTTTCCTCGTAATAAGTCGAGGTACTGCGATCAAGGTCCTTAACTATTCTTTAGTTAAAAGAAATGGTTACGAAGAGTAACTGATTTGTAAGCTATATAATGGCCTTCTTTACGCCATTCTAAGGAGGAAGAACTTGGCATATTTTCTGAAAGTGTAAATAGATCACAAAGAAATCAATACAGAAGGACTTTCCATTCTTTGTCTATCTAATCTCTGTTATCTCTAAGCTCTCATTTAATTTTTTTAAAGGTCATTTGTCTCTAGTTTGTTAGTCTCACTGATTGCATGCTCTTCAACTTTGCAATACATGGTGATCTTGCACAACCAAGAAGGAACTTTGTGTCCTTGATTAATGAACCATTGCATTCTAACAGACGTTATTTACAGAACTTTGTGTCTTTAAATTTCATCTTATTCATGTGATGCAAATGATCCCGTTTTCAATTCACTGTAACTTCGCATACATAAGGAATTACTCTGATTCACTATAATTCTGCATGTTGCCTTTCTGCTCGTTCTCGTCTTTTCATTCCTCAGTCCTTTTGTACTTGAACATCCTTACAAAAAAACACTTTCATGATATCCAAGTTTAACCAGAAAATCATGTTTTGTACATTTGTAGATAGGTTCGTTTCTGAATAAGGGAACCTCTCCCATTAAAGAGGAGGGACTTCTTGTCCCCTGACTGTTGCTCTTCATAAAAGTCCTATTTGACGACCAACAGTTTTTGGCGACTCCACTGGGGAAAATCGCATTCCAGTTCTGCAATTTTTGATCATCCTTTGATCTGGTGACTCCACGTTTTACTCGAGGGAGGAGGGCCCTCGGTGTTGAAGATTCTCAGTTTCAGCTTTTGGAGCAGCAAGGTTTTCCTTTCCCTTCAACAAATAGAAGGACTCGTTCGACAAGCACTCCACCTGTTCAAGACAGAATTCCCACGGGTGGTTTTTCTTCAGAGCCAGCTAGCCCTAATCTTCAAGCTTTGATTCTTGCTGGTGTTGCAGTCCCTCTCCAAGCCGTTTTTCCAAGAATGGCGGCGCCATTACCATGGGGTCATCGTGTCGGGCCCCTGGCCCTTACTCAGCCTTTGCATGAGTTACCCAGAGGTAACCGGAAGAACTTCCCTAAATTCAAAGGCGATGGCAAAGTGCATCCTGATGAACACATCGCAGCCTTCATTGTTGCATGTGGAGTTCTGGGAGTCGAACATGAAGACGTCTCCATAAGGCTGTTCGTTGAGACGTTACAAGATAATGCTGCTGATTGGTTCTACCACCTTCCGGCTGGCGCTATCACCGACTGGGACACAATGAGAACTCAGTTCGAAAACCGCTTCAAGCCGGCAGAAGATGTACATGCCTTGCTAGCCCAAATCTCTCAGATAAAGAAAGATTCGCAAGAGCCCATGAGAGAATTTGTGGCCCGATTCAACAAATTGATCAATAAAATTCCGCAGCTTACCCGACCTGTTGATCAAATTCAAAAATGTTTCTTCCTAAATGCTCAATCGCCCAAAGTTAGTTATGCACTAAGAAGGGCTAATCTCGCAACATCGTCGAGGATCAAACCTCGCTGCAGATCGAGGATGACTTGATCATGTCAGGGAAGTTGAGAAGAGACCCTTCCAAATCTAAGTCTGCTGCTTCTTCCTCTTCCACCCCTGGACCTAACACTGATCCATTAGTTCAGAAACTTGCGAATGACCTCATTGCTATAAAGAAACAATTAGCTCAGCACGCTCCTTATGCAGACGTTCCAAGGAGGAATTTTCAGCCCAGAAATCATTTGCCTGCTTCTCAAACAAGATTAGCACTTGAAGGACCTCCTATTAAAGTCCCTGTCAATGCGACCTGCGAAGTGGAAGAACCAGATGATGATGGAGATAATGAAGCTTGCGAGGAGTTTGCGGAAGAAGTTGATGATGAAGCAGACGAACTTGAGGGATCTCGAGTAAATTTCTTCACCACGGAGGGCGTCGATGATGGAGATGACTATGATGAAGTAGTAGCAGACATGAATAGCGAATCATTCACTGTCATGACTCGAGAGCAGACAAGTCAGAGGGAGAAAGTGACACAGCCCATCAAGAAATCTAAGGAGCAGTCGACAACTATTCCCGTGATTGCAAAAAGAGGATCTCCTATCCCTACCTCATCTACACCAAAGGTGAGTCCTATTAATCCTACTACTAAAATTGCTTCTTCTTTCTCTCCTAAAGTTGATAAGCCTAGAGTACCAAATGATGATGGCCCGTCCACTTCTGGATCCTTTGATATTGTTGATCACCTGAAAAAGACCAAGGTCCAAATCTCAGAAGCTGAGTATTATCAAACCCATCCCAAAGCTTTTGCTAAAATGATCCACTTTGTCAATTCCCACTCTAAGACCACCTCTAAAGGCCTTTTTCCCCACTCCTCCTTCTCGCACCACACCTCTAGTCCTGCAGAAATTACCGTCACCTCGCCTAATGACAAAATCAAGCCTTTTTATGTAACACTTCTTATAGCTGGTCATAGGCTCAGTAATTGTGTCATAGATTCCGGAGCCTCAGATAATGTGATGCCTGCTAAAGTAGCTCATGCTTTAGGCCTAACTCTCACACGCACTTATGGATCTTGTTACTCTATGGAGAGTAAGGAAGTGCCCCTGGTCGGGAGAATTAAAGATGCACAAGTAGCTTTTGCTGCTTTGCCCGAGAAGAAAGTGTTGGCTACCATCTTAGTGGCAGATATTCCCCCTTCATACGGGATGTTGTTAAGTAGGAACTTTTGTAAGGACGTAGGTGGAGAAATCCAAATGGACTGGTCACATGCACTCATACCTGTCAATGGACACATGAAGAAGTTGCTGCCTGAGAAGCAGTCTGAGTATATTGTGCAGAAAACGGATGATCCTAAAGCACAAATACTCTACGAGGATATGGGGCATGGTAACTACATGATTATGTCCCCTGATGAAATCCGACCTCCCAAAGTGTCTCCTAAAGATCCTAACGGGGTTTGGATTTTAGAGTTTGATGGAAGTTGTTCCTCAGCTGGTTCTGGAGCCGGTGTCCTGCTGGTGTCACCTGAAGGAAGCCTACACCCCTTTTCATTTAAGTTGCAGTTTGAGAATACTAATAACACAACAGAGTACGAGGCTCTCATTCTCGGATTGCAAGTGGCCAAAGAACAAGGTGTAAAGAATCTTCTGGCTCGTGGTGATGCAGAGTTGATTGTAAAGCAGGTCAGAAACCTTTTTCAAGTAAAAAATGGGAGGCTGAAACATTACCGGAATCAGGTTTGGGATTCCATTGAATTCCTTGATGCTTTCTCCATTGAGGCAATACCTAGGGAGAAGAACAGCAGGGCTGATTCACTAGCAGTCTCAGGGTCACTACTGATTCCTCATCCTGATTTCTCTCAGGATAAGTTCACCATTGAGATGGTCCATCGGCCTAGTGTACTGAGCAATGCCAATAATCGCAAGTTTTCAATGATGATCAACATTTGCTTTCCTTCCTGGAACTCAAGGGTAATTTCAACAACTGTATTTTGAGGGAAGTGACAACCTACCTCGTGAGAGTGTGCCCTTTGACAAAGCAGTCACCCAAGGGGAAGAAACAGATCAGGATGGATGCATCAATCTCAAAGGAAACAAGATTCCTAAAGGATTGGTGAGTTTGGAGGAACTATTTGATAAACATGACAGGTATGTGAAGTCTAGAGCTTCTACTGGACCTCAGCAATCAGCTGAACATGACAGATTAATATTGGGAGTCCTAATGACCCTAAGCTAGTGAATATTGGAAAATGTTGCACAACAGATGAGAGGAGAAAAGCAATTGATCTTTTAAAAAGGTATAAGGATGTTCTTGCTTATTCTTATGAAGATTTGAAAGCTTTCAAACCAAAAGATATGCAGCACTCGATTCCTCTTAAGCCTGGAATTAAGCCTTTCAAGCAGAAACAGAGGCAATACAACCCCAAAATAGCTGACACCATCTTTCAGGAAATACAGAAGTTGTTGAAGGCTAAAATCATTTTTCCCATTCACCATTCAACATGGATTGCAAATATTGTGCCTGTTAGGAAGAAAAATGGTGAGATCCGCATCTGTGTTGATTTCAGGAACCTGAATCAGGCTTCTTTGAAAGACAATTATCCTTTGCCTATGATGGATCAGTCTCTGCAAAGAATGGATCTGAAATGTTATCTATGCTTGATGGATTCTCGGATATAATCGTAGAGGTTGATATCAGAGATCAACACAAAACAACTTTCACTACTCCTTGGGGTACCTTTGCTTACAAGAGAATGCCTTTTGGGCTTATTAATGCTGGTGCCACTTTCCAGAGAGCTATGGATCTGGCTTTTGGAAGTTTGAAAGGGAAGTGTATTGTCATATATCTTGATGACCTGACAGTATTTTCCAAGACAAGAGCGGATCATTTTGATCACCTAGAGACAGTTCTGCTAAGATGCAGAGAGCATGGAATTTCTTTGAATCCTAAAAAGTCTGTTTTCTGTGTCACAGAGGGAAAATTATTAGGGCACATCATTTCCAAAGATGGTATTAAGATTGATCCTGAACGAGTACAAGCTATCCAACAAATTCCTCTCCCAACCAGCAAAAAGGGCGTGCACTCCTTCTTTGGCAAGATCAATTTTTTGAGAAGATTCATTCCTGATTTTGCAGAGTTAACTTTGAATATTTCTCAGATGATGAAAGGGAAGCAAACATTTGGTTGGTCTTCTGAAGGAAAGGAATCCTTTGAAGGTATCAAGAGAGCTATCGCTAAAACTCCTGTTTTAGCCTGTCCTGATTTCAGCAAAGATTTTATTATCTATTGCTATGCCACAGATAATACCTTAGCTGCTGTTTTGACTCAAGAAGACTCGACGAGCATGAGCTCCCGATTGCGTTCATGAGCTATATTCTGAAAGATCACGAGTTGAAATACACCATGATGGAGAAACATGCTTTTGCAAAGGGTTAAAGCCGCTGCAAGCTTTCGCTTTTACATCCTCAACTCTCATTCCATGGTATTGGTCCCAGATACAACTGTCAAGTCGATTCTCACACAGCAAGAATTTGGATCCAAGAGAGGGAACTGGGTTGCTAAGGTCCAAGAGTATGACATTGACATCAAACCGACCAAGCTGGTTCGTGGAAAAGGCCTTTGTGAGCTCATTGCTGAAGGAGCCAAACATGAGTTGCTGGAGGAGAAAGTTGACCTTCCTACCATTCTGTTCCTTAGCTCAGTTGATGAATGGTACGCTGACATCGCCCATTTTCTCACCTATGGGGAATGCCCCTCTCATTTAACTGCCAAAGAAAAGAGGACTGTTAAATTGAGGTCAGCGCAATATGTATTGTGGGAAAACGCCTTGTTCAAGCGTGGGTTAGATGGGAGATTTTTGAAGTGTGTGGACAAGGAACAACAGAGAAAGTTTCTCTCAGCTTTTCATGATCAGGCATGTGGAGGGCACTACTCATCAATGGTTACAGCTCATAAGATACTCCGTGGAGGATATTACTGGCCTTCCTTGTTTAAAGATGCATCCAAGTGGGTTGATAAATGTGAGGCTTGTCAGACCTTCGTGGGAAGACCCAAACTGGCCTCTTTGCCTCTTAAGCCAGTTGTAATTGAAGAACCTTTTCAGCAGTGGGGTCTGGACTTCATTGGAACACTTAATCCTGCTTCTAGTGCTGGTCACACTCATGTGCTAACTGCCACTGACTATTTCACCAAATGGGTGGAAGCTATTCCAGTCAAGAGTACTACTTCTGAAGTGGTGTGCAGCTTCATTAAAGAGAACATCTTGGTAAGGTATGGTGTACCTAATAAGATTGTAACAGATAATGCTTCGAATTTCTCTTCAACTGAGATAATGGATTTCTGCTACGGGTATGGCATCTCCCTGACTCATTCTTCAGATTATTACCCCCAGGGAAATGGGCAAGCAGAATCCACTAACAAAAATCTGGTGACTATTATAAGGAAGTTAGTAAATGAGTCTCAACGAAACTGGCACAAGAAGCTCTACGATGCTCTTTGGGCAGACAGGATTACACCAAAGAGAGCTATTGGAATGTCTCCTTTTCAAGTGGTATATGGAGTAGAAGCTCAACTGCCAGTAACAGTGGAACTGCCGGCCTTGCATCTAATGAAGGCCATTGAAGATACTAGTTTCAGTGATGCTTTGGATAAGAGAATTATGTACCTTCACAAACTAAATGAGGACAGATTGGAGGTTGCTGATCGATATCTGTTCACCAGCAGAAGGTAAAGGTCCTGTTTGACAAGAAAGCTAGGTTCAGAGATTTCCAAGTTGGAGACACTGTGCTGTTATGGGATAAAAGGCATGAACCTCGTGGCAGCCATGGAAAATTTGATTCCCTTTGGCTCGGACCTTTCAAGATCAGACACTTTGCTGGTAAGCATTCCTTTTATCTTGATTACATGGATGGTTCTCCTCTCCCACTTCCTTATAGTGGGCAGTACCTCAAGTTGTTCAAGTCCTAGGTGATTAGGAGGTCCCTTGTATATTCTGTGCAGTGTTTTTGCTTCTCTGCTTTTTGGTGCGTTGTCCTCTTTCCTTTCTATTTTGGTGTGTTGTTGTCCTCTGTATTGATCTACTTTTTGACTCCGTTGCCCAATGGATAAGGTACTGATCTGCTTCCCCTGAGTTTGTCTAAGTTCTTGCCTTGTCTCATCCCTTGAATTTATGCCAAGTCATCCCCAGAAGGAGCCAGCTGTTGTCCACTCAAAATTCCCCCGTTCTTAAGAAGTCATTTTCAAAAAATTTGAGTTTGAGTGTTTCTTCTGTTGTTTTGCAAATGTTAAAAGTCGTGAAATCGAGAAAATCTACAATTTTGGGTCATTTTGTATGTTTCTCGCCTCGCTTTGACATTTTTGTCCCGCATGTCCCAAGTTCAAAAGTGCGCTTTGTTCCCCGATCGGCCGATATCCCCGAAGTTGTTCCATTTTCGGGCCCATCGAACTTTTCGTTCCAAATGTCCCAAAGTTAATTGTGCAGTTTGTTCCAATTTCATCAAACACCCGAATCCGCGATTTCACGCGTTTTCGTCTCAAATGTCCCAAGTTCTCCGGACCTATTGTAACATTTTTCACCCGAACCGGCCGAGTCGCGTACTCCGGAACTTTTTGTCCCAAATGTCCCAAGTTCAAACGGGCCTTTTGTTCCATTTTCGGCCGAAACACCCGAACCGCGTACTTCGCGCGTTTTCATCCCAAATGTCCCAAAATGCATTTGTGCGTCTTCTCCCTGCTTCACCCGAATCGGCCGAGCCGCGTGTTTCGCGCATTCACGTCTCACATGTCCCAAGCGAACCAAGTGCCATTCATACTTAGTTTTTCCCGCTCTACCCGAATATGTTGCTTGTCAAATTGGTAGATATGAATTTAATGCGCATTGATTTCCTTTCTCTCTCCAAAACGGCTATATAACTAAGTGCACTTCTTTTGCATTTTTCACACTCGCTTCTTGCTATCTTTTCCCGAACCCCGCAATCTAATTTCCCGCACACATATACCCGCTTCCCTACCGCAATTCCTTCCCAAGTCTAGATTGCAATTCTCTCTCTCTGATAATACCAATATGAAGATCAAATTCCAGGGACAGGAACAAATTTCGTCACTAGAGTCTGCCGTTCCCAATATTGGGGACAGTGAAGCTCGACATCTCGACTTCGGTGATTTTTGGGTGAGGATGGCAGACGCAAACCCTACACCAATGGCACAAATGATTCATGATAGCGGTTTGGCTTTTGCCGGAGGTTTCCCGATCTCGGTACAGTGCGCTGATACCGTGCTTTCGTGCGGAGCTCACTTTGACCCTGCTTCAAGTGAATTAACCAATATACACGGGGAACTCATCACTAAGCTAGATGCTGCCACCATTAGCACTGCTCTAAGGATCCCAGAGATGGATAATGCCATAGTCGTCTCCCGGGATCAAGCACAGGCCCTGTTCGATCAAGACAGTGACAAATATAAGGCACGAGTGGCGAAGTCTTGGTTGAAGAACCCTAAGAAGGGAGCTTCTCGTCTGTCCAAAACCCTTTTACTGGGTAGATTTCAATGAAGAGTTGTCTGATTTCATAATTCTGTTGGCTCGGGTTATGGGTTTGCCCACTACCAACGAATTTCACTTCTGGATGTGCCCGCTCATCAGCATGGTGTGTGAGGGAACACAGAATATCAGCTGGGCGGAGATCATTAGCATGAATTTGGTAGAGCAGCTATCCAACGTGCAGCAAACGAAGAAATTCTATATGACTTCGTACCTGATGTACACTCTGGCAGCATCAAGGCAGTGGTTCGGTTTTTCTTATATAGATGCACACAAAGACGATCCAGTATATGCCTACTGCCCGCAGTTCACCTTGGAGACCAGCAATCGTAATTTCAGAAGGGTCAATGACGCTTTTACCATGTACGTGGTCAGATTGCTCGAAGGTGACACTGCCAGGAGATTTTCAGATGAAGCTATGACTCTAATATCGCACTACGGTGCTTACTTCATCCAGTTCAGGAAATTCTCTTATATCAGGCTCACCGCTATGAGGGCACCCCTCTGAGACTGCCCATGTTCTGCAATGATAAAATGGCCTTGATAGAAATATGCAGGCAACTAGACAAGTTGCACAGAACTTGCAGAGATAAGAAGATTTCTGGCTTGCATTTTCCCATCTCTCTGGGAAACTACACTTGCAAAACAGCCCTGGATGCTCAGAACATAGAGAGAACCCTGGTCCCTATCACCGTTCATTTCTTCAAGCCAAGGACCTGCTTCGACTTGAAGAAGTTCATTGAACAGAACATCAAGATAATCTACCATCATAGGGCAGATACAGAAGACTACTGGGCTGACTGTGCAGATGATTTTGAGGCCAGGAGAAGACATTATGGCAGGTTCTCTCTGCCACTGATCCAAGAACTCGGTCTCAGACAAGTTCCCAAGGTCTCCAGTGATGAAAACTCGATCTATACTCGTATGAGTATGAAAATGTGGTTAAGCACACTCCTTTGGAGGACCTAGATTGGAACAGGAAAGAGAGGGATGATCTGGCTGAGATCCTTGCTCCAGTCTTAGTCAGGACTAAGGTCTGGTTTGACAGGAAAGTTCGAGAATTCAGGAGGCATTCAGGAGAATCCTCTTCTAAGGATGCTTCAACACCAAGAAGAGAAGCATCTATTCCAAGGTCGGAAACACCAGTGAAGACCCCTCCTACCTCATCAACTCAAGGACCTGCAGCTTCCACTCCTTCTTCATCCACTCAAGTGTACCAGAAGAAACTCAAGGAGGTTAAGAAGGAGCCTGCAGAAAGTGACCCTCAAAGAAAGCAGGCAGAGTTGCCTATGGGACCAGAGAACATCATTGTTCTCAGTGAAAGTGAAGAAAGTGAAATGCCAACCCCTGCAAATGCTCCTGAAGACCCAGCTGATAAAGATAAAGAAATCCAGAGCACTGAGCTTTCAGGTGATGTTGACTCTTCTGCCGCAATTTCCCCAAGTGCCCCACTCACCTCTCAACTCGAGTCAACAGCTGCACAGACCTTGAGCATCATGAGCTCTCTGTCTCTTGGTCCCCTTGCCCCTCCTGCTGATTCCTCTTCCTCTTTTGCGTGGGTGCAACCTTTGGTTGACAAAAGGAAGAGGAAATTTTCCTCCCAAGCTCAGGACCAAATTTTGATGCCATTGCAGCCTTGTTGGGCACCACTCCTTCTCGTGCCAAGAAAGCCAAGGTTACCTCTAGAATAGTGTCTGATGCTCAAGGTCAGCAATTCCTGGAGATTGCCAAGCCTACAACGGATAAATCAGAGCAGGACTTGCAGGTATCTGACTTAGAGCTCTCGAGAATCCCAATGGGAGAGTCTACCCCTGAAGGTGAAATTCACAACCTCCAGGAAACAATCACAAGAGTCATTGGGAGGGTAGAGAAAGGGCAACAAACTATTGAACAATTGGAAGAATAGGCCCAAGTTCTCACAGGTTTCATCAAGTCTCTTTTGTCTAAGGACAAAGTTTTGGACCCTACCCCATTGACTACTCTCCCACCTCCTGTAATTCTAAGCCAAGATGAAGTGCAGAGTATTAAAGATATGCACAAGTATTCTATCTATGGCAGAGCTATTGAAGCCCTGGTGGATGACATGCTTGTTGCTGGATTAAACTTCATCGATGAAGCTTTCAAACTCCACGAAAAGGTGAGCAATGTGCAACTGAAGCTCTCCTCCACTATCAATATCATGGATAAAGAGCTCAAACTCGAGCAACAGACATAGAGACCTCCGACTCATGGGACAGCAGATGAGAACATTTTGTTGGCAGTAAAGTCTTTGATGATGCAAAGGATAATCTGTCAAGTCCTGGGTCTACAGTGTGGAGTGGAAGATCGTAGTCCCGGGAGGAGGCTTTGGGAGAATCAAGAACAACAGCTTGGCGTAAGGGCGAAGCTTTCAAGACACTGGTTGTCTCTGCTTTCAAAGACATACACTGTCATCTTCAGGATGAGACTTCTGGTACTTCCCTTTCCTTGCAAGAAATCAAAGCTCAATTCAGAGCTTTTGTCAAAGATAATTTATTCAAGGAAAGCTCCATCTCCAAAGAAAAATGAAAGAGATCTGCTCTCTTCAATCTACCATCAAGAAGCAAATAAAGATTATCATACTCATGTCGAGTTTGATAAAGAGATGGAAAAGTGTCTCGGGATTTTGACTCGCCTCTACGACTAACACGTCAGTCCCTCGTGGTAGAGATATAGCCGAGGCGTTAAAGAAATTCAGCAAATGGATTCTCAAGTCGGGTCCTCTCAAAGGATCGCCACCTGCCTTCTTCCCCATTCTTTCTCTTCTTCCCTTTCTTTTTCCGCTTTCCTCCTTGTAATAAGTTGAGGTACTCGCGATCAAGGTCCTTAACTATTCTTTAGTTAAAAGAAACGGTTACGAAGAGTAACTGATTTGTAAGCTATATAATGGCCTTCTTTACGCCATTCTAAGGAGGAAGAACTTGGCATATTTTCTGAAAGTGTAAATAGATCACAAAGAAATCAATACAGAAGGACTTTCCATTCTTTGTCTATCTAATCTCTCAAGTATCTCTAAGCTCTCATTTAATTTTTTTTAAAGGTCATTTGTCTCTAGTTTGTTAGTCTCACTGATTGCATGCTCTTCAACTTTGCAATACATGGTGATCTTGCACAACCAAGAAGGAACTTTGTGTCCTTGATTAATGAACCATTGCATTCTAAAAAGACGTTATTTACGTAACTTTGTGTCTTTAAATTTCATCTTATTCATGTGATGCAAATGATCCTTTTTTCAATTCACCGTAACTTCAGCGCATACATAAGGAATTACTCGATTCACTATAATTCTTGCATGTTGCCTTTCTCGCTCGTTCTCGCTCTTTCATTCCTCAAATTTTGTACTTGAACATCCTTACAAAAAAAAACACTTTCATGATATCAAGTTTAACCAAAATCATGTTTTGTACATTTTAGATAGGTTCGTTTCTAAATAAGGGAACCTCTCCCATTAAAGAGGAGGGACTTCTTGTCCCCTGACTGTTGCTCTTCATAAAAGTCCTATTTGACGACCAACACATCTAACATCCACTCAAGGGACAAAGGATGGAATAATCTACATACACATCATAAGAAGGGGAAGTTTATTCTATTCCATCCACATATTTGCATCCTTTAGAAAATCTAGCTCGTTATTAATTGTAGTTTACAAAAGGGCATCGTAGGGAATCATTCTTACACACACACATAAGAACTACATGGAGTGTGATATGTAGTGCAACGCTTGGTTGTAAGTTCACTCTCTGGGTGACGTCGGGATCATTTTGACTCCCATTCTACACCTTTCTTTTCGGGTTTTGGTGCTTTGTGGGCTTGTGTAGGTGAACATTCTCTTTTACAAGTTATAGGTTCCTTCAAAATTCAAAGAATGACTATCAAGTGATCAATTGGAAATAACTATGACACTCTCATAACACAATAAAAACTAGATTTTGACCATTTGGATAGTCATGGGAACCCAATAGTAGTCTCCAGATTACCTAGGCACTCATGTCCCCCACAAATGCCCATGTCTTTCTTTGTTATTTAGTTGTAGAATTTATATCGATCATTTATGAAAATATTACTAGCATGTTCAATGCTTTTCCCATTCTAGATCAGTTCCAGTTGATCGTACATCAGCTAAGTCTCTTCATAGATATTTTGTGCTTAGGGTTTCATATTTACATCTTAGTTTTCTTATGTCAATTATGTATTTCATCATTTATTTCAGTAGTGACTCTATAATATTTAGATTTAATTAATTCAAATTAATTTAAATCATTTATCAAACTTGATATTCAAGCACTCTTGGATATTTCTTTCTTGTCTAGCTTGATACCTTATGATTCTCCCACCATGAGTGTATTTATACCGGCCTTCTTGCAGGCTAATCTTGAATGTGAGAATAAAATCAGATATTTTTTAATCTAATACTTACATTCATCTATATACTTCTTTGGAATATGTATATCATAAATTTACTATGTTTTATCTTTCAATGAAAAACATATTACTTTTACATTGAAATTCCTTCTCAAAATATTTTAAATAATGATCCCCCTTTACATCCATGTTTGTATCAATAATTTTGGGTTTAAACATGCTTTAGTCGATAATGGATCTGGACTTAACATTTTCAATCTAGCATTCCTTCATAAAATTGTCCTCTCCAAACACTCCTTGGTCCCTTCATCTGTTCCTATCCATGGTTTTGATAACATTCCTAAACATGTCTTGGTTACTATTACACTTCCCATTGTTGTTGTCCACCATGTAATCTACCTATCATATGCCACGTGATGCCAAATAATCTTAATTATAACATCCTTTTTGGGTGGCCTTGGATTTATTCCATGCATATGGTTCCTTCTAATCTTCATGCACGCTTTAAATTTCTCTATCGAAAGTTGTATATGAGGCCCTGACAGATCTCTTTCTATTTATCTTTTGTAATACTATTGATCATTCATCGGATGTTCCCATTTCCTCTACATCTAATCCTCATTTATCTCAATATGGTCTTGGTTACAAGTATCTCCTTCATTATGGATTTTATGGTAATGTTCTAGGCTAGCATGGTCAAGTTTGTCACTAAACCATTTATTATTCCTACTTAATCTACAAAATTTGGCCTTGTTTATCATCTTCCATCTGCATCCTCTTTCAATTTATGCTATTTCACATACTTCTACACTTCCTCTCTTATACCTGGAACTCATTTCTAATTCTTCTTCCTTTGATTAGCCCGATTTGGACACTTTTACTACTGATGATTCTCTCTTAGAATATATGGGGACCTACGATCATCTCCCTTCTTTTCATCACAAAAATGCTTCCCATCTATTCTTGTTGCTACTACCTACTTTGGTGAATTTTACTCACCTAATATCAATACCGATACTTCTAATACCAGTCATACCTATTTGTTCACAGAGGACTAGAATGCTCTTTTAAATGAAGAAACTATTTAATACAACCTCGGTACCACCAAATCCTCGAATGGTTTTATTGGTTGTTTCTCTTACACCTGCAAAAATAAATGATATTAAACAAGTGATTCATGAATTCTCCAAAATATTTACATGGGATTATAGTGATATTCTGGTATATATCCTTCTTTAGCTATGCAAAATATAGTCCTCAATCGTGGTGCTAAGCCAATAAAAAAAATACATAAAATGCATATGAAAGTCACATTATTAGTCAAATAATAAATACAATGACTATTGGATGCTAGCTTTATATTTTTGTGGACTATCTGAATGGGTTGCGGATTATGAAACTTGATGGAAAAGTCCATTGTTACACCGATTTTTCTTATCTCAATAAGGATTTTCCTAAAGAGAGTTTCCCATTACCACACATTGACATGATCGTCGATTCCACTACTAGATATGACATTATTTCCTTCATGGATGGGTTTTTTGGTGATAATAAAGTTAAAATAAACCCCACATATCAATAAAAGACTTCATTTACTACACCATGGGGTACATTTTTTACACTGTCATGCCCTGCTAGCTTAAATTTTTTTGATCCACTTACCAGTGTGTAAGGATGAATATTTTCCATGATTATATTCAAAAAATTATTGAAGATTATGTTGATGACATACTCAAAAAATCATGGCAGCGTTCCACCTGGGCTCAAGATCTCTTAACACTCTTTAAACGCTTTTAACAATACAAATTTTTCCTCAATCCACGAATTTTTTTTTGATGTCATAACTAGCAAGCTCCTTGGTTATATTGTCTACAAGTGTGGCATTGAAATTGATCCCAAAAATATCCGCACCATTGTTGACATGCCTCCACCTCGCAATTTACATCAATTACGCTCACTACAAGGTAAAATCCAGGACCATCGATCGTTTTATTACACAACTCACTAAAAAAACTCAACCATCCATGCATCTAATGAAAAAGGAAACAAATTTCATTTGGGATGACCATTTCCAATGTGCATTTGATGTTATTAAAGAATATCTCTTAAATCCTCTTATTTTATTACCTCTCGTGGCTGATCGTCCCTTCCTATTTTACATTTTAGCTACATTCTATGCATTAGGGTCCCTTCTTGCTCATCATGATAAATATCAATGTGAAAGGGAATTCTATTACATTAGCCACACTTTTATACCTTACGAATGAAATTACAACTACATTGAAAAGTTATTTCTTGGCCTTATCTTTGTCACAGACAAGTTGCGACACTACCTTCTCTATAATGAGGTTTACATAATTACCAAATTAGATCCTCTACAATATATCTTATCTCACACCCATCTCTCGATCTTCCTTGCACGATGGGTCATGTTACTCATAGAGTTTGATTTAAAATTCATCCCAAAAAAATTTATGAAGGGCCAAGTTATTGCCAATCAGCTAGCCGACGTCCCTCAATCTAATGCATCTCTCTTCTATGATGAATTTACTTCTTACACCATTAATGCCGACACTTGGACTATGTATTTTGACATGTCTCATTACCTCTCATATGTTGGGGATGGGATTGTGATTATCGCTCCACATGGTGATCATATCCCCTTTGCATATCGCTTAGGATTTTCATTTACTAATAACATCACTTTGAGTATGAATCTCTCATTCTTGTCCTCACTATCACCCAAAAATTCTTATTCACAATATCCAAATACGAGTGATTCAAAACTCATTATTAACTAATTTAATGATATTTATAAAACAAAATAGGAGTAACTCATCCCGTATAATAACCTCATCAAAGTAATGTTAGCCACATTTAAGTCCTACTCTCTTACCTCCATTCCTCAAAAATACAATCATCATGTAGATGATATGGCTAGCATGACATCAATCATTCCTCAAGATATATCTAATGAGAAGGCCACACTCATTAGTTGATACTTGTGATAACCTTCTACTTGATACTCTACCCTTGAAACATGTTTTGTCACATGGAGTAATGATTGTCTTGAATGGTTCACTCAAATCTATAACTTTGTCTATCAACAAACCATTCCTGAAGGTTTTTCAACCTCATGAAGTTCATTGTCTAGGTGAGAGGCCACACAATATGTAATCATTAGTGCTTCATTATTTAAAATATCATTTGATGGTCATTTACTATGATGTTAAGGACTCGACAACATCCCCATGGATGTTTCTCAAATTCATTATAGTTTATGTGTTGGTCAATTCTCAAGAAAAGTTGTCTCACAAGATTCTATGCCAAGGCTACTATTGGCCGACAATGGAAAAATATTATATGGAATATGCTAATCATTGTGATAAATTTCAAAAACATTGCAATCTCCATCATGCACTTGCATATGATTTTCATCCCATAGCCCCATCATAGACCTTTTATTTATGGGTTTTGATCTCATTGGAAAGATTAATCCCAAGTTATATTATTGTCCTAAGTTCATCATTACTACTACAAAATAATTTACAAATTTTTTTAAGGTCATACCTTTGCAAACCACCACCACTCTTGATATCTATCATTTGATTACCACTCTTATCATTTCATGATTTGGCATCCCTCTCCATTACCACCATAATTTCTATCCTTTGAAAAATAAGGATGTTAAAAGGCTTTGTGCAAAATTTAAGTTCAAGAAAACATTTTCCCCTACTTATTATCCACAGGGAAATGGCCAAGAAGAGGTCACTAATAAGAAAATTTTCAAAACATTATGAAATACCATTGACACTAGTGGTGAAGATTGGCATGATAAGATTCTATACACTCTTTAGGCTTACCAAACTAGTGTGTGCACCCCAAAATGCTACACTCTTTTTGTTAGTTTACGATACTTGATGTAGTAATCCCCTTATAACTAGAAATCCCCTCCTTATGGGTATCACTTAAAGGAATTATCAAAGACAATGAATATTTTGAAAACCAGCTCCATGAGCTTGAGATGCTTGATTCTCACCGCGTGTAAGATATAGAACATCTTCAAGTATATCAATCTCGTATTGCATAAGATTAAAATAGCAAAATCCTCCCACACGAATTCAATATTGGTGACCTAGTAATAAAAGAAAATGAGAAGAATACAACAGATGAGACTCATCTAAAAGGAAAATTCAAACCTAACTAGCTTAGACCCTAAGTCATCACTGACAAGCTTGGGGGTGGTGTCTATTATCTTTCCACTCTCCTTGAAAGCCACTTAAGAACCCACTCAATGTGATGTATCTTAAATGTTATTATACATGAAAAACTCATTACCTTATGATGCACTCTAGTTCCATAATTTATATTCAACTTTTGAGGGTTTGAATCTAAAATGAACCTCACCACATTTGCTTTTAATGTCCTATGCTTCATGATCTATCTTTCTAGAACAAATTCTCAAACCATTTCTGATGACGGACTTTTGTTCTATGGTTCATTATTTATTGTTGAGGGGGATTTTTATAAATGAACCTCATCTCATACACATCCATTGGGGTGAGCACTTTGCTCCTTCCATATTCACACATTATATACCATTCCATCCCTCTCATATACTACATTTACATATCTTTGTTGTACTTACACTTGTTTTATTGTACTATTTACATGATGCACTTTGCTTACTATGCTAGTCATATACTCAATATGTCATTATATTTATACACAAATGTGTGTTAACTTAGTCTTTTAGAGTGAATACATATCTCTTACAAGTTCTTACACGCTGCAATGATGCTTGACATTGTATCATTTTCTGTCCCATTGAAGCTCCTTGGGGCATCTACCTTTACTACTCTCACACATTATAGGTGTTATGATTTTATTGTTTACTCATAATTTCTATCACATTACTTTCCA
Source organism: Taxus wallichiana var. yunnanensis (assembly GCA_018340775.1). NCBI lineage: Eukaryota > Viridiplantae > Streptophyta > Pinopsida > Cupressales > Taxaceae > Taxus > Taxus wallichiana. The sequence goes on from CM031238.1 coordinate 318,817,217, forward strand.
TTAATACATACATGTCTTGACATATGTGTAGCATTTTCCTTGTAGGACTATATGCCACCATGGTTGTTTGACACATTTTTAGGGTTCATTTTAAGAAGCCTCTAGTAAAATGGAGGTGGAAAATCCCGATGAATATTCTTGGAACCAATTTCATAGAAAGATGAATTTTCCAATTTTTGAGAATGAAAATTTTGCCTCATATTATTTGAGCGAGAGTGAGGGGCCTAAGGAAAAAAAAATATGCGAAGCAAAAAATTATGTATTGTTCATTGTTGACATAGTTATCACCCAACAGCGAGTGTTGTATGATTATTGACGCATGACAACAAGATTTTTGTCATGACGTCAACAAAAGCTTATTGTCACGCGTCAACAATTTTTTTGATGTGTGGCAAAAATTTATTGAGATGTAACAAAAATACTTGTTGTCACACATCAACAAACTTTGTTGATGCGTGACAACAAGTGTTGTTGTCGCATGTCAACAAAGTTTATTTTTGTGCAACAACAAATGTTGGTGTCACATGTCAAGAAAATGTTGTTGTTAGGCGTCAACAATTTTTTTTGTCATGTGACAATAAAACTTGTTGTCGTGCATCAAAAAATATTTTTTTTATGCACCCAAGGCTCAAGAAACCCTAATTTTTTCTTATAAATACCTTGTCACCCCTCATTTTCACATTTACACTTCTCGACTCCCAAATTTTCTCTATTCTCCCAACACTTACTACTACAAGAATCATACGTCTCTACACCAGCGGTCTAACCAATTACCAAACACAAGATTCTCCAATCAAGCTCAAATACAATGGCTACTACAAGTGCAACCCAAGCTCAAGACCAAGATCCAACGGAAAATCAAGTAAACTAGGCATTGGTCACCACCCAAGCCCTACCCAAGGGAAAGATACAATATAGGAACTTGTTGTGCCCCCACATTTATACAGTTTTGCAAATGAATATAGAATAAAAGGATTTGCTAGAAGCATGTGATTTTTATGGGCTCATTAACATGCCCTAGTTTGAGATTGATCATGATGTTCTAAACTACCTTTTGTCCTCGTACAATACAAAAGACAATAATTTTACTATTACTGTGGATGATGGTCATACATTCAAATTCAGTGTCGATCCAGCTGATATCCATCGGTTGACATGCCTTCCATTTAAAAATTCACCCATAGTAACAACCAAAGAAACCCTCATTGAAAATGATAAGAAGTACCTTAAATCTACTTTCGGTTTCCATGTTGATTGTACGTGTAATCTATTTTCAATTTTCATTTGAAAGTTTTTTATTTTGATACAATTCAAATTGATATTAATTCCAATGAATTTTTTCATCTCACATCAATAAATCAAGACGAGGTGTGGATACACAAGGAATTACACACCACTTTCTTTCTACCATGATTTATTTCTTTCAAGCCAGAATTGTTTTGCAGGGTCGGAAAATGATATTCTAAACTAGGCTATTGCATACATTCTTGCAATGATCGAAAGTTAAAATTTGATTGGTGCACCTTTTTATCTAATAAGATAAAAGATGACATTACAAATGCATCAGTTTCTGAAAAACCAATTATTCACTCCACAAACTATCTCCTTGGCCTTTATTATGAGGCTATTTTTAATTTAAAATAAAAACCAACTCCTACTTATAAGGATGAGATAATGAAGAATTTGTCAATTCCATTTCAAGAACAACAGGTATATAGTTTATATTTCAACATTAGACTTTGGTTATTGTCTTGATTATGTACTTCTGATTGAATCTTTATGCAGTACTAACATTATGTACTTTTGATTAAATCTTGACCATATGCAAAGAATATTTTTGGAGGCCCTTCCATGAAAAAAGTGGCATCAAGAGGAAGAGGCCAACAACATGCTGAGGCATCGGAGATTCACAATCTGAAATGGAAGTTCACTCATCACCGAACCCCCAAGCATTTGCATTAGTTAAATGACAGAGATGTAATACCCTAATATTTACTATTTATAAATTACCATTTTCTATTTACAATTTACCATTTACCATATTGAATTGACATGCAATTGATTGTTGCTACATTTTAGGGACTTTGCACTATATGCATGCTTCTCAACAGTCTTCACCAACTCACTCAGTTCAATCACGTGTAATTGTTGATTCTCAACACCCTACTCCACCATCCCAACCACACATAGCTCAAACACAACCAATTACTACTCCAACACGGCTACCTTCGGTTCAACAATAGGTTACCCCTCAATAACAAGGTATGATTTTATTTCTTTAGTACAAGTTTTGAATAGTTTTTCATATAATTTCGTAGCTTTTGCATAGTTTTAACAATTTTTCATATAATTTAGTAATGATTTTGTTGATTTTTCTTGACTTTGTAGTATATTTTAGTCCTTCACCATGTATACAAATAGTGGCACCACCACATCCTCCACCATTACAATTCAAAATTCCAACCAAGGTTCAGGTAAAAATAACATTGGTAAACGCATGCCAATTCCTCCGGCCCCTAGTAGGACACTAAACATTGCCTCCTCATTTCCAATTCTGACCCTCTCTCTCGAAGGCTTTTCCAAATAAGGCAACTGCGTAACATTTTTAAATAATATAACTTTAGATGAAGATTTCTTGGACATTGATAGCAATGTCCCAATAGGATTTTTCAATACACGTGAGATGATTCAAGGCCAACATGTATATTTCTATTTCAACATAATTTATTCAACTTTTTTTACATTTCAATTTCAATTTCAATATTTGAATATTGATTTATTTTATCACAAATAGGATCAGGCCACCCAAAGGCAAAAAGAGGTAGCAGACGATACTCAACCCGAAAGCCCCCATACCTCTCCATTAGCAACATCTTCTTCAAATATAGATGGTGAAGAGTTTCTATCATTTCCTTTGGAGAACTTGATTGGTTATGATTTTCAATCCCATGTCTAAGAGTTTATTATACCTCATATCAGTCACCTCATAGAATGGGAGAGAAGGAAAAAGTACCCGATCAATGAGATAATAATTCATTATGAAAATCATTGGAAAAGGGACAATTTATATGCTAAATCCAAAATCAACCTGTGAAGATGGATGCCTTACTCACCCAAGAAAGAGGTGGGACTATCACATATAACAACAATTATAAAGACAATATTTTAGATAAAGCATTAAAAAATTGGAAAATATTAGTGTTGAAGCCCATGCCTATTTCAACAAATGGTCTAAGGATAAGGATCTAGTGGCAATTGCAAATGCCAAAAGAGATAGAGCATTCGTAAGTATTATCACTTTGAAAAATATTTTTGTTAATTTGAAATTTTCTTATTTTACTAATATGTTTAATTGAGATCACTATTTTTTGTAGTTGAAATATGAAAATTTGAAGATTCAAGAAAAGGTGTTCCAAGTTCACTTGGAAATATCTAAAAACACTTTATCCATAGGAATGAAGATGAAATAAATATTGTTTTAGTTAACAAACAAAACAATACACTTAAGTGGATAATTAAAGAGAATGGCTTTGACCTTGAGATTTTGTTCAAAGCAAAGGAAACTATACATACTAGTTTGGTATCCCATGGAGATGTGACAAAGGAAGAAAAAACAATCATAAATAATCTAGACAATGTGTAGAAGATCTGATTAGTTTTGGGATTATTCAAGAAAGAATACATGAGGGAAAGCCATTGGGGAAAGGGGCATAGAAGATGCCAATTTGTCTGGGGAAAATTTAATGATTGAGGGTTGAAAAATTGAAACTTTAAATTTGAAAATTTTGAAATACTTTATATATTGAAGTATGAAACTTGAATATGTATTTGATTTTAAGTATGTTGCAATCTAGATTTTTTATATCTTGTTATATATTATATATAGAATTTCTAGATTGTATATGGTGTTTATGTTTGATATGAATGTGATGGTGTTATGATAATGGTTAATTATTTGTTTTAAGAAAATTCACTCTACTTGTAAAATTCAAACTTTGTATCAGGTTTCTTCACATTTAAACCTTATGAGAATCTTCTCTCTACTTGTAATGATGATTGCATTAGATGTGGATGATGACATTAGAATAGATATGGATGATGATGAATTGTATGTGGACGTAGATTTAGATGATGGAATCTAGATGATGATAATGGATAATTGTTTTAAGAAAATTTAGAATGTGGTATGACAAAGACATCTTAATATAGTTAAATATTCTTCTCTCTACTTGTAAAATTCAAACATTGTATCAGGTTTCTTCACATTTAAACCTTCTCAAATCATCTCTCTACTTGTTATGTAATGATGATTGCATTAGATGTGGATGATAACATTAGAATAGATATGGATGATGATGAATTATATATGGAGATAGATTTAGCTTCAAGCACAACCATGGAATCTAGATGATGATAATGGATAATTTTTTAAAGAAAATTTGGAATGTGGTATGACAAATACATTTAAACCTTCTCAAAATATTATTCTCTCTAATTCTAATGATATGATGACATTAGAATGGATATAGATGATGATGAATTATATGTGAACATTTATTTAGCTTCAAGCATGAATACGATCATGGATGATGATAATGAATAATTTTTTAAGAAAAATTTGAAAGTTTTATCATAGAGACATCTTAATACTATAAAATCTTCTTCTCTCTACTTGTAAAATTTGAACTCTATATGTTTCTTCACATTTAAACCTTCTCAAAATATTTTCTCTCTACTTGTAATGAATCAATTATGACATTAGATGTGGATGATGACATTAAAATAGATATGGATGATGATGAATTGTATGTGGACATAGATTTAGCTTCAAGCATGATCATGGATGATGATAATGGATAATTGTTTTAAGAAAATTTGGAATGTGGTAGGACAGAGACATCTTAATACAGTAAAGTCTTCTTCTCTCTACTTTTAAAATTTGAACTCTATATCAGGTTTCTTCACATTTAAACCTTGTCAAAATCTTCTTCTCTCTACTTGTAATGAATCAATGAATACGATGACATTAGATGTGGATGATGAAATTAAGTAGATATGGATGATGATGAATTGTATATGGACGTAGATTTAGCTTCAAGCATGATCATGAATGATGATAATGGATATTTTTTTCAAGAAAATTTGGAATGTGTTAGGAAAGAGACATTTTAATACAATAAATATTCTTCTTTCTACTTGTAAAATTTGAAATTTTTACCATCTTTCTTTCTACACATTTAAACCTTCTCAAAATATTCTTCTCTCTACTTGTAATGAATCAATGATACATTGACATAGATTTGGATGATGACATTAAAATAGATATGGATGATGATGAATTGTATGTGGACATAGATTTAGCTTCAAGCACGATCATGGATGATGATAATGGATAAATGTTTTAAGAAAATTTGGAATGTGTTAGGATAAATACATCTTAATACAATAAAATATTCTTCTCTCTACTTGTAAAATTTAAACTATGTACTATCTTTCTTCACATTTAAACCTTCTCAAAATCTTCTTCTCTCTACTTGTAATGAATTAATGATATGATGACATAGATTTGGATGATGACATTAAAATAGATATGGATGATGATGAATTGTATGTGGACGTAAATTTAGCTTCAAGTACGATCATTGATGATGATAATGGATAATTGTTTTAAGAAAATTTGGAATGTGTTAGGAAAAATACATCTTAATACAAGTAAAATCTTCTTCTCTCTACTTATAATGAGTCAATGATATGATGATTAGATGATGACATTAGATGTGTATTGGGACATTAAAATAAATATGGAAGATGATGAATTGTATGTGGACGTAGATTTATCTTCAAGCATGATCATGGATGATGATAATGGATAATTATTTTAATAAAAATTAGAATGTGGTATGACAGAAACCATCTTAATACGAGAAAAATCTTCCTCTCTCTACTTGTAAAATTCAAATGTGTGATTTTTACATGTAATTTGATATTCATACCAAAAATTTCAAACACTTCATTAAAGAATTTTGCAAATAAAAAATAAATAAAAAATAATTGTAAAGACTCAAGAAATGTCATATAATAGGGTTTAAGATACCTCTTGTCTTTTAGATGGTCATGACAAAGCATATGGAAGGAAAATGAGAAATCATCCTTCGCAGCGTGTTGGACGACCTTTGATTTAAGAAAAATCAACATGAAAAATAGATTAGTAAATAAATGGGTGAGTTGCTTGACATTTTCAGTCTCGAGAAATGATAGATTCTTCGGATGGATGTCAACCCATGTTTTCAAGAAAAAATATGAAATAATGAATTAGTGGATTAAGGAAGAAACATAAAGATTAAAGAAAATGAAAATGATAACCTGTACATGTCTAGAAAGTAGAAGTTTGGAAGTCTGAAGAGTATAAAAATGGAATAATATGCACATCTGAACTCTGAAGGCCTTGTAAATTAGTATTCAACAAATGCATGTAACAAACAAATTTTTAAAACAGAAAGATTTTAAAAAAATGCAAATGAGAACCTGTGCATGTCTAGATAGTGGAAGTCTGGAAGAGTATAACAGTGGAAGAATATGCAGATCTGAACTTTGAAGGCCTTGTAAATTAGTATTCGACAAATGCATGTAACAAACAATTTTTAAAATGGAAATTGGTATTTGACAAATCCAAAATAGTAATTATATAAAATATATATTTTTATAAATAATTGTATTCAAATAAATGTAAATATATATACCTGTAACATCTTTAATGATAACAAGAGATGAAACAAAATATGTTAAAAATTCTCTTGAGTCAATATTTGCATCTCAGAGAGTAAAAATTGTGTTCATTAAATTACGTCTAACTACAAACTATTATATTCAAATTTGTTAATATGAAATTGAATAAATAACCACATTTAAAATGTAAGGTGACAAAAATAAAAGTCGGGTCAAGGAGATACCTATTTAAAGTTGAAACAATCCATTATCAATAGCTTCTTCAAAGTCAATGTTCTCTTTTGTAGAGTGTGACAACGCACCAATTCCAGTCTCATCTTGGGAACCATTGTACTTGTAGTTGTATTATTTACACCTCTTATTTTAGAAAGGGAATTCCAATACATAATTTCTCTATTGAAAGGAAAGGTTTCCAATGAGTAGTGAGAAACATAACAACTCATGCAATTTTCCAAATTTTTATCCAACTTGTTTCTCGGTTTTGATTTTATAAATGATAAAGCACTCGAAAACCCTTTCATCTTCCATAGACCCCAAAATCATTGTTTGGCATAACTCATATAATATGAAATAGTCATTAATGTCTTCATGTAAGACAATACTTTGATAGATTCCTCTCCAGAGCCTTATAATAGCACCACTCTTTGAAGATTTGTCTAACTTTATATATTGGTTCCTCATTATTGTTCCAAAATTTGTTGATTTAGAATTTAATAAATTAACATTCAAGATACCTTTGATTTCCATACCCTTGACCTCTAAAGTCTTGGTGAAATTTTCCATTATTATACCCATGGATTTATGGAAATGTGTTCTTACAAATTCTGCACGAACACCTTCAATACTCCAAAAATTAGGATTATCTTTGGAGAAACATTCTCTAATTTTTGATGATAAGGATTCTAAAATTTTTAAGCTTTATTCTTGTTTCAACTATAACATAATCAAAGAGATTATATGTCACATGAACTTGTTCTTTTTTTATCCTTTAATATTTTAACATTTTTGTAAAATATGCAGTGGTATGTCCCTCCCATTAACATTGATGCAGAGGTAATCATGGATATTAAATCTCAAATATTTACTTGGGATTATAAAGATCTAATAATGCTTTCCAATTCTCAAAAATAGGTGTATCAAAACTATCTTGGGATGTGTACAAGATATCAATATTTTGACATACCATTTTTCTCATCCATATAAAATCCACAATATAGATTAATCTCCCATGTGCATGCTTCATCAGTGTATTGATCTCCTGCAACATTGGAAGAATACCAACCAATGTAAGCAATGTCTCCAAATTAGTTAAACGAAATAACAAGTCCCTCACCCTATCAACTTCATGATGATATTTGTGCATGAAACCAACCAACGAAGGATACTCCTCACGAACTCTACATGCAAGTTCATACAAAGAAATCCATCTCATCTCAACATCCTTCGAAGTTTTTTTTTCCATCTGTAATTCCAATTGTGAATTTCTGGAACTCAAGAAATCACTTTGGGTTGTTTGCCATATAGGCATGAAGTTCTCTTATAAGGTCTTCTACTTTAGCAACATTTTCATAGTTTCTTACCATTTTATACGCTAAATTCATTATGTGAGCCATACAATGAATTGATAGCATATAAGGGGCCACTATTGTTTGCAATCTAACACACAACCCTATTTGGTGACCCTACATGACTAATGCACCATCTACTCCAAAACATACCAACTTTGTAGTGATTTCATATTAATTGATTCCAAAAATATATTTCAAATGAGAAATAACTATTTTATGTAGGTTTTCGGCATTACGGTTTTAACCATTTTCATAACACCTAGAAGATGCGGTGTCCTTATATGAATTTCTAAAGTATAGAAATGGATACATAACCATGTAGTGTTGTCAACTATTGTCACTTAATCAATTGAAAGAGAGATAAACTTATCTTTTTTTACATTCTCTTTCAAATCTTCCTTCTCTATCATAGAAAGACATTTTTCCATTTCCCATGCACTACTTGTCTAACCAATGAGGCTGAGAAACATTGTGCATTCCATTATTTTAATACAAAACTTTGAAATCAAGGAAATCTAAAATCAGTCTTCCTTTCTTAAGTTTATGAAATAAAGTATATAACTATATGAGTTTTGCATGCAGATTTGATTGATTGATCTTACCAATTTGTGATGTTATTGTTCCTCCTTTTCCATGAGATGACTTTGTTTTTTCTTTCTCTTCTTCATACTCTGCTATGTATTCAACATGCATGCATTATTTTTCAGTTTTCCACTTGTGTGTTTTGATTTTCTAGCCATCCTCCCCTGTTACAATAAAATATATTTTTCCACGTTGTTTTTCTATAGTTTTCAGCTTCAGTTGAATTTTTCTTGCTTTCCCAATTTCCATGTACATATTGTACATATTGTACATGCACATTCAAATGGGATCTCTTCTAAATTAGTTTCTGAATAGGTTCGATAAACGGAAGTTTGACATCCCAATCAAACTTGTATGTCCTCCCAAGTTTCCACATATTTTTGTTCATTTTCAATGTTTTACTTTTATGAGTAGAATTTTGAGCATTACCACAATCACCTACTTTCCTCTTTCATGAACTAGAATTTACATTTAATTTTTGAGTTCCATTTTACTGAGTATTTTTATGTGTAATATCTTGATGTACTCTTGGTTACACCTCAATATGAATATCTTCAAGCTCAGGCATCCCAATAGGTATATCTTCAAGATATGGCATGGTATCATCATAGGTGTTATTTGGTTGATATTGTGTAACATGCACATACACCTCAATATTACCTTCCACACAGTCTATAATCTGATTCATTCTAGTGGCATCTGTATGGGTGCTGATGGTTGTGGTATCTATAATAGTAGAGTTTCCAAAATACTTGAACAGGGACTTCTGAGATATTTTGTTAATTTTTAGGTCTTCTCATTCTGAGCACTAACACCTTCCATTGTTCTGAATGGCTAAGTTGAAACTCTATCACGCATCAACATCTCTAAGTCATGTGACAATAGAAAGAGCGTCATGTGTCAACAATAACACTATCATGTGCCAATAAATATCCTTTTCACTCATTAGAAGTTTTATATCATGCATCAACAATAGTTATGTTGAGCATCAACAACATAACCCCTAGTGTGTGTCGAGTTGATTCTCCTTGTCATGTGTCTAAAAAATGTTGTTGCATGTCAAAAATACCATAAGTAACATGTCAATAAATATTGTTGTCGCACATCAAAGAAAAACTTGATCATGCGTCAACAACAGTAAAATTCATGTGTCAACAGAAGCAATGTTGGGCATCAATAACCAAACTCTTGTTGTGCGTTATTTGTATCTCCTTATCACCCTCCACAGAAAAACCTTTGTCATGTGTCAAGAAATATTATTTTACGCATCAAAAAATAACACCTATCACCCGACTGCAAACTACTAAACAATAAACATATTTACATTGTGCACTAGTGCTTAGAGTATGCAAGTTCACAATATTTGATATGCCGTTAGCTCAACTAGTAGTAAGGTACTAGTGGTATTATACTTCTCAGTGAACCACCTAGGTTTTTATATGAGATGCTTTCAAATATAGGTAAAGCCGACCCCCTAAAAACAATATACTCAGTAAATTTGAGGCGAATAGGACATTGACCTACTCCAAAAAAATCACCTTTTAAAAATTTCCTAAAATGAAATTTTTGCCATATTACGAATATCTACCACTAAAATTATCCCTACACATTTTATTTTCTATTATTTGTTACTATATGTCATTGATTACGGGTTATGCCCTATGTCTTTTCTATCACTATTTATATGCTTTTGGCCACTTTGGCCTTGTTTGTCTTTTGACATTTTGAGCAATGTCCGTGTATGAAACCTACTTTTTGTGGTCCACTTTGCTTACACACTTTCTTGATTACATTGTCTTCCATTGCATGTTTTCTACTTTTAATAATAACACATGTTACTATCCACTTTGTTTTCATGTTCCTTGGTTTTTTCCTTGCACATCCCCTACCCCTTGTAGGTATCACTTCAAATCAACATCATGTCCTCTCTTTTGGATCACACACTCCTTAGCAGTCATCAAATGCACCCCAAACAAGGGGGCATATATTGGGTAAGAAAATCACCCATAAATCAGCTCGAGCTATAGTATAGATTTGCACAAATCAGAAACATCATAGGTTACGATCCACGAAGCGGCCGAGAATTAGACTTGGGTCATAATCACATCATAGACACTAGCACCCAAACTCGAGATAGTATCACTGGGTTCTTGTGTCCTCACTTGGGTGTTAATATCCTGGGGCATATACAACTATCTTTTGAGATAAACACGATTCAAAAAGAAGCCTTCGTATCATTTTTTACGATTACATACATAGTCCTTTAGTTACAACATGCATGCAATATCCTACAATCCATTTCAATCAAAATAACCAATACATTCGAAACAAATCAGGATAACACAAACAAATAAGGGATGCATGATCTATAGTGGTGCTTATCGGGAAGAGTCATGGAAGGAGAGTAACATTAGACCTCTCTCCCTAAAACTTTCTCTTTGTTGTGAGATCGCCCAAAAAGCACACTCTTAACATGAGATCACCCGAGAAAAACACACACTTGGCATTATATCACCCAAAACATCATTCTTCACAGTAGTTTAGGACATTTTTCTATCATTTTACACTCTTCTAGATCACGTGCGCACTTTCCTTTACTATTACTTTTACACACTTTTACATATTTATGCACATTTTTCTCGATTTTTCATATATAATACTTTTACTAAATTCTTTTTCTTATTTTATAGTTTTGTCCTTACAAGAAGTAGTAATAACAATAGGTACAACACAACATATACACTTCATCCCCGAGTTGCTTTCCTTTCCTAGTCTCCACACTTCATTATTCATCATTCCATGCTTCACTTGTCCACATGACATGTTATTCACCACATGCTCTACATGGTTATTAGGTACATATTTATCATCTACGTTATGTTATCAAGTATTCACTCAACAACATAAATTGGGGGCAAATGTCGACATAAAATCACACACTTGGGTATATTTCTAGGTTTTAAAAGCATACTAGCATTTGCATAATTCCTAAGAAAGAAAACTAGTGGTTGAAAACTATCTTTACCATCTTTCCTTTCTTTCTTGATTTATATTTTATATTTCACTACCCACATTTTAGTTATAGATTTATTTCTTTATATTTTATGGCTTCACACACCATCGCCTTTTCCTAGGACAACAACACCCGGAATCCTTGTCCCTCCTATTAGCCATTGTGTGATTTTTTTTTCATTGATGTCAACCCCGGTTTATGGAAAAGAGTGTCATGGTGTTGTATGAGTCCCCATATGATGTCATTTAAGAGTTAAACATGAAGAATGAGTGGTTGTGTCATGATTTAGTGTAATCTAGGAGGTCCTAATGCATGATATAATGAGATAAGTGACTTTATGAGATATATTGAGGTGATTGGAGGTTGTAATGATGTCATAAATGGTCATAAATTTGTTTCATGAGTGTACATGGGTCTAAATTGAGTCAGCATCGTTAGTTCTTTCTGAGTCGGGTCATTCCAAGATTGTCTCTAGCCATGAAACATTTAGAATGAGGTAGAGGTATGAGATTTGGAGCAGATACTTCTTAGAGGAGAATGGAAATAGTGTTTTATTAGTGTACCTAAGTTTTATGGTGATTTTCTTGTTTTCATTAATTGATTCAAAGGTGCTTCTATGAGGCCTTTGGGAAGAAAACTTGTGAGAAACATGTAGTTTAACACATGCAAGTCTTAATGGTTGGGGAGTTTGAGATGAATTTGGGATATTTGGTGACTTTAATCAATGAGAGGATGTTATCATGGTGCTTCATGCCAAATTTCATGTCATTATGATGAATATTTTTGAAGATATGCAAGTTTTGGTGAAACTGGATAAGTTTGAGTGTGTTTTTCAAGAAATGTTGGACCTTCTGGTGCTCATTGTGAATTGTATGATTTGCATGGGTACCTGAGATCTTATACATAGCTTATAAGGTAAGTTATTAATCTTTTGAAAAATAATTAGGTTGTTTTATCATCACATTTTTAAGAACAATTGTTAAGAAGATAAAGTGGTCTAAAACCCTAACTAAACCCTACCTATGAGAAGTTTGCATTAAATTTCTTATAGAAGCTTCCGATTTGATTTCTATTGAAAAATTTATGATTGGATATTTTAGATTAATCTTATATATTTCTATAAATTTATGATAGAGCATGTGATAGTATGTGGGCCCTACCTTAAAATGTCATTTTCTAAAGAGTTTCAGTTTGAGGAGAAAGTTGCCAAATGAGGTATGAAATAAATTTATGTTGTGTGATGTATGTGAGTTGTTCTTGATGTCCAAAAATGTTTCAATAAATTTTGATGTAGTTTCATGGTCATTTTATGTCCATATAAGTTAACTAGTCAAAGGGAAATTTTGAGGCCTTAAAAAGTAGGATTCAAGAAAATGGTTATATATGGAGCTACTGGTAGATTGGAGCTACAAGGGTTTTAAGACACTTTTGGCACATGTAATGAGGTTTTCAGCCGGGCCGACCTACTTGGGTCATATGTGACCATCGTAATTATTTTATTTTATGTAATGAAGTTTTATGGGTATAATTATTCATGAGGGACTGGCCTCCTTTGGGTTAGAAAGAAGATTTAGATATAAAAGTGATGTTTTGGCTCATTTTGTGAGCTAATCTTGCATGGGTGAAGAGTGTGACCCATAGGTGAGTGAATAGAAGGTATGGGGGAATATTTTGAGAGATGATCATATGAATTATAGGTTGAATAATTTTTTAAGACATGAGTGCAAGTTGTTAGAGTCAAGAGAAGTCCAAGAAGACCAAGAAAGAGCAAGACCAAATATTTATGGTTTGAGCAAAGTTGTGTGAGATGTATAAGTGATATCCATCAGTTGTGGCAACAGAATTATCAGAGATAAAAAATAATAAGGTGGATGAGTTAGTTTTGCTACTCCTATGGGGGTGTAGCCTCATTGTGGAGTGGTTTCTTCACTAAATTATGGTTGGTGCTCCTTGTAGAGTTGGTGCTCTACTAAACTAAAGGTTTTTCTCACTAAATCATGGGTTGGTTCTCCATGTGAATTTGGTGCTTCACTAAATATATTTTATTTATGTAATATAAGTAGATTTTCAATGGGTTTTCTTCCCCATGAGGGTTTCCCACTTACATATGGTGTTCTTGTGTTGTGTACTTTGTTTCATGATCTTGTGATTGATGTTACATATCTAATACACACATATGGTTATGGATGGTTAATGGATGAATGAATAAATGAATGTATGTGATGGTAAATAAATTGAAAATTAATTGGTAGGAATTATTCACCCCCACTCTCAATCCATTTTTCTTCCAATAATTGGTATCGAGTAAATCCTTACGAAGAAAGTCTAACACTTAGAGAAGATCCTAAAAGCACAATATGGTGAAGAAAATTAGGAAAGAGAATCAAGAATTGAAATCCATGGCTAAGAAGGATGAAGAAACCATAAAATATCTCAAGATTCGATTGGAGAAGGCCATTTCAGATCTGAGCACAAAGGAAGAGGAATGTGAAATAATAAGAAACAAGCCCTATGAGGTGTGTGTGCATGGACAAGTTAACTTCAAAGAGGTGGTATTTAATCTACAAGTATATTTATCATTCCATAGGATGGAGAACATTAGATTGAATAATGAAATCAAGGATTTGAAAACTGTTATTAAGGCCAAGGAAGAATAATGTGACAATCTCAAAGAGGAGATTCAAACCCTAAAGATCAAAGAAGTTAAGAATCCTACTCTTGCAGATCCAATAGCTGGTCCTAGTTCCAAAGCAAGTGAAGATGATGGTGTTCATGGCAAGAAGATCTATTCAAGGCCTAATCCTATTAGATAGCCAAATGCAATGAGGTATGTAAATTTTCATGGTTATTGTTATGCTTGCAATGGTTATGGTCATAGAGAAAGGGATTGTAGGAAGTTTTTCAGTTGTGAGTACCCTTAGAGAAATGGAAAAGGACAAAAAGTGATCAGTCAAGTGGTAAACATGAGGTTAATTTCTATAAGTGGCATCTAAAGGGTCATGTTGCAAAGTTTTATAAGGTGAAATAAGTATGGATGCCAAAATATGTCATAGAAGGATCTATTTTAGTCAAAGTCAATTGTCAAAAGACAACCAAGAATAGCTCAAGCTCAAATATGGATGAAAAGAGGCCTATCCATGCAAGAGAGATCAAGAATATTTATTCAAGAATTGAAGTGAAGCACACTTATGTGTTTGAGAGGATAAGGATTTTAGGAGTTTGGGATACCTCCAAATTTGTAAGGTATGTGAAATTATCCTTCCATGTGCCTCAAATTAGAGTCTCTTGAATAGGTGTTTAACTCTTGGAGTTGGCCTTTGTCTCATTATGTGTTATCAGTCATGTGCATTGTCTGCTCTTGAATCCTTGAGTGAAAAGGTGTATGAAAGCATTCATTGATAAGTTAGGTATGTCATAAACATGTAAATGTGTTCGTTGTCAGGTGTTTTTTCACAATGTGTTGGTAAGTCTAATCATGATGCTATATTTTATTTTATATCATCCTTGTTATGCATCTAAATGGTTTGAGTTCATCATCAAGCATTTCTTCACATCATGAAGCAATGATAAAGAGTATGAGATCTTGTTAAGTGTGTTAAGTTTATAAAAAGAGTCCTCTATAAGTATGTGAAAGTATGGTTGGTCTCATGAATGCTCCTTATTCAATTTCAATTTTTTTCTCCGAGTCATAAAATTCGAGAATAGGCATATATTATCTAATTTTGTGTGTCTCACATGTTTGGGTCTAGTCAAAGTGGCTTATTTAAGATTCCTTTAGGAAAAAATCTACATGTTGTTTTCATGATGATATGATCTTGATCAGTATGGAGTTTATAATAATAGTGAAATTGTTGAAAATCATGCTTCTCGGGAGTGTTTTTGGTATTCTCCAAATTCATATAGTTGTTTTTGAGATGTTTGTGTGCATCATAAAGAAGAAAAAGAGTTCAAGGTGCTCCAAGAGTCTATTAGACCTAATGAGATATTTTTTTAAGGTATCATTCAAATGCCAAATTTTTCTTAATGCAAGGTATAACGATTAGGTTGTAAAGTAAAGAAGTAAGAAATGGTAGTTGAAGGTATGTTACAATAAAAATGTACATGTGGTATGGTGGATCACTTACTCGAGCATTTATAGTGTACAAAGTGAGGATCCACAAAGTATCTGTGGGCAAATCATGATGTGGTCAAGGTATTTTCAAGGTTACGAGTTAGAAATAGAAGTGTAAAGCATATCCTAATACTCAATTGCATGTGTAAGGTTTTATAGATGCAATTTCAAAGACCTATAAGGCATCCCAATTAGTGTCTCAGTTTTCCTTAAGTATGATTTGATGACCACTATGATTTTTATCAAAAGTGAATGTACTCTATGTATAGCACTTGTTTCATATCATCAAAGTTTTAGGTATAAGATATCAATATTTGCTACTACAGGTGATCTGAAGATGAATTTTTGTGTCAAAACATGACAAGGGTTTTTAAGACTATATGAGTGTCACTTGCAAAGAGAAAGTTGTTAATACCTATTGAAAAGACCTTATTGTATGGTTGGTTTTAGGTGCAATCTTGCAAGTTATATAGTATATGGATAATCATGATGAAGTAATAAATATTGAATTCTTATAAATTCATTTCGAAAGAGTTATATGCCTAAAATTGAGGTCTAAACATGTGGATGAGGGAACAATAGGAAGGATTTAATTACATAACTTTAGGATTTTACAGTCACCCACAAGTTGAATGTAAGTTCAAGGGTTTGGAATCAAAACCTAGATGAAATTTCATATGACAAATCTTGTATCTAAGTATGGTAAGCTATAAGAGTTGCATGTGTAAAAAATGGAATGTTACGGGATATGAGTACTTGATCAGGGATCATTTTTGAAAGTTCCCTAAACATCCCTAAATGGTGTCAGTGCAGAAGATCATCTCGAGAGCTTTCCAATGACTATGAGAACGTGGCAAATGGACATCGGGAGCTCTAGATATGTTCGGTCAAAGTTCAGATAGCGGAAAGTCAACTCTGGTCAACTGGTCAATATTGGACCAATGGCACTGCAACACGTGGCGAAAAGGAAAAAGGGAGTTGTTTGTGGGTTTTCGATCATTGGTCTTCGATGAGCGTAAAAATGGTGCACGGGAATAAGAGTCTCAACTTTTATTACGGAGGGGAGCCCGCCTGCCGTGTGGACTATGGTATTATCACCAACGTGGTGGGTCCACAAGCCACCACATGGCTTGCCACCACTCATCAAATTCACTCGATTTGCCTATCGAGATATGACAAGTGGATTACATGCTATGGACCGAGAGTTAATTATTTCTATACCACATGTATTGGTCGAAATTATATTATCTTGGTAAGTCCAGTTACTGAAACCCATTTCCATGCCACATGACTAAGTGGGGGTTTTATTATAACAGCCATGTATTAATGGTTAGCAATTACCCACATAGCCGCCAAACCATATGCCATGCGTGGAGGTCCACGTGGTGAAGGAGATGAAGCGGTGGTGTGGGGGCAAAGGCCCATGCATGGAGATCCACATGAATGAAGGGGTGGCTAAGGTTTTAAAAAACCTCATCAAAACCAAACACCGCCAAATGTGGGATTTATTCCCTCTTTTCAACAAATGCCACTCCTTATGGGATTTTTATCCTGTTTAAAATGCTAAGCACCCTATTTGGGATTTAACCCATTAAAACATGCAATCCGATTTAATCCCATTACACATGCTACGAGATGAGGCTATTATTAGACTTAGGATAATTTTTAATGCATTTTTTAAGGGCCCTATTTTTGTATAAATAGGGAACCCATTCTATTAAAAACACACACACTCAAGCTTATTATTTGTGCAACTTGGAAACACACAACCCGAGCTTATTATTTGTTAAGCTTTTATTTGTGGGATGTGTCAACAGGTATTGTCTATTGGCCTATTATTTTAGGCAATAGTAGATGAAATATTTGTGATTGGGAGTAAATTATAAACTACCCAATAGGCCCATTGAGCCACACCAATTACTTGCAAATCCTGGATTGTCGACCGGAGTGCTAGCTTCGCATTGATAGCGTCGGGAAGGCCGATCGAAGCCGAAGGAGATTGTATGCCAGGAAGGTGGAAGTCGGGTGCTATTTTTCACCCTTGTCGTCTGAAGGTCTGGTTATTCTTCTAAGAAAGTTTAAATAGTTTCCATTAGGTTTTCTTGTGAAAGTACTATTGTAACTTACAAGTTTTGACTAGTGGAATGGTTCGACCACGAACCCGGAGACGTAGGCAATTGCCGAACTCCGTAATCAATCATGTGCAATTATCATTATTGTCTTGCATTATTTTAAATTGATTACTTAAAAGGAGAAAATTGTCGGCAAATAATTAAAGCCTACAAGGGTCCGAGATCAGGTAGTAATAATCTGATTATTTTCGGATCAAGTTTGGTATCAGAGCTGGTTTAGCTCCATATTTGTTTTTCAGTAAATCTGATTAACAAAGTGATTGCTTCAAGATTAGTGCAGTTGGTTTAGTTTGTGTGAACAGGTACAAGTGCACTATGGGCAAGATGTCTAAATAGGCAAAGCTCAAGGAGATTGAAGCTTATAATCACCAGATCCAGGAAGAGAATTCTCTCCTGTGATCAATGTATTACTCCTTAGAAGAGGAGAATGCTCGCTTAAAATTAGAATTGCAAACCAAGGATGAGCTCTTGGCAAGGTTGCAATGTGGTGATCAAAGGAAGGAAATACCTTCAACTTTAGATGCAGAGGCCATGGTAGATGATTACATTGTAAGTTGTTCACCATGGGAATCTTCTTCTTCCTCCCATTCGGTTTCAGATTCAGGTAATGAAGTCTTTGGTTTGTTTGAAAAGCATACTAGAGGCATTGGATCTAAGTTACTAGATAAAATGGGATTTGATGGAAGATGCCTTGGTAAAAATGGCCAAGGCATTGCTAACCCAATACAGGTCGAGGATCATCCTCGTTTTGCAGTTTGGGTTATCCTAGTGCGGGAATGGAAATTGGAGAATGCTCCAAGAATGCTGATGGGAGACAAGCTTCCGAAAGCAAAGTGAATACCCCACTAGTCCTGCAAGAAGATTATGAGCAGGAAAGTTGTGCTTCATCGTCACAAGCAAGATGTGGTAAGAGAAATCAGTGAAGAGGTAATGAGATTCCACCTCCAGTTTCTTACCATAATCATAAGCACAATAAAACTTCTGATCCACTTTTTCAGCTTAAGAAGTATGGTTATGATTTTTAGAAGATGTGGAATTCCTTTCCATGTACTTTTTATGGATTGCATAATCATTTAGTGGCTAGATGCTGGAAGAGAAGGAAACTGATGAATAAGTTGATGTCATTCATCAAGAACAAGGAAAATCAGAAAAGACCAATCTCGTCATGCAGAGTCGAGAAATGGCAGAAAGAGTTCCTCATCCCGAAGAAGGAGATTAAGAGGAATTTTTGTGCTCATTTCCAGAGGAATGGGCATCGGTGGAAAATTTCTAGAAACTGCATCCATCTCGCCATCAGAGTAATGGTAAGCCAAAGATGGAATGGAGGCCTATTGTAAAGGTAAAGGAGGTTTCTACTTCACCACCAGTTGACAAGTCAACCCAGGACCAGGTAATACCTGAAAGTGAAAGTCCTTTAAAATGGGTAAGTCAACAATTTTTCAATTATATATTACATAATTTAGATTGATGAATCGTATGTAGTATTAAGTTTGGAGATCGATTTTGTGAGAAAATGCTGAGAGAAAGGTTTACAATACTCAGTGGATTTTCTTACTTAGAAAATTTGATTAATGCTCCAAACATATCTCCTAATCAGCTTGTGAGTACCTGTTACAGCTTGGATATAGGATTTGACTCATATAAAGCTTGGAGATTGATCTACCATTTGTGCAGACAATAGAGTTCTCAAAATATCAGCTTAGAACTTCATTCTATGTAGAGGCATTGTGACCGTGCAGCAAAATGGTAGCTGAATCATCATTGGCATTGACGTCGGTCGAAACTTCATTCTATGTAGAGGCATTGTGATTGTGCAGTAGAATGGTACCTGATATTAGTATGTTAACAAGAGGAGCTCTCAAAGGATCAACTCGGAATGTCATTTAGTGTCAAGGCATTGCGACCACACATTCGAATGGTAGCTGATCAATAGACTTAGCATCATGCATCGGAGGCTCGAAGTCTTGAAAGAGGCTTAGCATCATGCATCGAGGCGTTGAGGTCTGTAATAGACTTAGCATCATGCATTGGAGGCTCGAGGTCTTGAAAGAGGCTTAGCATCATGCATCGGAGGCATTGAGGTCTATAGAGACTTAGCATCGTGCATTAGAGGCTTGAGGTCTTGAAAGAGGCTTAGCATCATGCATCGGAGGCGTTGAGGTCTGTAATAGACTTAGCATTGTGCATTGGAGGCTTGAGGTCTTGAAAGAGGCTTAGCATCATGTATCGAAGGCGTTGAGGTCTGTAACATACTTAGCATCATGCATCGGAGGCTCGAGGTCTTAAAAGAGGCTTAGCATCATGCATCGGAGGCATTGTGGTCTATAAAGGGACAAGGCATTATCCATCACCGAAATCGGATCAATCAAAGCTCTACGTAACATAGAGTTCTTTAAAACCAGTTCAGATTCTGCGGAATCAACTCGGAGCCAGGAGTTGTGTTATAGAGTCAAAGAAGATCCTTGTTGTCAGATATCAAGAAGCTTAGCACCGCACAGAAAGGAGCGTTGAGGTTTCATTCAGAAACTTAGCACCATAAAGCGGAGGCGTGGAGGTCTTCTTCGATATCAGAGTGGTGCAGCAGAAGCGTCATGGGCCCATAACCCACAAGTCCCAGGATCGGAGCAGAGTTTTCGAAGTGAGAAGGTTGGAGGAGAAGACCCAAGGGTCTACTATAACAGCACTTCCGAGGTGGCAGCGAAGTTCTTCAGATTCAGGACAGTTTGGAAGCTTTTTGGGACAAAAAGCTTTTCTCAGTGGGGAGGTGTGATCAAGGGATCATTTTTGAAAGTTCCCTAAACATCCCTAAATGGTGTCAGTACAGAAGATCATCTCGAGATCTTTCCAACGACTGTGAGAATGTGGTAAACAGACATCGGGAGATCTAGATATGTTCGGTCAAAGTTCGAGAAAGAAAGTCAACTCTAGTCAATTGGTCAATATTGGACCAATGGCACTGCGACACGTGGTGAAAAGGAAAAAGGGAGTTGTTTGTGGGTTTTCGATCACTGGTCTTTGATGAGCATAAAAATGGTGCACAAGAACAAGAGGCTCAACTTTTATTATGGAGGGGAGCCCGGCCACCATGTGGACTATGGTATTATCGCCAACGTGGTGGGTCCACAAGCCACCACGTGGCTTGCCACCACTCATCGAATTCACTCGATTTGCCTATCGGGAGACGACAAGTGGATTACATGCTATGGACCGAGTTAATTATTTCTATACCACATTATATTGGTCGAAATTATATTATCTTGGTAAGTCCACTTACAAACCCATTTCCATGCCACATGACTAAGTGGGGTGGGTTTTATTATAACAGCCATGTATTAATGGTTAGAAATTACCCACATAGCTGCCAAACCATATGCCATGCGTGGAGGTCCACGTGGTGAAGGAGATGAAGTGGTGGTGTGGGGGCAAAGGCCCATGCGTGGAGATCCACAATGAATGGGGGTGGCTAAGGTTTTAAAAACCTTATCAAAACCAAACACCGCCAAATGTGGGATTTATTCCCTCTTTTCAACAAAAGCCGCTCCTTATGGGATGTTTATCCTATTTAAAATGCTAAAGCGTCCTATTTGGGATTTAACCCATTAAAACATGCGATCCGATTTAATCCCATTACACATGCTACGGGATGAAGCTATTATTAGCCTTAGGATAATTTTTAATGCATTTTTTAAGGGCCCTATTTTTTGTATAAATAGGGAACCCATTCTATTGTAAAAACACACAATTTGTTAAGCTTGTGTGAAACACACAACCCAAGCTTATTATTTGTTAAGCTTTTATTTGTGGGATGTGTCAACAGGTGTTGTCTATTGGCCTATTATTTTAGGCAATAGTAGATGAAATATTTGTGATTGGGAGTAAATTATAAACTACCCAATAGGCCCATTGAGCCACACCAATTACTTGCAAATCTGGATTGTCGATCGGAGTGCTAGCTTTGCATTGATAGTGTTGGGAAGGCCGATCGAAGCTGAAGGAGATTGTACGCCAGGAAGGTGGAAGTCAGGTGCTATTTTTCACCCTTGTCATCTGAAGGTCTGGTTATTCTTCTAAGAAAGTTTAAATAGTTTCCATTAGGTTTTCTTGTGAAAGTACTATTGTAACTTACAAGTTTTGACTAGTGGAACGGTTCGACCACGAACCTGGAGACGTAGGCAATTGCCAAACTCCGTAATCAATCTGTGTGCAATTGTCATTATTGTCTTGCATTATTTTAAATTGATTACTTAAAAGGAGCAAATTATCGGCAAATAATTAAAGCCTACAAGGGTCCGAGATCAGGTAGTAATAATTTGATTATTTTCGGATCGATCTACTAAAAGTATCAATGGGATAAAAGGTTCTTGACATGGTACAACTTGTGCCATAAATGATTCTATAGGACTATAAGGGTACTTGAAGCATGGTTAGAATCTAAGGTGAATGTGAGACATGGGAATTGATGATGTATATAGGTAAGTAATGTTATTCAATGTTCTCAGAAGTATAAGACCATGAAACTTGGTGTTGGTTGAGAAATTTGAATCCTAAAACAAGCAATGGTTCGGGGACAAAAGTCCATTCTCTTTATGGGAGAGGTTCCCTTATCATTTTCCCCATAAAGATCAATAACCTACTCGAGTCACAAACATTGTTTCTATTTGACTTAGAGGAGCATATTTCTTGTTTTATACCTCAATCACTTCTTCCATCTTAACCACCTTTTCAGCCTTCTCCTTTTTGGTATACACCAGAGTTGAAGATCCAGGAGGAGAAGGGGTAGTCTAAGTTGGCATCTCAGGTGCTAAAGTAGAGACATCCCTCTGAGATGAAGATGCCTCTTGAGAAAGGGATTTCACTCTTCGGCCCTATAGGCTCTCATTTTTCTATCAAACCAAACCTTTGTTCTTCCCAAGACTGGTTCAATAATCTCTTGTAAATCACTCTTCTCCTTCTGAAACCAATCAATGGTAGGAAGAGGGGTATGCACGACAAGTTTTTGATGCTCAAAAGACTACATATATTCATCGTCATCTTGTAATTCATCAAGTACCATGTAGATCATGAAATCCTTGATTTGTTTTAGAGAGAGCCTACCATAACTCCTTTTCCGGCTTCATATTCATAGCATTCTTTGCAATAATCTTCTAGGTCATGAGAGTGATAGTAGGTCATTATGATGTTGTTGGAAATTAAGCCTTTAAGGTCAAAGAAATACATTTTTGAAAGGCATAGAAGTTAAAAGCAACAATTTTCCTTTCAACATTTTGTGCATCCAGGGTAGTTTTACATGTGTAGTTTCCCAGTGATTGGTAACTCAATGTCAAAAATCCTCTTATCCCTACAAATCCTATGTAGCATGTCAAGTTGTCTAAATATCTCCACAATAACTATCTTATCACTAAAAACATTGGGATCTTATTAGGATGACCTTCAAATCCTACCAACCTAATATAAGAAAAATTCTTGTACTGGATGAAGTAGTTACCATAGGTGGTGATTAATTGTTTTACTTTTGAAGAGAATATTTCTTCTAGATTTCCCTCCAAGAGAATTGGAATATACATAGTAAATGCATCATTGATCCTTCTAAAGTGATGATTGTTTCTCTTCAAAGTCATTTGTGGATAGTATTCATAAGAAGGAGAATTCTTTTTACCATCCACTGGAGAAAGACCCAACCTTTCTTTGTATGTTGCAATAATATACATCAGGTAAGAGGTCATGTGAAAGGTCTTAGTCCTTTGCACATTAGCTAGTTGCTCACTGAGATTTTCACAAATAATTTCACCCCAATTCAAACTTATTGTTCCTTCACATATGATATTCAAGTATGGGCACATCCAAAAATAGAACTCATTTCTTGAGGGAAGTCCCATTATTTTGGCTAGATGAGTAATGATTTCTCAAATCTCATCCTTGAAGTCACTTCTATAAATTGTCTTTGGTAACCTAGAAGCTCCTTTCTTTAGGGTCTTGAACCAAGACTTAGCCACCATGTGTTTATATATCTTAGAATCTTGATCAAATAAATGTTGAGCTTGTACTAAGGAGAGAACACTTGATTCTTCAACTCTGGGATACCAAAGGCAACATTAATACATCCTACATACATCTTAATAATCACATGACCTTGGGAGTCTATGATTTCTTTTGTGCTTGATTCAAAAGGGGAACCACAAGCCAAGATTGTATCTGCACACTAAACCTAGGTTGGGAATCCTCTAGCATAAGCTATTCCACAATCTTTGATGAGTTGAGCCATAGGGGTGGGATTAACATTATTAATTCATGCCCAGAAATCATCAAAGTCCATATGCTGCAAATTGGTGTCCCCTATGTTGGGTACAAAGGTCTCTAGAGAGGAAAGGTGCTCATGGCCTGTAAACTTGATCTTCATGATGGCTAATGGGTTAAGGCTCACACTTCGGGAAAAAAATTAGAAACTGATTTTAGGGGATGGGTATTAAGCAGGGCACAAATTGAAATTGGCTCCAAGCTTCCTTGAAAATACTAATTTTGATTGTGGGATGAAAGGCGACTTCTCTAGGAGCAAAATACACTTGAAAATTTGAAAAATAGATGACATATACTCTTGTTATGGCTAGAAACAGGTGTTGGGGAGTGCGAAATGAAATGAAAAGCTTGTCTGTAAACTTTGATGGTTAAAATGGTCAGTTCTACCCTATTTTATATTACCCCATTTTCAAGAAGGTCGGTGGAATGCAATAAATAAGGAGATTTAATGATTTTTTTGAAACATGATACTTAGAATACACAGTGTGACATGCTCATAGTAATTTTGGATATGACAGGAAAATTAGGCACATGAGGCCCAAAACTACACGAGACATTTAGGACACAAGAAGCTGAAATTTCCGCATTACATAGGGACTCGTGACTATGTGGAAAATGTGGGTGTGAGAAGAACCGAGGGCCAACCTACACTTGGGACATCTAGGACATGGAAGGGAAAATGTTTCGTAATGCATTGGTATTCATGGAAAATGGGTAAGTTGAGTGGAAGATGCACAAAAGGCCCATGGGACATGAAGACATAAGTTCTCCACCAGCCCGAAAATCTACAACACAAAGGAATGCTTATAAATATCTCGATGAAGGTTTGTGGGTAGTGGGAATGTAGAGAACCAACGGTCCAAAGGAACTTTGGATAAATGGCCCGAAAAATCCAAAAGTTCCGCAACACAAAGGAAAGAGAAAAAGAGAACTACGGGGAAAGTGGAAAAGTGGGGAACAAAGGGCCCTTGAGAACTTGGGACAAATGGGACATGAAAACCTGATTTGACCAAAATACAAATCCCAAGACCCAAAAATTCAAAAATATTAAAAGTTTACTAAAAATTAGGGACCCTTCCTTACTTGGCATACCTTCACAAAGCGTGTAAACACACATACCAAATTTTGTTAAAATTTGACAAAAATACACAAATTTTGGGAGGTGACAACAACTAGCTCTTTACTGGGATGGGTGTGTTTACACAAAAATAGGACAAAGAAAAACAATGGGCCTTAGAATATCTAGTTTATGGAAAGTGCTAGATAATTGGGAAATAGATTTAAGAATAAGGCAATACTGAAAGAGACACACATGCACAAAAAAATAGACCAAAAACCAAAAACAAGGACTATATAAGACATATTTATAATATTGTACAAAAGGAATTTGCTTGTTTACTCAAGACTGAAATAACTTCAAATACTCGACCACGATATGGAAATGAAAGTGAGGTTCCATCCATATAGCTTAGATAAAATGAATTTTCACTAGAAAAAGTGTTTAATTTTGAAAGGACCAAGCCAGAGAGAATCAAACTTACCATGGCTTCCTCGAGGTTCTTGCCTCTTGTCCCAAAGTAGGATAATATCTCCAACCTAAAAGTCTCTGGATCTGGCTTTCTTGTTAAACAGGTTGTTTCACCTTTTTTGATGTTCAAAGATCCTTTCCACCACTTGTAAGCTTTCCTCATCCAACTTTTATAGGTAAATAATTATTTTCTCCATGGCACTAGTGAAATTCTCATCCTTGATGGCTATCATCAATTATAAGGCTAGAAATTATACTATTATTGGTAGCTGATCTTCTATTCTATACACAACTTGAAATGGGGACATTCCAATTTCTCTCTTTGGTGTGATTCTATCTACCCAAAGGGCATCATAGAGCCTTTTATGCCAATTCCTCTGTGATTCATATACAAGATTTTGAATGATAGTTACTAGATTTTTATTTGTTGATTACGCTTGTTTGTTCCCTTGAGCATAGTAATAAGAAGAGTGTGTAAGGGAAATTACATAATCATAGCAAAAATAATTCAATTCATATGAAGATAAATTTCAGGCATTTTCGGTGACAAATTATTTTGGCACTTCAAACTGACAAATTGTTTTCCTTAATGAAATTACATACTACTTGAAGTGGTTCTTTTGATAGGGATGGTTTCTACCCACTTCATGAAGTAGTTAGTAGTAGTCGAACATGTGTATGCCCAAAAATTCAGTTGGTATTGAGAGTATCTATAAAATATATCCCTCACTATTGAAATGGATCTTCAATTACTATCGGCTTCAGGTGGTAAGGTGGCTAGTTTTGGACTTCCCATTAAAGTTTGGAAAGCTTCACATTTGCTAACCCACTTAGTTGTATCTTGGAACAATGTTGGACAATAGTATCCCACACGAAATATTTGGTGAGATGTCATAGTAGATGAAAAATGGCCTCCACAAGCTTGATCATGAAATGCTCTGAGCAATTTTTTTTGTTCTTTATCCACACATCTGAGAAACCTTCCATTAATGCCTCTCTTGAGAAACAAATTTTCCTAGAGCACATATTCTACATATCTCCATTTAAGATAACTTTTCTCCTTAGCATTCAAATGGGTTGGACACTCCTCATATGTTTAGAAACTAAGCAATATCTATGTATAATTCATCAGTTGAGCTAAGAAAGAGGACGATGGGGGAGTATTAACATCTTTTTCTTTGGATAAGTTACCTTTGGCATCACGCAATCAATTAACAAAGACCCTTACCCAGGACTAGTTTGGTTGGTTTGATATCTAAGTCATACTCTTGCACCTTTTCCACCCAATTTCCTCTCGTAGTCCCAAATTCTTGTTGTGTGTGGATTTATTTAATAGTTGAATCAAGCACAAAGACAATTGAGTGAGAATTGAGAATATAGAAATGGAATTGCTTAACTTTGCCTTCACCACACAAAAGCATGCTTCTTTATTTGGTATATTTCAACTCATGAGGCTTTAGGACATAGCTCATGAAAGTTATAAGTAGTTCACAACCTTTATAATTCTTTTACACCAAAATGGATATTGGAATGTGCTTGGTGGCATAGCAATAAATTATGAAATCTTTCTCAAAATCAGGGAATGCGAGGACAAGAGTATTGCAAATATTCTTTTTGATGTTTTCAAAATCATTTTTTCTTTTAGAATTCCAACAAAAAGATAACTTCTCCTTAATCATTTAGGCTATGCATCTGGTTAGCTTTGCAAAATCAGGGATAAATATTCTTTATTTTTCCAAAGAAAGAATGCACACCTTTATTGGTCATAGGAAGAGGATTTTTTTTATAGCTTGGAATATTTCTAAGTCTATCTTGGTTCCTTCTCTAGAAACGATGTGCCTAAGTAGTTTTCCCTCTATGACACGAAAGATGGACTTTTTGATTTAAGGAAATTCCATGATCCCTACATTTATGAAGGAAAAATTCAAGATTCTAAAAATG
Organism: Taxus wallichiana var. yunnanensis; assembly: GCA_018340775.1. Lineage (NCBI taxonomy): Eukaryota > Viridiplantae > Streptophyta > Pinopsida > Cupressales > Taxaceae > Taxus > Taxus wallichiana. Next base: position 318,845,112 of record CM031238.1, read on the forward strand.
ATCCTCCCTCTTCTTAGAGAAAACAATCAAGTCATCAAGATATATTACAATGCATTTACCTTTCAAATTACCAAGAGCCAAATCCATTGCTCTTTGAAAAGTTACACAAACATTGATCGAGATGAATGACATCTTTCTATAGGAAAAAGTTCCCCAAGGAGTTGTGAATGTTTTCTTGTGTTGATCTTAACATCCACTTTGATCTGATTATAGCTTGAGAATCCATCAAACATTGATAACATCTATGAACCCGGTGACAATTGCAAGATTTGATCCATCATAGGAAGTGGATAATTATCTTTGAGGAGGCCTAATTTAAATTCTGAAATGCATAAAAATCTAGATTTATCCATTCTTTTTCCTTAGGGCACAATATTGGCAATCCAAGTAGAATGATGAATAGGAAAAATTATTATTGCATTTAATAACTTCAATTTCTTGGTGAATTGTATACGTAACTTTTGGATTATATTTCCTTTTCTTTCTTGTGAAATGGCTTGATTCTTGGTTTTGAAGGAATGTCGATAAGTTCAAAATTGGGATGATATATAGAACAAGTGTATTGTGTGTATTGGTGATATATATATATATAGAAATTGGCTTGATTTTTGTGAAATGGCTTGATTCTTACTAATGTCGGTGAGGAGAAAGGATTCATATTCAACTTTGTATTGTGTGTTTTTAAATTGGAGCTTATAAGAATTTGGATGAGAGTTTCCTTCATGAGAGGTTAGAACCACTCCATCTTTAGAGTCATCCGAAGAATAACTACCATCAAATTCCAATACCCAAACACCATTAAAATAATTAATCACTCCCTTAGGAGCCTTTATTTCATCTTCAGACATTATCATATAGTTACCATGGACAATGTCCTCATAGAGAATTTGTGCTTTAGGATCATTAGTTTTCTGCGCATATATTATGCCTTTACTGTCATGTAACAATTTCCTCATTTTTCCATTAACTGGAATGAGAGCGTGTGACCAATCCATCTGAATTTCTCCACCCACCTCTCTACAAAAATTTCTACTTAACAACATATCGTATGATGGAGGAATGTCTACAACCAAAATTGTAGCTTTAACCCTTTTGTCTGCAGGAAGGAAGAAAAATCTACTTGAGTGTCATTGGTCCTTCAAATAAGAGGCACCTCCTTACTCTCCATAGAATAACATGAGCCAAATGTTTGTGTCAATGTGAGGCCAAGGGAATGAGAAACTTTAACAGGCATCACATTGTCTGATGCTCCTAAGTCAATAACATAGTTGGTGAGCTTATGGTAGGCTATGAGCAAGGTGACATAAAAATAATCCTTTTTTTTAGTTGGAGAAGGTGCGGAGGCCATCAAATTTTGTGGGGTAGAGAGGTAGCGTGGGAAATACTCCTTTAGAAGTGGTGGATGGTGGGCTAGGCTTGGAATTGAAAAAATTGACAACTTGGGCAAAGGCATCTTGGTGATTTTGATAGAACTTATCTTCGAAATTTGGATTTTGGTCTTTTTGATATGATCAATTATATCAAAGGACCCTGAGGTGGAAGGAGAATTGAGACATGAAGACATAGAGGCCTTAGGCTTATGAGTTTTTTTAGAAGAAGATTTTTTTGACACATGAGTTAAAGGAAAATTTGCCTTAGGTGAGGCAGATGAAGTAGAATACACGTTAGTGTTACTTACCCTTTAAGTGGAATTAGTAGGAATAGGAACTCCTCTTCTTGCAACAATTCTAATAGTGACTAGAACCTCTTTAGATCTCTTTGCGGGCTAGACAAATTCCTTTTTCTTGTTCATTTTTTCTCTTGCCATGAAAATAGATGAACCATTGTTCATGTATGCTACCACTTTACCATAATCATAATCATCATCGGCCCCTTCTATGGTAAGGAAATCAACCTGAGAATCATCTACCTCTTTTGACACATCTTCAAGTTATTTTTCAGGTTCTTCCAACTCTTTAGCTTCAAATTCTTCTTCAGGCTCTTATACCTCACAAGTTACATTGAATGGAACTTTGAGAGGAGGAGCTTTAATTGCCAATTTAGGATAAGTAGGAGGCAAATGGTTTCGAGGTTGAAAGTTCCTCCTTGGTATATCTTTATAAGGCACATTTTGGGAAAGTTATTTCTTAATAGCTATAAGATCATTTTCTAACTTCGTAACCAATTGATCGGAGTTAGTGCACGAGGTTGAGGATTTGGCCTTAGGAGGCTCATTCTTTAGTTTACCAGCTATTATCAAATCATCTTCAACACTTATGGTTAGGCGTTGATAAAAATCCAAAGTAATAAGAGTATTGCTTCTCAATGCATAGCTTACCTCTCAAAATTATGCATTCAGAAAAAAACATTTCGAGAATATGATCCACAAGATGAGTGGTCATTAGAATTTTATTCATTAGTTTTTTGAATATTTCCACAAACTCTCGCATGGGGTCATATGGTTCTTTCTTTATCTGATATATTTGAGAAAGAAGAGCATGTACATCCTCGACAAGTTAAAATTGATTTTTGAATCGGGTCCTCATTGTATCACAGACTAGTAATAACTCCAACCGAGAGATGGTAAAACTAGTCTATAGCATTTTCTTAGAGTGTTTCTATGAAGATCCTGACAGAGAAATCTTCATGCTTGACTCCAAGAACTCCACATGCAACAATGAATGTAGTAATGTGATCATTAGGATGTAATTTTCCATCACCTCTAAACTTTGGAAAATTATTTCTATTTATTTTGGGAAGATCATGCAATGGTTGAGGAAGAGCCAAAGACCTAACCCATTGGTCATAGGAAAAAGATACAACATTTATTCTAGGGAAAACTAGTTTTAAAGGAACAACAACTCCATCTAGTACCAATCCTAAACACTAGGACTTAATTTCTTTTGAATATTAGCATCTCCTGAAGATGAAGAAGTCATATCCTTTGTAGGAGGGGTACTTATAGATATTTGACCTCTATCCCTTATCTCTAGAGTTAGGTAAAAGCCTTGTTGTTCCAAAATTGAATTTCAAGATCATTAATCCACAGGATTTTTGTCCTCTTGTATATATTCCATCCACCAAAGGTGTGTTGTTATTGCTGGTTTATTTTCAAAGATTTTTTTGATGGGATGCATATAACATGCCCCACGTTAGGCACCAAAAAAATATTGGTTGAGAAATTTGAATCCTAAAACAAGTAACTGATTCGGGGAAGAAATTACCTCCTCTTTATGGGAGAGTTTCCCTTATCATTATCCCCATAAATATCAATAACCTACTCAGGTCACATGAACTATTTTTGTTTGACTTGGAGGAGCAAATTTCTTTTTTTTCTTCCTCAATAACTTCTTCCATCTTCTCCACCTTTTTATCCTTCCCCTTTTTGGTATACACTAGAGTTGAAGATCCAGGAGGAGAAGGGGTACTATGAGTTTGTATCTCATGTGTTGAAGTAGATACCTACCTCTAAGATGAAGATGCCTCTTGAGAAGGGGATTTCACTCTGCTTTGGCCCTATAGGCTCTCATTTTTCTATCAAACCAAAGCTTTTTATTCCCAATCCTGGTTTAATAATATTTTGTAAATCACTCTTCTCCTTCTGAAAGAAATCAATGGTAGGAAGAGGGGTATTTCTAATAGTTTTGTGATATTCAAAAGACTTCAGATATTCATCATCATCTTGTAATTCATCAGGTACCTTGTAGATCTTGAAATCCTAGATTTGCTACGAGCGAGCTTACTATAACTCCTCTTCTTGGATTCATAGTCATCAAAGCAGCCCATATTTTAATCTTATAGGTCATAAGAGTGATAGTAGGTCATTCTAAGGTTGTCGGAAATGAATCCTTTAAGGTCAATGCAAGACCTTTTATGAAAGGTATAGAAGTTATAAGCAACAAATGGTCCTTTCACATTTTGTACATCTAGGAAGTTTTACATGTGTAGTTTCCCAGAGTGATTGGGAGCGAGATTCCAACAATCTTCTTATCCATACAAGTCCTATGTAGCATTTCAATTTTTTTCGTATATATCAACAAGATATATCTTATCACTAGAAAACATTGGGAGCTTGTTAGGATGACCTTCAAATACTATCAACTGGATATAAGAAAACTTTCTAAACTAGATGAAGTATCTAACATAGGTGGTAATTAATTGTTTGGCCTCTGCAGAGAATCTTTCAGTGGGATTTCCATTGAAGAGCCTTATAATATACAAGGTAAATGCATCATTGAACCTTCTAAAGTGATGATTGCTTCTCTTCAAATTCAATTGTGGATAGTATTCATATGTTGGAGCATTCTTTTTCAAGTCCACTAGAGAAAGACCCAACCATTTTCTGTATGTTGCAATAGTATACATCAAGTAAGAAGTCATGTGAAAGGTCTTGGTCCATTGTACACTATCTAGTTTCTCACTGAGATTGTCACAAATAATTTCACCCCAATTAAAATTTTTGTTCCTTCACATATGATATTCAGGTATGGGCACATCCAAAAATGGAACTCATTACTTGAGGGAAGTCCCATTATTCTAGCTAGAAGAGTGATGATGTCTAAAATATATTCCTTGAAATCACTTCTATATATTCTCTTTGGTAACTTAGAAGCTCCTTTCTTTGGGGTCTTGAACCAAGACTTAGCCACCATGTGTTTATACTTCTCAGAATCTTGATCAAATAAATGTTGAGCTTATATCAAGGAGAGAATATTTGAGTCTTCGACTAATAGGTTACCAAAGGAAGAATTAATACATCCTACATCTAGCTTAAAAATCACATTACCTTGGGAATCATGTGATTTATTTATTTCTTGAATTAAAATGGGAACCATAATAATGAACTGAGATTGGGTGTAGCATCCAATTTTTTAAACTTAGAAATAGGGGAATTTTTTTTATAATGTTCACTCTTCTAAATTCACATAATTCAGAACACAAATTCCATTGTCGAGACCATCTTATAACAGAAAACCATATGTAGCTATAATGACTCAGTGAATCATCAATCTCTTATTTCATGACTTAGTATTAAACCAATCTCTCATGTTTAATTTTTTCAAGTATATACCATTTTAACTTTGGTTCTTTTACCCTTTAAGGGTCACACAAATGTTATGTTGAAGAATCCTATTAGAATATTTGTTCCTGATATTCATCAGAAATCCTGCATCTTAGACTAGGTTACATAAGACAATGTAATCGATAGCTTGTGATACTTTTGCCAAAGTTTTTAAACATGTTTACCATGCTTACTTTCCAAGATGACATACTCATCATTAGGAATATTTCCTACACCACACTCGTACTATTATCTAGATTGGTCTTCCTTGACTATTATCAACCAAACGTGAGTCAAATTTTAACATAAAACAAGGACAACTTACATGTGCTAGTGTGGAATAATACTCATGGTGACTAAGGATACATAGACATACTTAAATGAATTCCATCAATTGGTTTATTTTATACCCTAAGTTTACATGAGTTGACCACAACACTAGTCCATGTGTCTATCTCTATTTAGAGTAGAACTATGAACCGAATTTCCACTTATGTCAATCAAGTTAATTAAACTAAGTGGGGTGTTGAAGTATGGTTGGTTACATCATAGTATCCTCATAATGAATTCCATCATTAAGAGGGTACTCCGCTGTAGCCCCCATATTGCAACAACCTACTAGGTTCCTTTAACTAAACCAACATACTTAATAACATTAGATTATTAACCCTTCAAGTTGTTATCTTGATTAAGTTATCGTTAAACAACACACCTAAAGGCTCACTTAAGCACAAATGATCCAAAGAAGGATCCGAAAGGTACTTTTACATCAATTGAAGGTGTGTAGATAAAATTTACGTTCATGAATATGAACACTTCAATTCTAACCATTATATCCATTTATCAATAAATCTGAATTCATTAATAAGTAATTAAAACCATTAAGTTTTCTTACTATAGTTAACATTGTAAACAATCTGAATGAAAGCTTATATATTAGACTTAGTTATATCATATTACCTAAATCCATCTTATTAATTCTTTTAAGCTTTCCCACTTCCATCTATTATTACCAATAAGAGCATACAACCAATCATCCCTTTTGATTTAAACTTAAATACTCAACTATATAACTTACATAGTTATGATTTAATGATAAAAGGAAGTATCCTTTTTTTTCTTATTAAGGACTATAGTCCTAATAATGAAATCATAAATCATCAATCACCTTTACGAAAATTCACATATCAAAAGAGAGAGGTCACTTTACTCTCAACTAATTAATATTCCATAAGTTCATAAGAACATCCTTCATCTTTATAGAATATATTTTAATACATCTTCAGTGTTTCCAACAAATTCATATCGGGAATCAAATATAGAAAATGATTTCATTAATAAAACAAATGCAACTTTTTATAAGTATTTCTCCTTTCACTTTTCACGAAATCCATCTACAAAATTGTTAGCATGGGTCAGTTCACAAGAACTGAGCATGATAAATGCTATAACTTTAAAACAATATACTTTATCTAACTATTTTGTAAAAGGACCCTAGTATTTACAAAAAGGTTCCAAATACATAAAAGTAGAACAATTAAATAAACTTCCCAAAAAGTCACAATATCATAATAGACAAGAAGTCAATAAATTAATTAAAATCAATTTTCCAAATAAGAAGTTAAACATTTCATTTTAATTTAATTCTATCTAAGTCATAGTATTGACAATCATTTCAACATGATAACATTCAACTGCAACTAATTAAGAAAATAACTAATTCAAGTCATGATCTGTGTACATTAGTTTCCAATTAATTCACCAAGCAAGCTCCACTTAGAACATAGTTATCTCCCAACTAAGTAATCAAAAGGAAGGGATATAGAAACAAAAGGTAGAGATAAGAGCATAATATTGTTCCATTAAAAGAAAACACCTTCATATCAAAACTTAAAAGGATTGATAGAAAAATCAAAAGACTAGCATAGGTAGTAGATATCCTAACAACCTTGCCATACTTGGCAAAGAATAATCTCAATATACCAAATAAAACCACTGAATGATCTATAAGAGAAATGTACAAGATTACAAAGTTAAACACTCACATGATACAATGTTCCAGAATAATTTGTTGTTATCACAACTAACTCCAAACATATTATTCTATCGATATGACTAGGATAAAGCCATTAAACAATTTTTTTATCATTAGCTTGAATGCATGGTGTCCTCTACAAAAAAATTAAAGAAGGATGCAAACAACACAATCTTAGAACCAAAAACAATTCAAGGAATTTTCATAATCAAAATGAAAAGTACCAAACTTAAGAAATGTAAACTCCCTCACATGAACAAATAGAACTCACACCACCCATTAATTCATGAGAGAATTCAATATACGAGCCAGAGATTGCACACAGAGCCTTTAGAACTATCCCCAGATGTGAGAGAAGTCTCAAAGATACGTTTCAAAGAATCAACACTTAATAGAACAAATAATCATCATCAAGAAAATAATGATAATTTCCTTCAATAATCTCCAAACTATACAAGATTTGAAAATAAAGTTCAATACCCAAACAAAACACTTTGCAGCCTGTAACTAATCACTAATACATAAACTAAGAAAATGAGCCCAACTAGAAAATATTACAATCTGGAATCCTCTCAAAAATAAAAACCAAGTTCCATAAGCTTATACCAACCCGTGAAGGGTAAAAAATCAATGATGATCAGTCCTAGAAAAGAAATAAGGACAAAAATGTTACCAAACCAAGTTTCCCCAAGCAAGACCACCTAGGAAGGGTAATTTAAATATTATACAAATTGAAAAGGGCGAGAGACAACACCCGTCATTCGTTAATACAATATTCACTTAAAGTGCATCAAAGTAACTTGTTGAAAGTGCTCGAGATTTTTGTTCTTATTTACCCAAGGATAGTGAAACAAGATCTCCACAAATCAACAAAAAGATCCCAAGATCTAAAACCTACTTAAGTGAAACAAATTACGGTAAAATGAAACAATTCCCAAAACTAGATTACTCAAACATGGTGACTAGAATTAAAATATAACCCAATGAAAACATAAAACCAACTTGAAAAGTTTCATAAAAGGCACGGTTTCATTCATAAAATAAAGTCGTCCTATCAACTGATAAACCAACCCAGTTCCGGTGTTAAGTATTTTTCCAACAAGATCCCTGTAAAAATGAATATATGCCAGAGGATACAGAGAAAGGAAACACCTATATTTTTCAAATGCAACTCATACCCTGTTTCTTATTAAAACACCATTATTTCACAGAATATCCAATCCAAGAAACCAAGTTCAAATAAACACACAAAGCAAGGAGGAGAAAATAATCACACAAGAAAACATTTAGAGATGTTTCATAAAGAGAAGAAATCATTTTATGAAAATATTAAATAAAAGCAAGATATTTTAAAGAGATAGGGCCTATCATGCATGGTAGTGCTCCTGTCTTCCTTTCCTTGCCTCAATCCTTCATGCAAAACTCCCACAACAAGATTTCTATCAATAATGTCAAAAGAGTCTCAAGCTTTTCTGCTATCTTCTTATAGCTTCCATGCTCATATTTTTTCATTATTTCTGCCATGCAAGGGAGAAATTATTCATGAAACTGATTCAAACTGAAGGTTTGAAAAAATGGAAAACAACATGCAGAGCTCAAAGGCTCGAAAAATTCCAAATGAAACAATAAAAAAAATTTATTTTTCCTCCAACCTCCTTACTATTCCCTAGGTGGTTTTCACTTGAGTCGAGGATAATAAATGCCAATAGGGCTGATAGATTTCCTCCAAAACTCCCTCCCATCCTTATCCACTACTAGTTCTGACCAGCAATTTAAAAAAACATTCCATCAAAATAGCGAGTTGCCATCTTAGAAACCTTCCACCTTCCCCCAACCTTGGCCAAGTTTGGCGGTACTAAAATTTAAATGCCACATTTAAAATCTGATGCCTTTGGAATGGTGCCACCTCCATCCCAATTAACTTTCCAACAATTCCAACCCCCACTTCCTTAGGTTAGGTCAATGTCCAATAGGTTAGGTCCCCTTAATAATAGGTTAGAAACCTTAGTTTAGGATCTTAGGCATAGTTCCATATAGCTTAGGATTAATTAATGTACAAAACTTAGGATAGTCTCCCATTAGGATTTAATCAACAATTAAAATAATCACCTTAGCATAGGTTTAGAATAGGATAAGTTTATAACAACACTTAGATTAATTAGGTCCAATTAATTAATCAAAGAACGTTACCTTCCATAGCTCATTAAAATGACGAACAGATCACCAAGAAGGGTGGAGTCCAAAATATGTTACAGGATACCCTGTGACCCTAGTGCAATCCCAGTGCGGAAATTAAATATTCGAGACCAACACAACCAAGATGTTCAAAAATTGAAAAATCACAAACATGCCTTGAATCACTTGTAGTTGATACACAAGGTGCTTAATCCTAGACTTTACAATCATCAGACTGAAAAAAAGTTCAGTATTGCAAGCTAGAAATGAACCCTTTAATATGAATTTATTTCCCCCATCCATATGCAGATTACAATAAAAAGTTCAGCACAAAAAAGTATAAGAATACTTCATTAATAATTTTAGAATTATCATGATATGAAGTTATCCCATTTTAGAAGATATAGTATATCATCTATAACAACATGATTATTTGGTCTTAAAGAGTACCCATCTTCAAAACAAAAATCACTTATCAACACTTTGCTACTTTAATTAAAGAAGTGATCATAGATATGAGATAAGGCGAGGCATTACATTGGGAATCCTCCAACATAATATATTCCAAAATCTTTAATTAGTTGAGCCACAAGGGTGGGATTAGCATTATTAATTCATGCCCACAAATCATCAAAGTCATAGGTTGCACATCAATGTCCCCTATGTTGGTTACATAGGTATCCAGAGAGGAAATGTGTTCATGTCTTGTAAACTTGATCTTCATGATGGCTAATGGGTTAAGGCTTACACTTCTCGGAAATAACTTAGAAAGCGATTCATGGGATGGGTAGTAGCGGGAAAAAAATTGAAATTGGCTCCAATCTTCCATGAAAATACTAACTTTGGCTGTGGAATGAAGGGTGAGTTCTCCAAAAGAAAAATACAATTGAAAATTTTAAAAATAGATAAGAAATACTCTTCTACAAATAGAAAAGTTTTGGGAGTGCGGGAACAAAATGTAAAGCTTGTATGTAAAATTTGATGGTTAAAATGGAAAGTTCTATCGTATTTGTTATTACCCCATTTTGGAGAAGGTCGGTGGAATGCAATAAATGAGGAGATTTAATGATTTGTAGGAAATGGGATACTTATAATACCTGTATCTGACATGCTTGATAGTAATTTTAGTTATGACAGAAAATGAGGCACATGAGGCCCTAAACTACACGGTACATTTAGGACACGAGAAGCTGAAATGTGCATAGTACACGGGGACTCACTACTATGTAGAAAATTCGAGTTTGTGGAGAACCGGGGGGGATGCACTTGGGACATGGAAGGGTGTAAGTTCTGCAACACACAAGTATTTAATGGAAAGTAGGTAATTTGGTTGGAAGATGCACAGAAGGCCCATGGGACATGACGGCATAAGTTCTCTGTTAGCCTAAAAATCTGCAACACAAAGGAACTCTTAAAAATATCTTGATGAAGGTTTGTGGGAAAGAAGGAGTGCAGAGAATTGATCCCAGAGGAACTTGGGACAAATGGGCTACAAAAAGTCGAAAGTTCCGTAATACTACGAAGGAAAGAGCCAAAAAGAAGCTGTGGGGAAAGCGGAAAAGTGGGGAATAGAGGGCCCATGAGAACTTGGGACAAATGGGACATGAAAACCTGATTTGACCGAAATACAAATCCCAAGACCCAAAACTTTAAAAAATTTAAAATTTGACTAACTCTTAGGGACCCTTCCTTACTTGGTAGACCTTCACAAAATGTGTAAACAACCATACTTTTTTTTGAAAATTTGACAAAAATACACAAATTTTGGGGAGGTGATAACACTTGGTTATTCAAGTTTAAGGGAAGTTCATGAGATGTATTACGAGTATAGAGAAGCATTGTTTACACATGTAATCATCTAAATGAACACCTACTAAACTATGTAGCATGTCCGAGTCGTATGAGTGCACATTGTAGGGTGAAGATATTCTCATATTAGTTTCATTACATTAATTACAATGCTAAAGTTCTTTAAGACCCTCACGAAAATCGGAGGAAGTGAGCTTGATTATCAAGATGTGAGCAAGAAGACCTATGTGTTAGAGATTTTTATTTTCTACAGAGATTAAGGAGACATGAAGAATGCAAAACCAGTACTCAATGTTTTGAAATCATAAATAAATCAATGGAGCCTTGATTGTGCTATAAATTCAAGTATACCTCGGGCTATCTAGATCAGATACATGAAAGTGTAAGAGGCCTAAATGGCACGATCTAGGTGTACCAACTATCCGGAAGGTGTTTTAAAACCTCTATAGTCTTGTAGGAGGCTATTCGGTGACATATGATATGTCCTAGGTATAGAAGTATAGGAAGATTGCTAGAAGAAATCACAAAAATCTACATGTGGTGTGTTAAGAAGAGTTTGAAAGGTTAAAACCAGTTATACGGTGTTTCAAGGTGGTACATGTGAAATGTATGATATTCATGATGGATATAGGTGTGAAAATCTATTTTTGAGGCTAATGGACCTATTTTTTTGTTTAAAGGTTTATAAATGCTAAGTATTGTGATAATAATGTAAAGGTATAGTTTGTAGGTCTGTGTACTCCTTGAAGGCTCAAAGGTTATAGGATTTTTGTTAAAATCTTGAAGATAAACGTGGCAATATATGATGTTATAGTTGTTCTTAAGTCAAGTTCATTGACTGTTGTGTAAGAAGGAAATATGATGACTATGTTATGTGAATGTTTGAGATTTGAGAAGTTTGATCAATTGTAGAAAATCAAAAAATGATAGGGTATACACTATAGTGAAGACATAAGTCTAAAATGAGGCTCCTGAAGTCCGAGGATGCTCCTCAAGAAGGTAAAATTTCAAATTAGTGGTCTATGTTCTATATCAACCTCCATGAAAGGTGAGTAGATGAGTTTTTTTATGAGAAGATAAACCATTATGTGATCTTTGGATGTGTTTCTTCCATAAAAAATCATATTTTTAAAGTATACAAAGGTGATATTATGCTACGGAAATGGGACAGAACATTGAATTTGTTGGGTATATTTCAAGTTATAATCCACTTTATTATAGAGGAGGCCTCAAAAGATGCATCTAAAGGAATGTCTTGAATAATTAACCTGGGAATGTAAATAGGATGGCTTGAAGTGATGAAATTTCATTCCTTTTAGGTGTTAAAATTTTGAGAAACATCAAATTTACAGGTATGGAAGAGAGACAATGAATGATTTAGGTGGTATTGGCCTAAAAGACTGGTATGACATTGAATCGTATAAAGAGTGTCTCTCTTTTGTAACATCAACTTTTTGTCACTTTATACCTAGGAATTTTTTAATATTTTAATTAATTTATATAGCTAATTTAAATACCCATATATTTAAATCCAATATAAACATTAATGCAATCCATTTCCGATAACTGTCATAAACCATGTGCACTACATGAGGGAATAATGAACCTACTCACTCTCCCTCAACGCTCTGTATGAGACAATACATCAAATGTATCCTTTGGTTTTCCTTTATCAAGATATGATATTTAAGTGAAGATACCTAAGTGTCTACTTGGGTTCCACCTAGGAATTCCACAAGAATATCACAACTTAGATCATGGTGAAATCACAACAGTGTAATCAATATCTTACACTACTTTGCACAAAGTTTCGAGTCATGTATGCCATGCTCAATTCCATGATGACAAAATCGTCATTAGGAATTTTTTCATCCCAACTTAATCACTTACTCATTTATATATATTCACAATCATTGATGTTGTAAATAACAAGTTTTGTATAAGGTACAAATGCGTTTAACCTATAAGAAGACATACCTCTATGTTATCCAATGATTCTTATGGGAAATTAAGTGTCTTCATAATGATTCACCTCATTACTAGACCATTTCCCTTTCCGTAACCATCATAATTTGATATCGGGATGCGTATTTGTGAGGTTCAATCTATATTTGTAGCTCTAACAAGGTTTTTACTTAATGCAATACCTTACCACAATCATGTCTCTTGATGAGGTAACTCAATACAACTACTAAGAAGTTGTATCCAAATGCTGACAATCACGATTATAAGGATATAATTGTATAGTGGTTGTAGTGAGTTAACTCGCCAAGAGTCCTATATTGAAACATGGTATCTTAGTTTCTATTTTCAAGGTAATTATTAAATCATGACAGAATAGCCTAGGTCTCGCAATAATTCCTCCTCAAATGAGTCATACCTAAGGTCCTATCTTTGTTTTATCCAAGGAGATTTAATTCTTCAATAACACTTAATTACCTTATTAGATCTTATACCAATGATAACCATAAATGGAAATTGAAACTATCTTTGTTTATGTTTAAAGTTATAGATTTAATATTGTCTTGGCTTAATTAATTAAGCCAATATTCTTAATAACATAGTTATATAATATGCCACTAATTGAGCTATATCACTATAGGGCATCATTGATATCAAGTCTCTATATTTCTCATTAATAGAGATGGTTCCTTTGCACATTGTTGTCCACTCAAAATTCCCCTGCTCTTAAGGAAGTGAAAATTTTAAAATTTTGAGTTTAAGTGTCTTCTCTATTGTACTCAATGTTAAAAGTCGAGAAATTGAGAAAATCTACGTTTTTGGGGTCATTTTGTGTGTTTTTCGGGCCTGTCGGACATTTTTGTCCCACGTGTCCCAAGTTCAATTGGGCCCTCTGTTCCCGATCGGCCGGTTTCCCCGAAGTTTGTCTTTTTCGGGCCTGTCGAACATTTTTGTCCCGCATGTCCCAAGTTCAATTGGGCAAGTTGTTCCATTTTCGGCCGAATCGCCTGAACCGCGTACTTCACACTTTCACGTCCCAAATGTCCCAAGTTCACCCGGACCCGTTGTCACATTTTCGTCTCGATCCGGCCGAGTCGCGTACTTCACGCACTTTCGTCCCGCATGTCCCAAAAGGCATTTGTGCGTCTTTTCCCCACTTCGCCCGAATCGGCCGAGCCGCGTGTTTCGCGCATTCGCGTCCCACATGTCCCAAATGAACCAAGTGCCATTCGTGCTTATTTTTCCCGCTCTACCCAAATATCTTGCTTATTCAAATTGGTAGGTATGTATTAAATGTGCATTCATTATCTTTCTCTCTCCTAATCGGCTATATAACGAGCGAACCCCCTATGCATTTTTCACACTGCTTCCATGCTATCCTTTGCTCGAACCCTTGCAATCTAAATTTCTGCGTGTGTATCCCTTCCCTCTGTAATTCCTTCCCGAGTTTAGTTTGCGGCTCTGCCCTCCGAATTACTATCAATATGAAGATCAAATTTCAGGGACAGGAACAAATCTCGCCACTAGAGTCTGTCATTCCCAATATTGGGGACAGTGAAGCTCGTCATCTTGACTTTGGTGATTTTTGGGCAAGGATGGCGATCTGAAACCCTACACCAATGGCGCGATGATTCACAATAGTAGTTTGGATTTCACTGGAGGTTTCCCAATCTCGGTGCAATGTGTTGATACAGTGCTTTCATGCGGAGCTCACTTCGACCCTGATTCGAGTGAATTGACCAATATACATGGGGAACTCATTGCTAAACTGATGCTTGCCGCCATTAGCACTACACTGAGGATTCCAGAAATGGATAATGCCATAGTTGTTTCCCAAAATCAAGCACAGGCCCTGTTCAATCAAGACAGCGACAAATACAAGGCACGGGTGGTGAAGTCCTGGCTAAAGAACCCTAAGAAGGGAGCATCTCGTCTATCCAAGACTCTTTTTCGGGCTGATTTCAATGAAGAATTGTCGGATTTTATAATCCTACTGGCTCGGGTTATGGGCTTACCCTCTACTAACGAATTCCATTTCTGGATGTGCCCGCTCATCAGCATGGTGTGTGAGGGAACTCAAAATATCAACTGGGTGGAAATCATCAGCATGAACTTGGTGGAGCAGCTGTCCAATGTACAGCAAACGAAGAAGTTCTACATGACTTCGTACCTGATGTATACTCTGGCGGCATCAAGGCAATGGTTTGGTTTTTCTTACATTGATGCCCACAAGGATGATCCTGTATATGCCTACTACCCGCAGTTCACCCTAGAGACCAGCAATCGCAATTTCAGAAGGGTAAATGATGCTTTCACCATGTACGTGGTCAGGCTTCTTGAGGGTGACACTGCTAGAAGGTTTTCTGATGAAGCCATGAACCTGATATCACACTACGGTGCCTATTTTATCCAATTCAGAAAATTCTCCTATATCAGGCTTGCTGGCTATGAGAGCACCCCTTTGAGGCTTCCCATGTTCTGCAGTGATAAGATGGCTTTGATAGAAGTATGCAGGTAGTTAGACAAATTACAGAACCTACAGAGACAAGAAGATTACTGGTTTGCACTTTCCCATCTCTTTGGGAAATTACACTTGTAAAACAGCCCTAGACGCACAGAATATAGAAAGAGCCCTGGTTCCCATCACTGTTCATTTCTTCAAGCCAAGAACTTGCTTTGACTTGAAGAAGTTCATTGAACAGAACATCAAGATAATCTATCATCATAGGGCAGATACAGAAGACTATTGGGCTGACTGTGCAGATGATTTTGAGGCTAGAAGGAGGCACTATGGTAGGTTCTCTCTACAATTGATCCAAGAACTCGGCTTGTACCAAGTTCCTGAAGGACTCCAGGATGACAACTCTGATCTATACTCATATGAGTATGACAATGTGGTTAAGCACACTCCCTTGGAGGACTTGGATTGGAACAAGAAAGAGAAAGATGATCTGGCCGAGATCCTAGCTCCAGTCTTAGTCAGGACTAAGGTCTGGTTTGATAGGAAAGTTCGAGAGCTTAGAAGGCACTCAGGAGAATCCTCCTCTAAGGATGTTTCAACACCAAGGAGGGAAGCATCGACTCCCATATCAGACACACCTGTGCAAACCCCTCCTGCCTCATCAACGCAAGGACCTGCAGCTTCCACTCCTTCTTCATCCACTCAAGTATACCAGAAGAAATTCAAAGAGGTTAAGAAGGAGCCTGTGGAAAAATATCCTCAAAGAAAGTAGGTAGAAGTGCCTTTGGGACCAGAGAACATCATTGTTCTCAGTGAAAGTGAAGAGAGTGAAGTGCCAGCCCCTGCAAATGCTCCTGAAGCTCCAACGGATAAAGATAAGGAAGTCCAGAGCACTGAACTTCCAAGTGCTATTGATTCCTCTGCAGCAATTGTCTCAAGCGCCCCACTCACATCTCAACTTGAGACAACAGCTGTGCAAACCTTGAGCATCATGAGCTCTCTGTCTCTTGGTCCTCTTGCCCCTCCTGCTGCTTCCTCTTCCTCTTTTGCATGGGTGCAACCTTTTGTCGACAGTAGAAAGAGGAAATCTTCCTCTCGGAGCTCAGGGCCAAATTTTGATGTTGTGGCAGCCTTGTTAGGCACTACTCCTTCTCATGCCAAGAAAGCCAGAATCACCTCTAGGATAGTGTCTGATGCTCAGGGTCAGCAATTCCTGGAGATTGCTAAGCCTACAGTAGATAAATCAGAGCAGGACTTACAGGTTTCAAACCTAGAATTCTCAAGATTCCTATGGGAGAGTCTACTCACTGAAGGTGAGATCCACAACCTCCGGAAATGGTCACAAGAGTCATTGGGAGGGTAGAGAAAGGGCAGCAAACTATTGAGCAGGTTGGAGGAACAAGCCCAGATTCTCACAGGTTTTATCAAATCTCTTTTGTCTAAGGACAAAGTTTTGGACCCTACCCCATTGACTACCCTTCCGCCACCTGTAATTTTGAGCCAAGATGAAGTACAGAGTATCAAAGACATGCACAAGTATTCTATCTATGGCAGAGCTATGGAGGCCATGGTGGAAGATATGCTTGTTGCAGGATTGAACTTCATCGATGAAGCTTTCAAACTCCACGGAAAGGTGAACAATTTGCAACAGAAGCTCTCCTCCACTATCGGGATCATAGATAAAGAGCTCAAACTCTGGAGCAGTTGCATAGTAGACCTCCGTCTCATGGGATAGACAGATGAGAACATTTTATTGGCAAATAAGGTTTTTGATGATGAGCGAAGGATAATCTGTCAAAGTCTGAGTTTACAGCGTGGAGTGGAAGATCAAAGTCTTGGAGGAGGCTTTGGGAGAGAGCCGAGAATAGATGGCGAAGGGTGAGGCTTTCAAGACACTTTGGTTGTATCTGCTTTCAAAGATATACACTATCATCTTCGGATGAAACTTGGTGTGCCTCTTTCCTGTAAGAAATCAAAGCTCAATTGAGCTTTTGTCAAAGATAATCTATTCAGGAAAGCTCCATTTCCAAAGAGAAAATGAAGGAGATCTATCTCTTGATCTGCCATTGAAGAAGCAAATAAAGACTATCATACTCATGTCGAGTTTGATAAGGAAATGGAGAAGTGCCTCGGATTTTGGGCTCAATCTATAGCCAACACGTCAGTCCCTCATGGCAGAGACATAGCCGAGGCATTGAAGAGATTCAGGCAGTGAATTTTGAAGTCAGTGGGTCCCTCCCATTCATAACCACATGTCTTCTTCTCCTTATTCTTCTCTTCTTTTCTAATTCTTTTTCTGAGATTCATTGTAATAAGTTGAGGTATTGCGATTGGCAATCCTTAACTAATCTTTAGTTAAAAGAAGTGGTTCTGAAAGAGTAACTGATTTGTAATCTATATAATGGCCTCTCCACACCATTTTGAAGAGGGAGGAAGAACTTGGCTTATTTTCTGAAAGTGTAAATAGATCATAAAGAAATCAATACAGAAGGGCTTTTCATTCTTTGTCTATCTGATCTCTTTTATCCCCAAGCTTTCATTTAATTTTGTGAAGATCATTTATGCATGTTATGTTAAGAAACTTTGTGTTACGCGGATGTTATTTATAGAACTTTGTGTCTTTAAATTCCATCTTATTTATATGATACAAATGATCTTGTTTCAATTCACTTTGTAACTTCCATACATAAAGAATTACTCTGTTATCTATAATTACGCATGTTGCCTTTCTGCTCATTCTCGTATTCTCATTCCTCGAGTCCTTTTGTAATTGATGATCTTTATAAAACACTTTCGTAATATCCAAGTTCAACCAGAAAATCATGTTTTGTATATTTGTAAATAGGTTCATTTCTGAATAAGGGAACCTCTCCCATTAAAGAGGAGGGACTTCTTGTCCCCAGACTTTTGCTCTTCGTAAAGTCCTATTTGATGACCAATAGTTTTTGGCGACTCTGCTGGGGAAAATCATATTCCAGTTCTATAATTTTTGATCATCCTTTGATCTGGCGACTCCACGTTTTACTCGAGGGAGAAGGGCCCTTGGTATTGAAGATTCTCAGTTTCACTTTTGGAGCGGGGGGTTTCCTTTCCCTTCAACAAGAAATAGAAAGACTTGTTACAAAGCACTCCACCTGTTCAAGATAGAATTCCTACGGGTGGTATTCCTTCAGAGCCAGCTAGTCCTAATCTTTGAGCTTTGATTCTTGCTGGTGTTGCAGTTCCTCTCCAAGCCATTTTTCCAAGAATGGCGGTACCATTGCCCTGGGGTCATCGTGTCGGGCCCCTTGCTCTTCCTCAGCCTTTGCATGAGTTACCCAGAGGTAACTGGAAGAACTTCCCTAAATTCAAAGGCGATGGCAAAGTGCATCCTGATGAACACATCGTAGCCTTCATAGTTGCATGTGGAGTTCTGGGAGTTGAACATGAAGACGTCTCCGTGAGACTGTTCATTGAGACTTTACAAGATAATGTTGCTGATTGGTTCTATCACCTTCCGGCTGGTGCTATCACTAGCTGGGACACCATGAGAACTAGGTTTGAAAACCGTTTCAAACCAGCAGAAGATGTGCATGCCTTGCTAGCCCAAATCTCTCAGATAAAGAAAGATTCACAAGAGCCCATGAGAGAATTTGTGGCCCGATTCAACAGGTTGATTAATAAAATTCCACCAAATACTCGACCTGTTGATCAAATCCAAAAATGTTTCTTCCTAAATGCCCAATCGCCTGAAGTTAGTTATGCGCTAAGAAGGGCTAATCTCACAACATTGGCTGAAGATCAAACTCTTGCTGTTAGTGTCGAGGATGATTTAATCATGTCAGGGAAGTTGAGGAGAGATCCTTCCAAATCTAAGTCTGCTTCTTCCTCTTCTTCCACCCCTGGACCTAATATTGATCCATTGGTTCAAAAACTTGCGAATGATCTCATTGCCATAAAGAAACAATTGGCTCAGCATGCTCCTTATGCAGACGTTCCAAGGAGGAATTTTCAGCCCAGAAATCGTTTGCCTGCTTCTCAAACAAGATTAGTGCTTGAAGGACCTCCTGTTAAAGTTCCTGTCAATGCAACCTGTGAAGTTGAGGAACCAGATGATGATGAGGATAATGAAGCTTGCGAGGAATTTGTGGAAGAAGTTGATGATGAAGCAGATGAACTTGAGGGATCTTGAGTTAATTTCTTCACCACTGAGGGAATTGATGATGGAGATGATTATGATGAAGTAGTAGCGGACATGAATAGTGAATCATTCACTGTCATGACTCGAGAGCAGACAAATCAGAGGGAGAAAGTGACGTAGCCCCCCAAGAAATCTAAGGAGCAGCCGGCAACTATCCCCGTAATTGCAAAAAGAGGATCTCCTATCCCCGTTTCATCTACACCAAAGGTGAGTCCTGTCAATCCTGCTATTAAAGTTACTTCTTTTTCCCCTAAAGTTGATAAACCTAGGATCTCAAGTGATGATGGCCCATCCATACAGGTCTTTTGATATTATTGATCACCTGAAAAAGACTAAGGTTCAAATCTCAGAGGCTGAGTATTATCAAACCCATCCCAAAGCTTTTGCTAAAATGATTCACTTTGTCAATTCCCATTCTAAGACCACCTCTAAAGGCCTTTTACCCACTCCTTCTTCTACACCACAGCCTAGTCTGGTAGCCATTGTCACCTCACCTAATGACAAAAATCAAACCATTTTATGTAACACTTCTTATAGCTGGCCATAGGCTCAGTAATTGTGTCATAGACTCAGGAGCCTCAGACAATGTGATGCCTGCTAAAGTAGCTCATGCCTTAGGCTTGACCCTCACACGCACTTATGGATCTTGTTACTCTATGGAGAGTAAGGAAGTGCCCCTGGTTGGAAGAATTAAAGATGCACAAGTGGCTTTTGTTGCTTTGCCTGAGAAGAGAGTTTTGGCTACCATCTTAGTAGCAGATATTCCTCCTTCATACGGGATGTTGCTAAGTAGGAACTTCTGTAAGGATGTGGGTGGAGAAATTCAAATGGATTGGTCACATGCACTCATACCTGTTAATGGGCAAATGAAGAAGTTGCTTCCTGAGAAGCAATCTGAGTATATTGTACAAAAATGGATGATCCTAAAGCACAAATACTCTATGAGGATATGGGGCATGGTAACTACATGATTATGTCCCCTGATGAAATTCAACTCCCCAAAGTGTCACCTAAAGATCCTAATGGTGTTTGGATTTTAGAGTTTGATGGAAGTTGTTCCTCAGCTGGTTCTGGAGCTGGTGTCCTACTGGTGTCACCTGAAGGAAGCCTTCATCCTTTTTCATTCAAGTTGCAGTTCGAAAATACTAATAATACAACAGAGTATGAGGCTCTCATTCTTGGACTGCAAGTGGCCAAAGAACAAGGTGTAAAGAATCTTCTGGCTCGTGGTGATGCGGAATTGATTGTAAAGCAAGTTAGAAACCTTTTCCAGGTAAAAAATGGAAGGTTGAAACATTACCGGAATCAGGTTTGGGATTCCATTGAATTTCTTGATGCTTTCTCCATCGAAGCAATACCTAGGGAGAAGAACAGTAGGGCTGATTCACTAGCAGTCTCAGGGTCACTACTGATTCCTCATCCTGACTTCTCTCAAGATAAGTTCACCATTGAGATGGTCCATCGACCTAGTGTACCTGATAATACAAATAACTGGCAAGTTTTCAATGATGATCAACACTTGCTTTCTTTCTTAGAACTCAAGGGTAATTTTGAACAACTGTATTTTGAAGGAAGTGACAACCTGCCTCATGAAAATGTGCCCTTTGACAAAGCAGTCACTCAAGGAGAAGAAACGGATCAGGATGGATGCATCAAACTCAAAGGAAACAAGATTCCTAAAGGATTGGTGAGTTTAGAGGAACTATTTGATAAACATGATAGGTATGTAAAGTCTAGAGCTTTTACTGGACCTCAACAATCAGTTGAGTATGACAAAATTAATATTGGGAGTTCTACTGATCCTAAGCTCGTGAACATTGGAAAATGTTGCACAGCAGATGAGAGGAAAAAGCAATTGATCTTTTAAAGAGGTATAAGGATGTTCTTGCTTACTCTTATGAAGATTTAAAAGCTTTCAAACCAAAAGATATGCAGCATTTTATTCCTCTCAAACCTGGAATTAAGCCTTTTAAGCAGAAACAGAGGCAATACAACCCCAAAATAGCTGACACCATCTTTCAAGAAATACAGAAGTTGTTGAAGGCCAAAATCATTTTTCCCATTCACCATTCAACATGGATTGCTAATATTGTGCCTGTTAGGAAGAAAAATGGTGAGATCCGCATCTGTGTTGATTTCAGGAATCTGAATCAGGCTTCCTTGAAAGATAATTATCCTTTGCCTATGATGGATCAGGTCTTGCAAGCAGTAACAGGATCTGAAATGTTATCTATGCTTGATGGATTCTCGGGATATAATCAGGTAGAGGTTGATACTGCAGATCAACACAAAACAACTTTCACTACTCCTTGGGGTACCTTTGCTTACAAGAGAATGCCTTTTGGGCTCATTAATGCTGGTGCCACTTTTCAGAGAGCTATGGATCTGGCCTTTGGAAGTTTGAAAGGGAAGTGTATTTTCATATACCTTGATGACTTGACTATGTTTTCTAAAACAAGGGCGGATCATTTTGACCACCTAGAGACAGTTCTGCTAAGATGCAGAGAACATGGGATTTCTTTGAATCCTAAAAAATCTATCTTTTGTGTCACAGAGGGGAAATTATTAGGGCACATCATCTCCAAAGATGGTATTAAGATTGATCCTGAGTGAGTTCAAGCTATCCAACAAATTCCTCTCCCAACCAGCAAAAAGGGCGTGCACTCTTTCTTTGGTAAGATCAATTTTTTAAGAAGGTTCATCCCTGATTTTGCAGAGTTAACTTTGAATATTTCCCAAATGATGAAAGGAAAACAAATGTTTGGTTGGTCTTCTGAAGGAAAGGAATCCTTTGAAGGTATTAAAAGAGCTATTGCTAAAACTCCTGTTTTAGCCTGTCCTGATTTCAGCAAAGATTTTATTATCTATTGCTATGCCACAGATAATACCTTGGCTGCTGTTTTGACTCAAGAAGATTCTAATGAGCATGAACTCCCAATTGCATTCATGAGCTATATTTTGAAAGATCATGAGTTAAAATACACCATGATGGAAAAACATGCTTTTGCAGTGGTTAAAGCTGTTAAGCAGTTTCGTTTTTACATTCTCAACTCTCATTCCATGGTGTTGGTTCCAGATACAACTGTTAAGTCAATTCTCACACAACAGGAATTTGGATCCAAGAGAGGGAACTAGGTTGCTAAGGTCCAAGAATATGATATTGACATCAAACCGACCAAGCTTGTTCGTGGAAAAGGCCTTTGTGAGCTCATTGCTGAAGGAGCTAGACATGAGTTGTTGGAGGAGAAAGTTGGCCTTCCTACCATTCTGTTTCTTAGCTCAGTTGATGAATGGTATGCTGATATCGCTCATTTTCTCACCTATGGAGAATGCCCCTCTCATTTAACTGCCAAAGAAAAGAGGACTGTTAAACTAAGGTCAGTGCAATATGTGTTGTGGGAAAACGCCTTGTTCAAACGTGGGTTAGATGGAAGATTTTTGAAATGTGTGGACAAGGAACAGCAGAAAAAGTTACTCTCAGCTTTTCATGATCAGGCATGTGGAGGGCACTATTCATCAACAGTCACTGCTCATAAGATACTTCATGGAGGATATTACTGGCCTTCCTTGTTCAGAGATGCATCCAAGTGGGTTGATAAATGTGAGGCTTGTCAGACTTTCGTGGGTAGACCTAAATTGGCCTCTTTGCCTCTTAAGCCAGTTGTAATTGAAGAACCTTTTCAACAGTGGGGTTTGGACTTCATTGGAACACTTAATCCCGCTTCTAGTGCTGGTCATACTCATGTATTAACTGCCATGGATTATTTCACCAAATGGGTAGAAGCTATTCCAGTAAAGAGTACTACTTCTGAAGTGGTGTGCAGCTTCATCAAAGAGAACATCTTGGTAAGGTATGGTGTACCTAACAAGATTGTGACAGATAATGCTTCGAATTTCTCTTCAACCGAGATAATGGATTTTTGCTATGGGTATGGCATCTCTTTGGCTCACTCCTCAGATTACTATCCTCAGGGAAATGGGCAAGCAGAATCCACTAATAAAAATTTGGTGACTATTATAAGGAAATTAGTCAATGAGTCTCAACGAAACTGGCACAAGAAGCTCTATGATGCTCTTTGGGTAGACAGGATTACACCAAAGAGAGCTATTGGAATGTCTCCTTTTCAAGTGGTATATGGAGTAGAAGCTCAATTGCCAGTAACAGTGGAGCTGCCAGCCTTGCATCTAATGAAGGCCATTGAAGATACTAGTTTCAGTGATGCTTTGGATAAGAGAATTATGTACCTTCACAAATTGAATGAGGATAGATTGGAGGTTGCTGATAGGATATCATTCACCAGCAGAAGGTAAAGGTCCTGTTTGATAAGAAAGCCAGGTTCAGAGATTTCCAAGTTGGAGACACTGTGTTTTGTTATGGGATAAAAGGCATGAACCTCGTGGCAGCCATGGCAAGTTTGATTCCCTTTGGCTCGGACCTTTCAAGATCAGACACTTTGCTGGTAAGAATTCTTTTTATCTTGATTACATGGATGGTTCTCCTCTCCCACTTCCTTATAGTGGGCAGTACCTTAAATTGTTCAAGTCATAGGTGATTAGGGAGTCCTTTGTATATTCTGTACAACGTTTTTGTTTTTCTTTCCTTTTTGTTTTGGTGTGTTGTCCTCTGTATTGGTTTGCTTTTTGACTCCGTGGCCCAATGGATAAGGTACTGGTCTACTTCCCCAAGTTTGTCTAAGTTCTTACCTTGTCTCATTCCTTGAATTTATGCCAAGTCATCCCCAGAAGGAGCCAGCTATTGTCCACTCAAAATTCCCTGCTCTTAAGGAAGTGAAAATTTTAAAATTTGAGTTTAAGTGTCTTCTCTATTGTACTCAATGTTAAAAGTCGAGAAATTGAGAAAATCTACGTTTTTGGGTCATTTTGTGTGTTTTTCGGGCCTGTCGGACATTTTTGTCCTGCGTGTCCCAAGTTCAATTGGGCCCTCTGTTCCCCGATCGGCCGGTTTCCCCGAAGTTTGTCTTTTTCGGGCCCGTCGAACTTTTTGTCCCAAATGTCCCAAGTTCAATTGGCAAGTTGTTCCATTTTCGGCCGAATCACCCGAACCGCGTACTTCACACTTTCATGTCCCAAATGTCCCAAGTTCACCTGGACCCATTGTCACATTTTCGTCCAGATCCGGCCGAGTTGCGTACTTCACGCACTTTCATCCCGCATGTCCCAAAAGGCATTTGTGCGTCTTTTCCCCGCTTTGCTGAATCGGCCGAGCCGCGTGTTTCACGCATTCGCGTCCCACATGTCCCAAATGAACCAAGTGCCATTCGTGCTTATTTTTCCCGCTCTACCCGAATATCTTGCTTATTCAAATTGGTAGGTATGTATTAAATGCACATTCATTATCTTTCTCTCTCCTAATCGGCTATATAATGAGCGAACCCCCTATGCATTTTTCACACTGCTTCCATGCTATCCTTTGCTCGAACCCTTACAATCTAAATTTCTGCATGTGTATCCCTTCCCTCTGTAATTCCTTCCCGAGTTTAGTTTGTGGCTCTGCCCTCCGAATTACTATCAATATGAAGATCAAATTTCAGGGACAGGAACAAATCTCGCCACTAGAGTCTGTCGTTCCCAATATTGGGGACAGTGAAGCTCGTCATCTTGACTTTGGCGATTTTTGGGCAAGGATGGCAGATGCAAACCCTACACCAATGGCGCAGATGATTCACGACAGTGGTTTGGCTTTCGCTGGAGGTTTCCCAATCTCGGTGCAATGTGCTGATACAGTGCTTTCATGCGGAGCTCACTTCGACCCTGATTCGAGTGAATTGACCAATATACATGGGGAACTCATCGCTAAACTGGACGTTGCCGCCATTAGCACTGCACTGAGGATTCCAGAAATGGATAATGCCATAGTTGTTTCCCAGAATCAAGCACAGGCCCTGTTCAATCAAGACAACGACAAATACAAGGCGCGGGTGGCGAAGTCCTGGCTAAAGAACCCTAAGAAGGGAGCATCTCGTCTATCCAAGACTCTTTTCAGGCTGATTTCAATGAAGAATTGTCAGATTTTATAATCCTACTGGCTCGGGTTATGGGCTTACCCTCTACTAATGAATTCCATTTCTGGATGTGCCCGCTCATCAGCATGGTGTGTGAGGGAACTCAAAATATCAACTGGGCAGAAATCATCAGCATGAACTTGGCGGAGCAGCTGTCCAATGTATAGCAAACGAAGAAGTTCTACATGACTTTGTACCTGATGTATACTCTGGTGGCATCAAGGCAATGGTTTGGTTTTTCTTACATTGATGCCCACAAGGATGATCCTGTATATGCCTACTACCCACAGTTCACCCTAGAGACCAGCAATCACAATTTCCGAAGGGTAAATGATGCTTTCACCATGTACATGGTCAGGCTTCTTGAGGGTGACACTGCTAGAAGGTTTTCTGATGAAGCCATGAACCTGATATCGCACTACGGTGCCTATTTTATCCAATTCAGAAAATTCTCCTATATCAGGCTTGCTGGCTATGAGAGCACCCCTTTGAGGCTTCCCATGTTCTGCAGTGATAAGATGGCTTTGATAGAAGTATGCAGGCAGTTAGACAAATTGCACAGAACCTGCAGAGATAAGAAGATTACTGGTTTGCACTTTCCCATCTCTTTGGGAAATTACACTTGTAAAACAGCCCTGGACGCACAGAATATAGAAAGAGCCCTGGTTCCCATCACTGTTCATTTCTTCAAGCCAAGAACTTGCTTCGACTTGAAGAAGTTCATTGAACAGAACATCAAGATAATCTATCATCATAGGGCAGATACAGAAGACTATTGGGCTGACTGTGCAGATGATTTTGAGGCTAGAAGGAGGCACTATGGCAGGTTCTCTCTGCAATTGATCCAAGAACTCAGCTTGTACCAAGTTCCTGAAGGACTCCAGGATGACAACTCTGATCTATACTCATATGAGTATGACAATGTGGTTAAGCACACTCCCTTGGAGGACTTGGATTGGAACAAGAAAGAGAAAGATGATCTGGCCGAGATCCTAGCTCCAGTCTTAGTTAGGACTAAGGTCTGGTTTGATAGGAAAGTTTGAGAGCTTAGAAGGCACTCAGGAGAATCCTCCTCTAAGGATGTTTCAACACCAAGGAGGGAAGCATCGACTCCCATATCAGACACACCTGTGCAAACCCCTCCTGCCTCATCAATGCAAGGACCTGCAGCTTCCACTCCTTCTTCATCCACTCAAGTATACCAAAAGAAATTCAAAGAGGTTAAGAAGGAGCCTATGGAAAAAGA
This sequence comes from Taxus wallichiana var. yunnanensis, assembly GCA_018340775.1. Classification (NCBI taxonomy): domain Eukaryota; kingdom Viridiplantae; phylum Streptophyta; class Pinopsida; order Cupressales; family Taxaceae; genus Taxus; species Taxus wallichiana. The sequence goes on from CM031238.1 coordinate 318,872,044, forward strand.
TCCTCAAAGAAAGTAGGTAGAAGTGCCTTTGGGACCAGAGAACATCATTGTTCTCAGTGAAAGTGAAGAGAGTGAAGTGCCAGCCCTACAAATGCTCCTGAAGCTCCAACGGATAAAGATAAGGAAGTCCAGAGCACTGAACTTCCAAGTGCTATTGATTCCTCTGCAGCAATTGTCTCAAGCGCCCCACTCACATCTCAACTTGAGACAACAGCTGTGCAAACCTTGAGCATCATGAGCTCTCTGTCTCTTGGTCCTCTTGCCCCTCCTGCTGCTTCCTCTTCCTCTTTTGCATGGGTGCAACCTTTTGTCGATAGTAGAAAGAGGAAATCTTCCTCTCGGAGCTCAGGGCCAAATTTTGATTTGTGGCAGCCTTGTTAGGCACTACTCCTTCTCGTGCCAAGAAAGCCAGAATCACCTCCAGGATAGTGTCTGATGCTCAGGGTCAGCAATTCCTGGAGATTGCTAAGCCTACAGTAGATAAATCAGAGCAGGACTTACAGGTTTCTGACCTAGAATTCTCAAGGATTCCTATGGGAGAGTCTACTCCTGAAGGTGAGATCCACAACCTCCAGGAAATGGTCACAAGAGTCATTGGGAGGGTAGAGAAAGGGCAGCAAACTATTGAACAGTTGGAGGAACAAGCCTAGATTCTCACAGGTTTTATCAAATCTCTTTTGTCTAAGGACAAAGTTTTGGACCCTACCCCATTGACTACCCTTCCGCCACCTGTAATTTTGAGCCAAGATGAAGTATAGAGTATCAAATACATGCACAAGTATTCCATCTATGGTAGAGCTATGGAGGCCATGGTGGAAGATATGCTTGTTGCAGGATTGAACTTCATCGATGAAGCTTTCAAACTCCATGGAAAGGTGAACAATTTGCAACAGAAGCTCTCCTCCACTATCGGGATCATAGATAAAGAGCTCAAACTCTGGAGCAGTTGCATAGTAGACCTCTGTCTCATGGGACAGACAGATGAGAACATTTTATTGGCAAATAAGGTTTTTGATGATGCAAAGGATAATCTATCAAAGTCCTGGGTTTACAGCATGGAGTGGAAGATCAAAGTCTTGGAGGAGGCTTTGGGAGAACTGAAGAATAGCTGGCAGAAGGGTGAGGCTTTCAAGACACTGGTTGTATCTGCTTTCAAAGATATACACTTGTCATCTTCAGGATGAAACTTCTGGTGTGCCTCTTTCCTGTAAGAAATCAAAGCTCAATTGAGCTTTTGTCAAAGATAATCTATTCAGGAAAGCTCCATTTCCAAAGAGAAAATGAAGGAGATCTATTCTCTCTTAATCTGCCATTGAAGAAGCAAATAAAGACTATCATACTCATGTCGAGTTTGATAAGGAAATGGAGAAGTGCCTCGGATTTTGGGCTCAGTCTACAGCCAACACGTCAGTCCCTCGTGGCAGAGACATAGCCGAGGCATTGAAGAGATTCAGGCAGTGAATTTTGAAGTCAGTGGGTCCCTCCCATTCATAACCACATGTCTTCTTCTCCTTATTCTTCTCTTCTTTTCTAATTCTTTTTCTTGGATTCATTGTAATAAGTTGAGGTATTGCGATTGGCAATCCTTAACTAATCTTTAGTTAAAAGAAGTGGTTACAAAGAGTAACTGATTTGTAAGCTATATAATGGCCTCTCCACGCCATTTTAAGGGGGAAGAACTTGGCTTATTTTCTAAAAGTGTAAATAGATCATAAAGAAATCAATACAGAAGGGCTTTTCATTCTTTGTCTATCTCGATCTCTTTTATCCCCATAGCTTTCATTTAATTTTGTGAAGATCATTTATGCGTGTTATGTTAAGAAACTTTGTGTTACTGGCATATGTTATTTACAGAACTTTGTGTCTTTAAATTCCATCTTATTTATATGATACAAATGATCTTGTTTCAATTCACTTTGTAACTTCACATACATAAAGAATTACTCTGTTATCTATAATTTTGCATGTTGCCTTTCTGCTCATTCTCGTATTCTCATTCCTCAGTCCTTTTGTAATTGATGATCTTTATATAAAACACTTTTGTAATATCCAAGTTCAACCAGAAAATCATGTTTTGTATATTTGTAAATAGGTTCGTTTCTAGAATAAGGGAACCTCTCCCATTAAAGAGGAGGGACTTCTTGTCCCACACTGTTGCTCTTCGTAAAGTCCTATGTGAGAGAGGCTAGACACGACCCTTTTGGGACCTCCTTCAAAGACATTTTAAATGACAAGGAGTCTTCCATGAAACCTATAGACATTACCCCATGTATTACATTTGGGGAAGAGGTCATTTCAGCTGAGATTTACTACAAAGAACATGCATTGATTTGTAGATTTGGGGGACTATGGCCCAACCTTCCTATTCTTCACACGTGGATCTCTGAGCACTGGACTCCAATTCTAACTGGAAGGATAGACTTATATCCATGTGCTAAAGGTATTTTCATTGTGGCTTTCTCTTCAATAGATGATAAAAACATCATTTCTTCCAAGCTCTAGACCTACCATTCTAAATATTTGGTCATTAAACCCTGGTTCCCCTCCTTTAACCCACTCATGGAATCATTCTCTTTGAAACATGTTTGGATCAGGCTACCCCATTTACCCCTCCAATTTTGGAGTCATGATTGTTTGACATCCATTGGAAACATCTTGGGAACTACACTCTTTATAGATTCTCAAACCACTAATTACACCCATACTACCTATGCCCAGATCTTGGTGGAAATTGATTCTGATAAAAACCTTCCTGCAAACATAGATCTTAGAGTGCAAAATAGAACTTGGTCTCAACCTTTAGATTATGAAGGTCTTCCTTTCCGGTGTAGAAGGTGTTTTTGCTTAGGACATACCTCTACTGTTTGTAGGATGGAAAAACGTCAAAGTGAGAAATGCAACTGGTGGAAAGATGCCCTCCCGGAACACCTGATTTTCGGTGCAAAATAGGTAGACTCAAATACTGATACAAAATCTGAATCTGTTTCTACCCCAAAACCCCTTTATCTGAAACTCAAATTGTGAGCAACATGAAAAATGCACAAGTAGTAGGTGACAACAAGGAAAATGATAAAGATCTCTTTCAGATAACAACATGGTTGTCCCAACAGGTGCAAATGCGACTAAGGAAAATACTCCTCCTCCAACCATGGAGGCTTCATCAGATTGGATAACGGTCAGCAAAAAAAAAAAATTATCTCTAAGAAGGACACCTCTATGCCTTGATGATGTTCGGCTTGGTTTTTTGGATAACAACTTGTTTTTACAATGGTGTTGTTGTGCCATTATTGTGTGGTCACTACATATCAGCTGTTTCTTTGTTGATGCGTTGTCGGTTGTTGGTTTTTTTCTTTGCAGGTAGTTTTCTGCAGTTGGGCTTCATTGTTCTATCTAGATTCTGATCTCTTTTCTTATGCTCTAATTTTCAAATCTGGCTTCTGAGCCTTGTTGTACAAGGGTATAGTCCCTTTCAAAAAACTATTTACCAATAATAAAAAAACATCTTCTCAAGCACACAAATTTTCTTTATTTTCAACTTAATTAAAAGTGTTCAATTGTACATGCTTTTATTAGGTCATTCATTGTTACCTATAATAAGAACTTAGTTTGAAAGTATGGAATTAAGTTTCATCACTTAAAGATTAGATCAACCCTATAAGTGTGTTACTTTCCTTTCCACTTAAGAACATATAATCTTATGCATAAGTTCATAATGATTCATTTCAATATGGTCCTTAAAAGGACATAATATCATTTCCATAATTAAAATCCAACAAATTTAGATAAGGATTAGTAATACCTTAATTAATAATCAGTTATATCATGAATGTGTTCACTTAACATAACCTTTTTATAGTTCCTAAGGTCATCCAACTTCTTACTTAGCGGCTTGAAAGATATACAATCTTATTACAAGGCACTTTTCACCAGTTAAGTACATCCTATTCACAAACACTTGATGAACTTAATACATATAGTCCTAGCATGTTGATATAATTCATAAATTTCATAGGTAATCACCCACTAGTAACTTGGTTCTAACTTTCAAGTATAAAATACTTCATTAGTTAATACATAAGTGTCATATACAAGCAACCCTTTCATAACTTAATTTCCTTCATAATAATATTCACACATATATGTTTTGTAGCACTTTATTTGATTTATACTTATTCTTATTAGAACAGTAGCATATATACAAACTACCTATCTTCATCAAATGTAGAATTATAAATTTATCATTTTCCAATCAATCACTTCTTAATCAAGATATTGTAACAGGAAGTCAAACTTTACTACATTCCAAAAATAAGTATTAACTCATGTTTCTAAGAATGATCATAATCTTTCCTTTCAAAGTTAAAACAATTACATTAAATGGCCAAGGGCCTTTCTCATTTCCAAATAAAAGTAATTCAATTAGGAATACCATAATCAGTTATCCCATTTAACTTTCTTCGATCAAAGAATAAATGAAACTATATATGTCATCCTTCTTTCATGATGTCCATCTGTAAAATTGTTAGCATGAGTCAGTTCACATGAACTGAGCATGATAAGCACTAACTCTTCATAATGACATGCTCTACTTAATAATTTCATAAAAATAACTCTACTTTTTAATGAAATAATATTACGGTTCTAAGAAGGTAAACAATTCTTTCTTAAGCATGTAAAGAACAACCAAGATAATGAACCATGAAAGAAGTCAATTTTAGTCATACACTTTATCACAACTATTCTGTTACTAATAATCAGTCACTTAAGGTACAACATGAACATGTGAATCAATATTATTCACAAAATAAAAGTACAAGAGTAACATGATTTCAGTCATGTAATCCCATACTTACATTCCTGAAATCATTTACTCAAAAATTAATAATCATACTTAACTAAGTATCACAGTCAACAATGGTAATCAATAAATGCCATAGTCAACTATAAGAAGGTTAATACCTATAAGTTACATTCTTATAACCTCATAATTATATGAAAATAACTTATGTATCATCCATCAAGTTTAAACCACTTATACTATCAATAATAAACCATCAATCCATTCCAAGTTCATTTTCACAGACAAGATAATTCACAAACATTTTTCAACAAACCGTCAATGGAATTCATAACATCACCCTATGTTTATTTTGGAACCAAAAAATAATGTCAAGAATACTTAATAAAAAAGTGAGATATTCAAGTATTAAACCTTAGGAGAGAGAGAAGATCGTAACATCACAAGAAACAACAATCCATCAAAGATAAAATACTTGCAGTAAGCTACATAGTCAATACTTACACCGACTATGTAAGTTATTTATGAATAGAGAATTCATTATACCATAGAGAGTTAAAGACTCCATTAGAATATTAATATTATCTCCTAATTCATCCCATTGAATAAGGTTTAGAGCATATCAAACTCCATTAATGGCATAGTCTAATGAAATCAACAAAGAACAATTTGAATGCCATACAATCACCGTAATCTTGAAGGGAAATGGGTTATAGTTTGATAAGAGTTAAAAAGTCAAGATTTAGGGTGAACTGGAATACTAGACGATCCTACATGGATCTAGACTAAATCATAACACCCATCAAGGTTTGAAATGTCTATATGGACTCATTTTAATGACAAAACCAGTCACCATCTCCCATAAGAGGAGACGTTTATAAATTAAAACATTATGACCTTAAAAGGGTTTTGAATCAAACTTGATTCAAATAATCTCCAACAAAAAAATCACATAGTATGGTCAAAAAGACCAATCAAAGCCTATATAGTATCAATTTACTATGAGAGGATGCAATCACACCCAATTCTTCAAATCTAAAAGTCAAGAGGCTATCTGTCTTAGTCAACACTAATTCCCAGTCATACTCAATGAATCATAAACAATTATTCAAACATAAAAATAGTTTCAAATGATACAAAAAAAAAAAAATGATCAGGAAGGCTTATGGAATCAATCCATGTTAACTTCCTTAATCCATCCTACAATGTTAAACGATAGTTCACTAACAGTGTTTGATAACCATTAAACCTACCTTATAGATTTTACATCCATGAAGAGGAATAATCAATTAACTAGGATAAGCAAAGTCAAGTGCTTAAGGACCTCTGAAATCAAATACAACCAAACATTATAGCTCATACGTTAAGATAAAGAAGTACCCTCATTTCAACACTTTAATGACCACAAGGTTATAATACAAAATATTTTAGGAGCACAACTACCCAATTAGGATTGGTTCAAGATGAACTAGAGTATATTGCAAATCACAAAGGAATAGGAGAGTTTTAGTCGCAAGTCAACTTTCCTTTCGAACTCAACATGATATTGTTTAGTAGAAACAACCAAGGTTTTGGAAAAATCACAATAACAGTGGCCAATATAACCTAGCCTTCCGAATATTATACAAGATTTTCACACAAGCACATCAATTTCCTAATTCTCAAGATGGATATGATTAAAACATAAGCTTCTAAGTGCACAATGAGTTGGAATTCAACTTCAAGGAAACCAAAATCTAAAACACAATATTCCAACAACATGTATTAAACCTTGACGAGGTTGAATACTACCAAAGTTAATGACGAGGAAATATGGAGGCCATAATAAATAAATAGGATGGTGTCAACCAGATCACAAAAACCTCTTTGAGAAAATAAATGAATCTAGTTTTCCAAACAAAATACAACAGTTTGTTGATAAAAATCACAACATCCTGTCGAACCATCATATGTAGCTCAGGAGTTAGATCATAATATGTCCACTCAAATATGCCCATTCAAAAGGGACGAAGTGATAGAATTCAAGTGAAATTGTAACTTCCCTTGATCCATAATAGACTCGAAATAAAACATTCAAACCAGTTGTTTTCCTCAAAAATGGTTTCTAATAAACTCAAACCTGGTCAACTAAATAAACAGTCGATGCAACCAAAAAGATAAAACACTAATTAACAAGAATAGATTATTTAAAGAGAATCAACCAAAGTTAAACCAACTTAAAAATACCTAGAAATAGAAATTCATCTAAAACATAACCACACAAACACCCGCTTCTAGTTATTCTTATTATCTTGTCAATCTTACTTATAATCCCAGAAGAGATGGGTATCATTCAAACAAAGTTTTATAGCATTGTGAAGTACCAAAACACAATGGAAGAAGTATTCCAAATAACACTCAATTTTCCAAGCCTGGATCCATTTAATATTATAGTCACAACACACATCCGAACTCATGAAATGCATTATTACTTATCAATAATCAATCACATTCATGCCTACAACCAATAATTCATTCCAAAACAACATACATCACGATTCAACAATATTTCCTATTCTACAAAAGTGAATGATTAACTCGAATACACAACCCCAGAAATAAAGTATGTAAATTTCATTCAAGAGCAGTGTTCTTTTCGTGAAATAACTAAATTGAGTAATAAATTATAGTGAGTTAGGGCCTATCATGCCTGTGACGCCAATCCTTTCTTCCTTGAAAAGTTCCCAAGATTATTTTGAAAATCCCAAATCTTGAAGTGAATTCCATCATCCAACAAAACATAACATTTTCACAATATTTATTAAGTTTGGGAGACACTACTTCTCATCGAATCACTATTTCTTACAACATGCAAACATCTCAAAACAACCAATTCCATTTACCTTGTATACAAAGCATTGGAAAAAAATCTCGCCATAGAATGAAACAACAACCACAAACCGCCTAGATTCCTCAAACCAACCTTGCATTTCCTAATATTGGTGGGTCTTTCAATGCATAATAAATGTCATTAATGTAGGAGCCCATATAGCTTCCCACCAAGTTTATCCTTGCCAACTGATTTTACATTCAAATTTAGCGAAGCCCCACTTTTCTTGTCATGCATCACACTAGAACTTAGTTAAACCAACTTATCTCCACCTTAAAAATTGGTTAGCAGAGATAAATAAATAAGACAATAAATTAACTAAGAGTACATAATACAAAGACAGTTGGGGTGCCAACTCACCCCCTCGTTTCAATTTTGAACAACAAACTTAGCTTAAACAATTGTATTATGAACATATAATATCCTAAGAACTAACAAATTTGAATGCCCTCCTTTTATATGTCTTAAGGCTTCACACATTTGATATGATATATAACCTTTTAATATCAAAGGGAATGCCCAAACATAGCCTTTAGAACAATAGGTTCACAAATACATTATGCTTAGTTTAAATTAACATAGGATTCTTATGTCTTTGAACCCAACCCTTTCCAAGTTCGTATCTAAGATGACCTTACAAGTCAAACAACTACATGTTAGCTTGTCCCATAACCTTAGAAAATTTAGCATATTATAATTAGGCCTTTCTAACAGTCATCCAAGATGTGTATAAAATTTCAATACATATATTTCAAATGCAATTGAAATGATACCATGACTTGTGATTCTATTTATACATCACAAACTTAAACATCAAATAATGAATGATCCTCCCGTATTACAAACTAAATTTGTGGGGCATGACATCTGCACTTTGTGCATTTCTTATCTATAGTTCAGATTCCTACGCTTTCATGTGAAGTTTAGTGAAGATATCAAGAAATTAACAAGGTGAGTAAGAAAGCATGAAAGATGATTGATGGGTGTGTTTCAATGAAATGTATCCAAGTGACCTAATTCACATCATTAAAGATACAAAAGACTGAAATACTTCTTCAAGATAGTGTCAAGTGATTTGATCCATTCACAAGGACATCCATACAAGGTAAGAAGTCATTATTTATGTTTCCATTTAGAGAAGGTAGTATTAATCCCGGGGGAATCCATTAGGCTATGTATTATGGTGTGTTCTATATTCTATAGCTATGAGAAAGTTGTTTCAAAGGAACTGAAAGTCTCATTCGGGAAAACATGTCTAAATGGGATTTAGATAGAATTAGAGGCATATTTAGTATTCTTGTGCATTGGTGAGACCTAGATGAAGATGATCTCACATTATTGAAGATAATATAGGAGTATTATTCTCAAGAGGGATCCTTTTTAGGTCCAAGAGGATATTCATTTGTTGTAGAAGGAGTCAAAGAATAGATTTCTCGACCTAGGGGAGCATTTATGTCAAGTAAGTCAAATTTTTGCATTATTTCCATAGTGAATTGTCATGTGTTCTCATTATACATGTTGTAGACTCATTTTATCCTTTTTCATAGATGGAAAAGGGGGACAGATACATCAGAAACATGGTATGTGTCATAAATGTGTGTTGTTCATGTTGGTTGCCATCAATGAAAAAGGGCGAGATTGTTGGCCATTGTGTGATTGTGTTGTCATTGATATCAACCCCATTGATGGAAAATAGTTTCACGATTACGTATGAGTCCCCATATGATGTCGGTCAAATGTCAAACATGAAGAATGAGTGGTTATGTCATGATTTAGTGTGATCGACGAGGTCCCGTGCATGATCTAGTGAGCTAATTGAATGTATGAACTATATTGAGGTGATTAGATTATGTAATTATGTCACATATGGTCATACAAGTGTGTCATGAGTGTACATGGGTCTCGCATTTAGTCAAGATGGTCATTTTTTTGTTGAGTCGTGTGTGATTTTAGGCTTGTCTCTAGCCCTAAACAACCAAAATGAGGTATAAGTGTGAGATTTGGACCAGATATTACTTGGAGGAGCATTTGAACAATGTTTTGGTAGTGTACTTGAGTTGTATGGTGAGTTTTAGTTTTGCATTCGATGATTTGGTGCTTCGAGGTCTTTGGGAAGAAAAATTGTGAGAAACATACAATTTAGAACATGCAAGTATTTATGGTTGGAGATTTTGAGATGAATTTGGGCTATGTTGTAACTTTGAGTAGTGAGAGGATGTTATAATGGTACTTTCTAAATATTTTTAAGATATGCAAGTTTTGGTGAAACTGGGTAAGTTTGAGTGTGTTTTTCAATTAAAGTTGGACCTTCTAATGCTCGTTGTGAGTTATATGCTTTGCATGGGGTCTCAAGCTCTTAGTCATAGCTTCTAAGTTTAGTTATCAAGATTTCAAAAAATAAACTAGGTGGTTTTATTGTCACATTTTTATAAACGATCGTTAAGAAGATAAAGTGGTCTAGAACCCTAGCTAAACCCTAAGGAGAAGTTTGCAGAAAAGTTCTTGTAGCAGCCTAGTTTTGATTCCTAGTGAAAAAGTGATGATTCGATGTTGTAGAGGACTCTTCAATATTTCCATAAATTTATGATAGAGCATGTGACATTATGTGGGACCTACCTAAAATGCCGCTTTTGAAGATTTTCGGTTTGAGGAGAAACTTGTCAAATGAGGTATGAACTAAATTTATGTTGAGTGATTTATGTGAGTTTTTATTGATGTAAAAAAATGTTGTAGGACATGTTGATGTAGTTTCATGGTCATTTGAGGTCCATACAGTTGGATCGGTCAAAGTGCAATTTTGAGGCCTTAAAAAGTAGGGTTTAGTAAAATGGCTATATATGGAGCTACGGGTAGAGTTCGAAGATTTTTAAGTTGTGTTGGAAATAAGATTCCTAGATATTTCCATTGATATGTGGTTTTCCTCATGATGAAGTGATTTAAAAATTTTCCATGTCACTCTTTGGATAGGAAGAGTTTTGGCGCTTTAGGACATGATGTGTTTTTCTTCAAGATTGGAGTTATTTGAATAGTGAAATGGATTTTTTCATTCTTTATATCACCTATAGAGGGAAGATGGATTATTTTTTCATCTATTTAATTAATTTTGAGGTCTTTCATATTTTTATAAATGTTTTTATGAGATAACATTTGGAAAAATCCTTTTTACCATGTTGATTTGGTGAAGATAAATGTAGTTATGGTTTGAGCGGTTGTTGATTCAAGTATTATAACTTGCTTAGAAGTGTTATACAAGTTCTTAAATTTCCATTGAGTGTTCAAATGGAATTTTTGGTTGAGTAGAAGTTATTTGGTGGCATTATGAAGTTTTCATGGTGTTGAAGGGTGTATGAAACAACATTTTTGAGAAGTACAAAGAGTATTATGCCCATAAATGAAATAATTTGATTTTTTGAGATAAACTGCGACCATAAATGGATGTTAATTTTTTTACTCATGTGTGATAATTTTTAGATCTTGAATAAAAATATTTTTGGGAGAAGGAGATTTTTTCCATCCCAATGCAATGGTTTTGGGACACTTTGGCACATGTAATGAGGTTTTTATCCAGGGATGACCTACTCGGATCATATGTGACCATTGTAATGATGTTATTTTAATGTAATGAAGGTGTATGGGTCGAATTTTTCATGAGGTACCAACCTCCTTTGGGTTAGAAAGAATATTTTCATATAAAAGTGATGTTTTGGCTCATTTGGTGAGTTAGTCTTGCATGGATGAAGAGTGCGACCCATAGGTGAGTGAATTATAGGTAAGAAGGCAGATTTTTCAGAGTTGATTAGATGTGTTATAGGTTGAATAATTTTTTAAGACATGAGTGCAAGTGTTTAGAGGCAATACAAGTCCGAGAAGACCAAAAAAGAGAAAGATTAAAGATTTAGGGTTTGAGCAAAGTTGTGTGAGTTGAATAAGTGGTATCAATCAGTTGTGGCATCAACATTATCATAGATAAAACATAATAAGGTTGTTTAGTTGGTGCTTGGTCATCCTAGGGGGATGTAGCCTCCTTGTGGACTGGTTTCTTAACTAAATTAGGGGTTGGTGCTCTTTGTAGAGTTGGTGCTCTACTAAACTAAGGGTTGGTCCTCCTTGTGCGATTGGTGCTACATGTGAAGTGGATTCTTCACTAAACATCATTTCTTTGTATAATGTAAGTATATTTTCAGTGTATTTTCTTCCCCATGAGGGTTTCCCACTTATATATGGTGTTCTTGTGTTGTGTACTTTGTTTCATACTCTTGTGATTGATGTTACATGTCTAATGCACACATATGGTTATGGATGGTTAATGGATAAATGAGTCAATTAATGTATGTGGTGTTAAATAAATTGAAAATTAATTGGTAGGACTAATTCACCCCCTCATTCCATTGTGCTTTAAATAATCAAGTAATCACTCAACAACATAAAGTGGAGGAAAATGTAGAGATAAAATCACACACTTGGGTACATTTCTAGGTTTTAAAAGCATACTAGTATTTATATGATTCCTAAGCAAGAAAACTAGTGGTTGATAACTATCTTTAGCCTATTTCCTTTGTTTCTTGTTTTATATTTTTTCTTCGACACCCCACATCGTAGTTAGACTTTTATTGATTTATCTTTTATGGCTTCAGACACCAATGCCTAGCTAGGACAACAACGTCCATGCATCCTTGTCCCTCCTAGATTCCTTTGACCATTTCTTACCTTACTCACTCTTTTTGGGTCTCTTTTATATTTTGGGCATCTTTTTCACTTATGGGTTGGCCTTCCAGTTGTCAATTACAAAATTCAAACAAGGGAATCATATAAATACATAGTTATGTGTTCAAAACAAGGGACTGAGCAATAAGCATTACTATTATCACCTAAGATTACATCCATAAGGAACCTAAAGAACTTCAAAGCGTCCATCGAGCATCCACTCAAGGGACAAAAGAATACATACTCTATATACATAGATCGGGAAGGGGAAGTTTGTTCTATTTCATCCACACATTTGCATCTTGTAGCAAATCAATCCTGCTATCCAAAGTTGTAACTTACACAAGGGCATCCTAGGGAATCATTATTACACACACACAAGAACGATATGGAGCTCTGCGATGTAGTGCATTGCTCAATTGTAAGTTAACTCTTGGGGTAATCATCGGTCCATCTAACTCCCCATTATGTATCTTTATTTTTAGGTTTGATGTGGTTCGTAGGATTATATAGTTAAACATTCTCTTTTTCAAGTTACACTTGTACCTTCATCATTCAAAAAGTGACTATCCAGTGATTAATAGGAAATAAGTGTGATACTCTAGCGATATGGTAAAAACTAGATTTTGACCATTTGCACGATCCACGGGTGCATAATAGCATTCTTCGGTTCCTAAAAGCCCCTGTCCTTCCACAAACATCCATTTCTACCTCTGTTCGTGAGTTGCAAAATTTATACTTGAGCATTTATGACACTCTTCTAAGCCTATTCAATACTATTCCTAGTCCAAATTAGTTCCAGATCAAGTGCAAATCAACTAAGTATCTTCATCTATCTCTTGTGCTTAGGGTTACATATTTACATATTAATTTACTTGTGTCAATTACGTATTTCATCATTTATTTCAGTAGTGACTCTGCAATATTTAGATGTAATTAATTCAAATTAAGTTAAATCATTAGGTATATGTTAATAAAATACATCTTGACAAAGATACGGTGAGGTCCGTGATGAGCTATAGTTTTGTGAAGTCCTATTGAATAAGGGGGAGATAACACCGATCCTCATCGGGAGCATAAGGTGACAAGGACTAGTATAGAAGAATTATATGACCAATGAAGCCATAATATCATGCAAAGGAGGGTATGAACACTTTGAAAAGATAACTCGGATAAAGGTGTTATTTTTAATTCATCTACATGACATATGATCATGGTAAGAGCTTGTATTTTTGCATTTTTATAAGAGGATGATATATTTCCATGGGGAGTATTAAAAAGAGTTTCATGTGATACTTTTTCTCTCATTTTTGGAGAAGTTTGACATTTTTTGACTGAAGGTATGCTTTAGGGACATTGGTCCTAAAGTTGGTTATGCCAGAGATTAGAGGTGGAGTTTGTGGATTTTTCATAATATAGACCTAGAAGATGATGTAAAACATGTTTGAAGAAAAATTTAGAGGTTATCAGTTCAAGGGGAGCTATGTGGAAGCTTATATCAATTCATTGGATCATTTATTGTTGTTGTTTGAAGTGAATAAGAGAAATTATAGACCAAGGGGGAGTCAAGTCAAACAAGTAAGTTATTTTATGCATTGTTACAATTATGTGTTGTCATTTTTAATGTTGTGTCATCATTATAACCTTTTTCATAGATTTTAAAGGGGTAGATTACATCAGAAACATGGAAAATAGGTCATATATGTGTGTTTTGTCTTGAGGTTGTCATCAATGTTTATGAAGGTGGTTGCCATCAATGACAAAGGTGGAGATTGTTGTCCATTGTGTCTTAGGTTGTCATTGATGTAAAATTACATTAATGGAAAAGGGTTTGTAGATGTCTTATGAGTCTCAACAAGGTGTTTACCAAGGTTAAAATGAAGGTTGATTGGTAGTGTCTATGTTTGGTGAATTGCTTTGTAGACACAAAATCATGCACTTTAGAAATTATTTTGTCCCAATATCATAGTACTATTTAGAAGGTTTTTGAGGGAAGAAAGTACTAATTAACCCCCGTCTATTGGTTGTTTTACTTTGTTTTCTTTCATCATTCCCAACTTCTTGGACCCGCATTCCTAGTCATCTTTCATCATTTCACATTATTTTATATTTGATTAGGGTGCCCAGGATAGTCTTGGATAACACCCACGGGTGCCCTGGTCCCACAAGGGACACCACGAGACTTTTTAACTTTCTCGCCACTTTTTGTTCACTTTCTAGCCATGTTAAATTCTTATCTTTTTGGTGGTCGGCCATTTCGGGGTTAATTATGAAATTATATCAAGAGAACCCTATAAATATAAAGTTATGATACCATAATGAGGGACCAAACACTAGTCACTACTATTATCCACCTAAATTTGCATCCATTTGGAGATCATTTTCATCCATTAGCTCCATCACAAGGAAAATTTTGGTTCATATAAATGAAACTTCATCGAGGAGGGATTCTATTTTATTCCATGCACACATTCTATTACATTTTATACATTTAGTTATTACTTGCTACTTCACATAGTACAACCGGCAAAAGAGTACATAGGGCACATGATGTGCACACACACCATAACTACATTTGGGTCATAAATGTAGTGCAATTCTCACTTAGTAATCCCGTTATTGTGGAAGCTAAGGTCAGTCTAACCCATTCGTTTGTATTCTTCTTTTCTTGAGGGTTTTGATATAACTCGGTATTTTTAAGGTCTTCCATTCATCTTAGATTATCGGTGACACCCGAATTAGTACAAATAATATGATGCGACACACAATGAGGGTTTCAAACCACCTATTGGACCTATAAATCTCAGTTCAAATATTTTCCACAGACTAGGGCACCCATTTTACAAACCAAAGTGGTTGTAGGTGCCCCGATCACGTCTCTCAGGTGCTCCAATCTAGTTAAGTACCTCGGATCCATCCTTTTTGGGACCTCATTACGGTCATTGCTACTTCTTGTTTATCTAATCACTTCGCAACATAGTCTAATGAGCTTCTTTAATCAGATGAGTCACTTCCTCACTCTTCTTACATATTAGGGTTTTTACTTTCATTAGATTAGTTTCTTGGGTCATTTCTATATTTATTACTGCATTTATTTACTTTATTTACATGTCATTCTAGATTAGATTAACTATCCCCCATATCCCATTTTTAGCTAATCATTTTAGTGAACCCCACGTTTCAACACTTCCTTTTGACCATGTCATCTCCTTATCAAGTTATGGCTCAATCATCTTATCCTACCTTTACATAAATTAAGGTCTCAGGGATAGTTACTACATCTATCGATTTTGTGCACATGCACACCTAACATCCTCCTCACTTTGTCACACCTAGCACCTATTCATTCATCAATGTAGTTACTACTCATCGTAATCATCCTAATCCACCTATGGATCTACCCATGTCTATCCCTCCACCCATTACTTTGAAAACTCCTTCCATTGCTTCTATGGGATATGACATCATTGAACAACTTAAAAATATGCTCGCTAATATATCTCTTTATGACTTATTGCGTGATGTATCAAATTGTTTGTAACATGTTAGAAGCTTCCCTCCATGCCATTCATTTTAAAAGTTATAATTTTGTAGTGTCCTTTGCACATCTCATACATTCTCTTCATAATTTACCACATGATATATATTTCACTCGACGAGGATCTTTCACTTTTACTAAAATCAATGCATGTGCTCCTTTTTCTCATTAATTTTGTTATTAGCACTAATTCCATCAAACGAGTCTTGATTGATAATGGATAAACTGTCAATTTATGTTCTCATTCTCTTTTAAAGAAACTAGGTATTAATGATAATTTAATTTCTAAGAATTCTACCCTCATTTGTGGTTATGATTCTACCACTCGCTCATGCCTAGGGACTATCTCATTACATATTTGGGTTGGGCCTAAGATTGTTCTCACTGAGTTCTATGTTATAGATGCCTCATTTCAATTCAATCTCTTGTTAGGAAGACCTTGGATTCATGCAATGTAAGCAGTTCCATCTACTATCCACTAATGTGTCAAATTTTTACATAATGGCTATGAACATACTATCACCGCAGATCCAGAGCCATTCAAATAATGTTGCATTGACCATATTACTTTTATACCGATACCTCCTTTGCAATGTATTCCATATAGCATCCTTGACACATATGACATTGGTCAATCTAGCACTTCACAATCTCCTCCTACCGCTCTCAATGCTCCAATTATCTCTACTCACACTACGGGTATTATTTCACCTACGGTATCTCGATCCTATTAATGTCCCTTCTCCACCAGTCATGGTACCATGTATTACTCCATCTACAAGTGGAACCTACTAACATAATTGATAGCGCTACACAACATGATGATGTTTACACCAATGATTATGTAGATTCTAATGATGAAGTTTACGCTATCAAACTTACGAATGCAACATTAGGACAACTTGATTTTACTCCTCTTGGTGTAGACGACACTTATTTTGAAGAAACCTTTATGGCCAATGGCCCAAGTGAATATAGGTTCAAGACACCTCCCTCTACTAATGATATGGTACTATACTGCAGGTCCGTAAATACTTGAGACATTATTTTATCTTCTCCTCTACGTGTTTGAAACTTCATTGTCTCCTTTTACATGCAAGCTATTCATCAATAGGTCCTTGTGGCAACACATCCCTATCAATTCTACTTGTTTAGACACTATTTGTACATGTAACAATTTGATTAAATTTGGCATGACGCTTAATGACATCTTACTGTCTCTCTATTCACCACATTTTTATCATGGCTATTTTCACATTACGAAAGCTTATGACTTGTGTGTATTTCATTTGAAGGTATTTTTTTTGTGTACCCATCGTGCCTCTCCACTCACACTTGGACAGTCTTTGCTTAACTATATAGGTGGTACAATAGATGTTCACCATACTTTCTTACATTCCCTATGCCTTTTGGCAATATTTGTACTCATAATTATTCTTCTCTTACTTACGCTCCAAATATCTCTTGTTGACATGCTTACGGTTGTCCACCAATCACCTTTATTAATGAATAATATGTAACTAATGTATACACACTCCACCGCAATGGGTACCTATATGACCCTCCTCACTCTATAGCTTATCGGTTTTCCAATCCCACCCCTCTAGGTTTTGATCATGATGATGATGACCTCCTTGATAGTGGTACATAATCATCTTCTCTGTCATATACTTGGGGGCATAGCATCCACAAAACCCCCAATCATCATCACATTTATCATATTTTCATTCGCATATTTCTTCATGCTTTAGCGTTATCATTACCCGATGACACACTCTTGTGTTTCGGTTCACACTTGAATGTTGAGGGCATACTACACATGAAATCCTCACACTGCACTATAGGTATTACACATTGTGTCTATTCATACATCTTACATCATACATCATATATACTATATTCAATATACATCATTTTGACCTTTTTCGCATCTATACATTATACACATTTTACATATCATCTACGTATTTAAAATTACATCCCATTCATACTACATCGCGCATATTACACTTGCCAATCTACATCATATTGACACATTCTACTCCTCATATGGTCATCTATCATCATGCATATTACACACTCTTCTACCTGTTATACTCACTACCCTATGACACACTTTATAAATCAAATGGACCTTCTATTCATCAAGTGTTTATCATTCCACCTTTCATCATGTGACATTTCTAAGATAGTGACATACCCTATAGGCTAAATGTTCACCTACTCTTTCATCTTGTAGTGGTATATGCTTTAGGCTACATCACCACTCCCTAATATTCATCATATAGTGATATACGCTTAGGGTCGAATAATCACTCATACATTCATTTTTTCATGATATACACTTCGGCTATAGGGTTCACACACATGTCTTCTACATGTCGCATATCATCATCGTTATGCATACATACTCATCACAATGCGCTAGACACAACACACACCATTCGACCATTTCTTGATGACACACTCTTGTTTATGGTTCATTTTTTTATTACTGAGGGGGAAAACAAAATGAACCTCAATGCATACATTTTTGTTCACTCGAGGGGCATGTGGATCCTATCACTCCATTTTTCATTCCATTCCATCCATCCACAAAATACTGCATATTATGGTTTCTTTTACTCTTTCTTAATTTTTATTTTTCATGTCACTTTATTACACATGCTAGTTAGACTACTTGTATGTCATTTATCTATATCATCCACACATGCATGTTCACATATTTGTTTTATTTGTGATTGCAGATACAGTCTCTTACACATAACATAGATGTTTTCCTTCTACCCTTCCTACACAAGTTGTTGGGGGTATCCACATTCATCTCTCACAGGTGCTATTGTTTCATTTTGTACTTATCACTTTACATTACTTGATTATACATGATTTTGACATACTAGTTATATTTTTCACATACTAATGGGTACTTCATGTACAACATTTTTATGCGAGGATATTTTCTTCCATACTTATTTGTTACATTGTTTTTCTATTGTTTTCTCTTGTTTGTGGGCATTGCACAATGTTTGGTGTGCATACATATTTATTTTTGTAGCCATGATGGTTGTTTTTCTTGTGACATCATGATTGATGTCCCATGTTTATAGTCCACTTCATGTGGATTACTTTTTTATTGCGTGTTTATATGACATTACTTTTTTGGTAGCTTACACACTATTTGCATAGCTTTTACATTATTTTCTATATGCTTGCTTTTTTGCACTAACACTTAGTTTGGCTACCTTCTTATTTGTACATGCCTTGGTTTCTACCAAGCACATTACTTTCCCCCATATGGCGAGTTTTAGAGTTCATGTGGTTGGTACTCTTTTGGGGTTATATTCTTCGATTAGCAACATCGCATGTGCCCCTAAAGAGGGGGAATCATCTGTTGTTTTACATACTAACACAACGTATTTACATTGGTTCAGTTTAGTTCACTTTACACCCTTAGCATTGTGGGTTACATAAAGTGAGTGGGTTGAGACTAGTTTATGAACCCTGTACATAGCATATTTTATAGGACATGGTGTGCTTAGCATTCGGGAATCGCTTATAGGATCAAAGGTTACAATGGGTGTGCCTCCCTACACTACATCTTCCAGGTGGCGTCGTATCACCCAAAAAAATAAAACGTAAAAATATCTCTTCACACACATTCATGCAAGTAGTTAAAGGTTGGAGAATAATGCAACTTTCTCCTATACTTGTTTGGCCTATAGAGTTGTATTTCCCAAAAAGACTTAGTAGTAGAGGATATCCTTTTACACTCTCTTTCTTGACATGGATCAGGTGCACATGTTCCATTTACATTTTTCATTTACGTATTTTACATTTACATGATTTTATGTACATATACATGCATATTTTACATTGCATTTTTACACATACATACATACATATTTGACTACTTGATTGTTTTCTCCTTACAGGTCTAGCCATATGGGAAACAAGTAGTCAAATGGGGTAAATAACACAACAACAACGTCAGCAACAACATTTTGTGGTAGCACACACCATATTAACCATGTAGGTACATTACACACATCAGAAACTACACACGCATTTCCACCCTATGCTCACTCTCATAACTTTTTAAAAATTTACATCTTTAGTTTCCATGCTCCATCATCTTTTTGTCATTCCATGCTTTATCTAGTCCTTCAACATGTTTCTACATCACTCTACATGGATTATCAGGTACACATCTCTATCTACTTTATGTTACCGATATTTTCACTCACCAACATAAAGTGGGAGAAAATGTAGACACAAAATCATGCACTTTAGATATTATTTAATCCCGGTCTCATACTACTATTTAGAAGGTTTTTAGTGAAGAAAGTAATAATTAACCCCATCTTTTGGCCATCTTATTTTGTTTTCTTTCATCATTCCCGACCTCTTGAACCCGCATGCCCAATCAGATTTCATCGTTTTATGTTATTTAATCTTTTATTGGGACACCCATGCTAGTATTAGGGTGCCCCTGGGTGCGTTGGTCCCACCAAGGGTACCCTAAACATTTTTGAACTTTCCTGCCACTTTTTGGGAACTTTCTATTGATTTCAACTTCTTATCTTTTTGGTCGTCATCCATTTCAGGGTTAATTATGAAATTAAATCAAGAGAACCCTATAAATATAAAGTTATGAGACCATAATGAGGGACCAAGCACTAGTCACTACTATCATCCACCTAGAATTGTATCCATTTGGAGATCATTTTTATCCACTAGATCCATTACAAGGACAAGATTATTTCATCTACATCACACTTCATAGGAAAAGGGATTATATTATATTCCACGAACACATTCACTTAATTTTTCTACATTTAGTTATTGCTTGCTACTTTACAAAGTGTGACTGACCAAGGAGAACCTAGGGAATATTATGCACACACACACACACACGAACTACATTTGGGTCTAAAATGTAGTGTAAATTTTAGTTAGTAAGCCCACTATCGTGGCAGATGAGGTCATTTTGACCCATTCATTTGCATTCTTATTTTATTTAGGGTTTTGATACTCCTCTTTGGTCTTTTGTAGGTATTCTCTTCATCTTGGATTATCAACGACAACTAGAGTATTACATTGAATCTTATGTGACACATAGTGAGGGTTTCAGACCATTTTTCAAGCCTATGAATCTCAAACTCTGTATATTTTGCACAAACCAGGGGCACCCATTTTCCTACCCAGATCACCCGTAGGTGCCCCAATCCCTCTATGGGAGCTCTAGTCTAGTTAAATACCTCAGATCCATCCTTTTTGGGACCTTTCCATAGTCAATCCTACTTTTTGTTTCTCTAGTCACTTCTGTGACACAATCCAACGAGCTTCTTTAATCAACTGAGTCACTTCCTCACTCTTCTTACATATTAGGGATTTTAATTTCATTAGATTAGTTTCTTGGGTCATTTCTATATTTTTTACTGCATTTATGTACTATATTTGAATTTCTTTATAGATTAGATTAATCATCCCCCATATCCCATTTTTAGTTAATCGGTTGTTATGGTGTTCTAGAGCATGGTCTAGTGTGCATGTTCATAGTATGAGCTCTCCTAAGTTGGTAAAACGTTCTCATGAGGTGTATCATGGTTGGTATGATTTTTCAAGAGTGTTCAAATGTTTTTATGAGGCCATCAAGGTCATTTCATGAATATTCATGGAGTGAAGAGGTCATTTTAGGCCTATTTCTAGTCCTAAAGCATGTGGTTGGGTATAGTGGTATGAGAAATAGAGAAGGGAAGTCCTATAAAATCATGGGAAATGTTTTATGATGTTTCATAGTAAGTTCATGATAGGTTTTAAGTCAGTTCTCATAGGTATGATGATGTTTCATGGTCCTTTGGTAGAAAGAAGGTGAAGACAAGACAATATACTAGGTAAGTCACTTTGGATAAAGATATTCAAGCATATTTGAGCATTGATGAGAGTTTGGATAGTTTGAGGATGTTTTCACGATGCTTCATGACAAGTTTTAGGTTATTTTAAAGAAATTTTTGCAAGTTATGAAGTTTTTGGTAAAACTGAGTTTTGAAGAAGAAAAATCTAGCTCAAATTGAGAACTTCATATGATCACCCATTCACACACACTTTTCATGGGACCCATAGGTTTTGGGGAATTATTTTACATTGAGCTCGGATATTTTTCAAAAATTATGAGTTGTATTTATCGTTATAATTTTATAAAAATCGTTAAGAAACTAAAGTGGTTTAAAACCCTAGTTAAACCCTTATAGCAAAGTGACTTGGAAGATTTGAATTATTTTTAATCCAATTTAAATTTTCAAGAAAAATTGATACACCATGGTTGTAGATAATTATTTGAGGATCATTTTGATTGTGGTTTGGTGTTCTATCTGTTTTCGGAAGAGAGAGAAATTCCCTTATTTTGTGGAAATTTTAAGTTTCGGGCTGCGATGGAAGTTCCAAGTTAAAAATTAAATAATTTAAAAATCCTTTGGAGTTTCTCTAAATGGTCATGATAATTTTTAGGTTGATTTATAAATTTAAGATACTAGTCTTGAAATTTTCCCTAATTATTTTTACCTTAAGGGATAAAATTCTAGTCTTGAGGTTTGACGTGAGTTTGATGAAATTTCTTGATGGAGATGACGTTTTGGGTCATGGATAGTTGATTAACACCTCGTCAATGTGTTGGATTTCTTTTAATGGCACTGGGTAATTTCCTAGAAATCCTTAGTTGGCTTTCTCAAGAAGGTGACTAAAACAGGTGTGCTAGAGTGAATTTCTCCATGTGACATATTCTTATTAATTTTTTAGCATGTTTTTACAAGTTTCCTTGATGTGTTACATTATTTGGTTTCTCTTGGAAGTGGTTTTGAAGGTGTTTTATCATGTTTCTCTCAATACTTGGTTTGAGTCTTGTTTGGCAATTTGGAGGAGTTTTAGAGTTTTAGATATTTGGAGGTCTTGCACTATGATTTATAAGATAATGTTAGTTGTTTTAGAAACTAGACTTAGATACCTTTCTAATGGTATATTACTTTATTCTTTATGATTATATTTTTTATGAGAAGTTTTTCTTTCTTCAGACTATTTTATGGGTTCTTGAAGAACTTGAATGGATTGTTGTCTTTTGAGTGTATCATTAAGAAGTTGGATGTTTTGGGTGTTCCTAAGCATATGTAATGTGTTTAGAGGTTTTCATTTTATTGTATGATGATTTTTGAGTTATTAAAATATTTTAGAGTGCCTTGGAGGTGCTTGAGTGTTTGTTATAGCTTGGAGTGCTTTTTTAGCTTATTTGGGTATCCTTGTGCTTGTTGGTGTTGTCTTGACCCCGATGACCTAATTGGGTCATTGAAGTTGATTTATATGATATTATTGTTATGTTTTTAGTTTTGATGGCCAACCTATATGGTCATGTCTATCCGAGGTGTGATTTGAGTTAGTGACATGTATATAAGCTAGTGTATTTGGTCATTTACAACTAATTGAGTGACTAGATATATGAACAACCTATAAGAGGTTAAAGAAGAGTAAATAGGGGTTATGGACAAAGACTAGAATAATGATGAATAATTGAGAAGATTTTTTGATAATATTTTCAAGGGAAATTGATAAATTCATCCCATGAAGAAGAAGAATTGAGCAAGTTGTTAGAGAGAGAAGTTTGACAAGGGTTAAATGTGTGTGACTTGAACTTGGATCACAATTAGTTGAGTGAACAACATATCATCTATGATAATTCATTTATAAAATCTCATATGATGTGTAATATTCATATGATTCCTTTTTTTATTCATATTAGTAAACTTTTAGGGGTGGTTGATCCTTATGAAGTGGGTGCTTCACTAAAGAAATCTTGCAAGATGTGTAATATTCTTGCAAGTCCTTTATATTGTGTAATATAAGCAGAGTTTTTCAATGGGTTTTATTCCCCTTTAGGTTTTCTAAGTTACATATGTTGTTTTGTGTTTTGTCTCTTGTTGTATGCACTTGTGAATTTCTCATACACACTTAATAAGCTCACATGGTTCATGGATGATTGAATGAATGGTTTGAATGATGAATTTAGATGTAATGGAAAATTAAATGAAATTTTTGTAGGACTGATTCACCCCCCACCTCATTCCATTGTGCATCCAACATAGAAAGTAACCTAGCATAATTTTTTTTACCTGTTACCTTAAAAATGCATTTTGCGCACTCATCTTCAAGGCCACACAGATTAGTTTTCTAGTGAGAAAATGGCTAATTTCAGCCAAGTGGCTCCAAAAGTCATTACAGTTATAGAATCAGTGATTATTTTTTATTATTTCAAATTATGGAGACTATATGTATAATAAAGAATAGGGTAGATATTTTAGACATTTGATTTAAGGTTCACACACCATTTTTGCAAGCCCATCCCATGGTCACTTGGGCTATTTGTTATAACAGTACAACAATGGAATGCAGACTCACGTTTCATCTCTAACGTTCATACTATGCTTAAAATGGATATTATGCTTGGAAGTATCTATGTTGAGTAGAAATACGATGTTTGGATTAGTTAAACAAAATTACAAATGGAAATTTTAAATCACATAACCTAACATATTTAACTAGTTCCCTATATTGACAATGGAAAAATGAAAGCTACTAGAGGTCATTGAACTTAGTGTTACCCCAGTGTTCTATTGTTGTGTTTGAGGGTTCAAGGAAAAAACTTTTTCTTCTTTATCCAACTTATATGATATACTATTAATAACTCCAGCCATAGTCTTAACAAATTCCTCAAGATCAAAAGACTTGCTAGTTTTAGGTTTCTTTGTATTAGCTAGCTTAACACCCTCCATCTTAGGAGGTTTACTAGTAACATTTATATTATTCTCTATTTGAATAGCCATAGTAAATTCTTACCTTATAATTTTTGGGTTTTTGTCCCTAAAATAATAGGTTTCCTTCTTATCAAATGTATTAGAGTACTTAATCAAACAAGACTCATCACTAGGTCTTATTGTAGACACAAAAAATTTGGTATCACTACTTTTCTTGCCAAGATTTGCTTCTATCACCATGGTCTTATCTATACCCCATTTATTTTAATTCATATTCATATTCTCATCTTTCATATCTATTAACTTATCAAATTTAAATTTTAATTAATATTCATTTCCTAATCCTCATCTCATTAGCTAATTACCTCTAATTATCTTTATTTTCTCCTCCTTAGGTTGATTATTATCCCTAAATACCTAGTTCCATATCCTTATGATTTTTCTAGCTTTTATTTAATCCATATTTATCTCCCACCTACCCATATCACTTCCCTAAGAAACCCTAACCCACCTACATGATTTAAAACACTTATCCTAATCCATAAAATCCCCATATCTTGAATAAAGCACCCTTCCACCACTCAAAGGGATGGTTCCCCACAGTTGATGGTGACCCACCCGGTCATCGTTGACCCTATAAAACTAGTTTCACCTCCTCCAAAATGAGGCATAATCAAATATTTCTTGCATTATATGAACTTATCTTTGAGTTTGAGTATTCTTATAGTTTTTTTACCTTCTTGGGGTCCATTTGAGCTTGTCCTACATCACTTGTGGAGACTTTAGGAGGTTTACTTTGATGTTTTAATTCACACTATAATATTCTATTATTGTAATTATCTTTTAGGTACTAAAATTTTGTGGGTTCAACTGCCATCAAAGCCTCATCTTCACTTCCTCTTTCGGTTATTCTATCTACAGGTTGTATGTCCATCCCATCCATCCTTATCTTTTTTAGCACTTCCTGTGTTTCGCCGCTCCACCTGTGTCACCATCAACCCATCTATGTTTTTCATCCATTCTGCTTTCCAAATCCTCATCGGTGTATGTTTCTACTTTTTTATTGTTTCTAGTTCTCATATCTATTATTAAGCTTCTTTGTCACTCCACATTTTCTTTTTCTATCTCGAGTCACTATGAACTCAACCTAGTCACCATCGACCTGAGTCATGTTTCCATCTAATCTAGCCCAATCTCTATTTTCTTGCATGCTTTCTATTTGTGTCTCAAATCTTCCTCTCGCATGTTATCATTATTATTCTTAGGCATCTGTGATCATCTTATTTTCATTCGATCATTTCAGATTCTAATTTCCACCTTGTTATCCAAATTCATCTATTTAGGTCACCATCAACCTGCCCTCTTCAACCTAGGTCACCATCAACCCAACCAAGTACCATTTTTTTATTATTGGTAAAAGGTTTTGGAGGGACCTTACCCAAGTTTACAAAAAGGCTCAACAACCAAGATAAGAAAAGTAAAATAGTGTGGTTTTTATCCATGGGGTCCACACCCCAACCAAAAGAGGAAAAAGAAGTAAAAAGAAAAGGCAAGGGGGAAATTCCTATAAAGATCCCATAAACAAAAAATCGACAAAAAAATTTCATCTAACAACATTAACCAAAAAACTTGCTAAAAAATTTACCACCACCCCAAAGCTCGGTAGAGTTTCAAGTAAATGGCGATGGTGGGATCCTAGTTTGAAGCTTTGAAATTTCTTGTAATCTTTCCATTCTTCTAAGCCATGTGTAGGATGCAACTGGAGTCGTAGATTTGATGGATGTGTATTAGAATAAGGTCCATTATAACACTTTGCATAGCCAAAAATTGTAGTATTTGTCTTCTAGAGTCTTAAACTTGGTTTCCAAAGCAGCAATTTCATCTTTAAGGCCTGCGTTGGGGTCTGAGGCTTACACTTTAATAGTAAAATTAAGTAAGAAATATACATTTTCTTCAAGGGTTTTAACCACATTAGCCTGTACATTAAATCTATTTTCCAAATTGGTGCCAACATCAAAATCGAGGAAAACATAGGGGGCTATCATCTACCAAAATTTCTTCACCCTTTGTGTCAGAGCCCACAACTTCCTTACCTATACTTTTGCTATAGAGAAACCTTTTTGGGGGTGGCTTGAGACAAAGTCTCTATACATGGGATTTTTAGAATGGATACAGGTTTTCTTAGGGAGGGGAGAAACCACAATAAGGCATGGGTCATTTCCTACAACACTAAACAGTGCTTGATTTATGAGATATATAACACCCTGATCGAGAGGGATAGTCTTCTTATGGCCCCGAACTTGAAGAATGAATTTTTCCATTGAATTTAGAATGTAGTAGGAGAGTCTTACCTTCACCTCACACCTAAAGTGGTTGAGAAGGACTAGATGATACTACAGAACGGTGGAGAATCTCCCTTCTAAAGTGACATAGTGTACCATCATCTATGTCACCTCATCATATGGCTACATGATAGAAGAAATCAGAATTCCCTCCTTTTTGATGTCAAGCATTTCTCCGTCATCCAAAAACAACTTTTCTTCTACTTCCTTATCCATTTTTTCTGAAAAATTTATTCCCTTCCATGCTTAGATGGTAATAAAAGAGATGAATTCCTTAGTGATTTGAAATATCTTATCTCCAAAGGATACATTACGGTCTTTCCAATTTACCATGAACTATATGGATATATACTAGTCGTGCCATTTTATGCATTACACAAAATCGGTGAAGCCCTCCATATTAATGGTCTCCTAAAGCTCAATTTTTCCTACCATTGGGGATCAAATTTAGGTTCCACATGGAAAGGGGTACCACCCATTCTGAAAACCCTATGAGAATTCATAGAATTGAACTGAAATCTATGAACAATAGACTTCCCAACAACCCTTTGACAACTTGTATGCTTGTGCGAAGTAGAAATAAAATTTGTTTCTTTCTCCCTGAAAAATTTAGTGTGATCAATTTTTGAGAACATGGAAGAATAAATTCAGGCATGCCCAAAATGCCATTGAGATCTAGCTTTAGGATTGCACACGTGTTTTCACCATCAGCTAAGGTGTACTAATGAGTGAGTTCATTTCATTTGAAATGATGTTTCTAACTTCGGTAGGAGTGTCATTGATATCATGCCACTCTTTGTAATCATTGCTACAAACTCCAATATTTGCAAGCAAATCCACAAATTTGTTCCCTTCCCTATACACATGCTTGAAAATGATGTTAAGACCATTGCATAAGTTATGAGCTTCATTAATGAAATCCTTGATGGTCCAACTAGGATTTAAGGATTTAGTGAGAATGTTGATAATATTCATTGAGTCACCTTTGATGATGTTTCCCATATTGAGATTCTTAGCAATTCTAATTCCCCAGAGTGCAGCTAGAGCCTCAGAGTAGTGGTTAGTTTGCTTACCCATGGGACCAACATATGCTGTAATAAGATGACCCTTGTGATTTCTGATCAAACCACCTCCTCCAGCTGGACCAGGGTTTGCCTTTGGAGGCACCATCAAAATTCAGCTTATACCAACCTTTAGAAGGGGGAATCCATTGTACAATAGACCTATCAATGCTTTGGATGGGGTGGTACACTGTTGTAGATAAATATTCCATGCCTTAAGATATCTGACCTCCTCCTAGGGATATGTGGCTTTTTTTGAGGTTTAAATTTCAAGATATTTTCTTTCGCAGCCACTATGATTTCGTTGAGGATACTTTTGATGCTCTTGTTAGTATCTCTGAAGATGATCAAGTTTTGGGATTTCCAGATTCTCTAGATGGTGTGAGGGAAAATAATTTTCCACAACCTACGAAGAAAAGCATGTTTAAAAGGAGGCTTCCATTATAGCTAGGCTTGTGTGATATCTTCAGGAAAATACCACTTAACTTCAAACCTTTTAAAGATGAGTTTCCAAAGAGAATTAACAATTGGACAATGGAGAAAAAGATGTTGGATTGTTTCATTATCCATCTTGCAGTGATAGCATTTATTCGGCATGGTTGACCCTCTTTTGATAAGGTTTTCTATGGTGAGTATCCCTTTGTTGAGCACAAACCGAGGAACTGATTGATTTTCGGGTAAGCTCTTTGAACCAAATCTTGTCCCAAGGGAAGTTTCTGATAGGTTCATTGGAAAATAGTTGATAGCATGATCTCACCGTGTAGTTACCATCAAATGAAGAAACCCAATTAAACTCATCTTGATTTTGGGTTTGACTAATGGGGATGAGGTTCAATGTGGTTTGAAGTTCCCCAAGAAGCTCCTTGTTATTTGATGTGAATGCCTTAAGGTTTTTCCAGTGCCATTTTCCCTCAGTGTTTTGAATGTAGTTGCAAACCTGCTGTCCCAATGTTGTAGTAAGGTTATCTTTTAGCTACTCCCACTATTCGTTATTTGAAAGTGTGTTAAAATCAGCCCAGTTGTCATGCTAGAAATTTAATTTCTCACCGTGCCCAGAGTCCATTTGCATCTTACAGCTAGCTCTTTCTTGATCCTGACGATGTTGTTCCAGAACACAGAACCCAATGGGTGACTTTCATTATTAAAGTAGTCCATGGTACTGCCTTGATTTATATATTTTGCTTTAATGAGATTGGTCCATGGTTGTTCCTCCTTCACCAGTCACCACCCCATTTTAGAGACAAGAGCAACATTCATGGTCTAAATTTTTTTGATGCCAACGCCTCTAGCTTTTTTGTTGTTGCATGCTTTGTCCCAAGCTACCAAGTGCATCATGTTCTTATCTTCAATTCCTGTCTAGAGAAATATTTTTTGGATTCTTTATTTTCCACAACAGCCACAGGAATAAAGAATAAGGACATGATATAAATTAGAAAGTTTTGAAGTGTGCTCTTAATAAGAAGGCATTTCCCAACACTTGATAGTATAAATCCCTTCCAACCAACAAGATTTCTTTGAAACCTATCCAACAAGGTATTCCACATACTCATTTGGACTTTTTGGTGCCAAGAGGCAGACCAAGGTATGTAGTAGGTAAAGAATTGATTTCACAGCCCAAGATTTGTGTAATTTTCCTTTGTCTTGCGGGAGGTGTGTTGAAGAAGTATAAAGAGATTTTATCAAAATTGATTTGTTGTCCTGAAGCTTCTTCATAAAGTTATAGAATATGCTTCATTGTTTTGGCTTCAAGGATAGAGGAAAGAAGGAGCAGGATAGTGTCATCCATGAACTACTGATGGGAGACCGTTATGTCAAAAGTGGAGGGTCTGAAACCATTGAGATAGCCCAATGATATAGCTCTATTAATAGTGTGATTGAGACTGTCTACCATGATGATGAAGAGTATGAGAGAGATGGGGTCACCTTGCCTGATACCGTGACTGCTTGGGAAGAAACCCACCGGGATGCCATTGACAATCACCAAGAATCTTGGTGATGAAATACAGTTCCATATGATTTTTCTAAACCTCTCGTCAAAACAAAAAAATCAATACTTGATCAAGAAAAGACCAAGAAACTCTGTCAAAATCTTTGTTCATGTCAATTTTTAGCACCATACCTACCTTTTTGCTTTTCTCCATTGAGTGTATGGTTTTGTGAACCATAATTACTCCATCTTGGATAAGTCTTCCTTTTACAAATCCCCCCTATTGGCTAGAGATTATTTTTGGAAGAAGCGGTTGTAACCTTGAGGTTAGGATTTTGGTAAAAAAATTATAGAGCACATTGGAGAGACTTATGGGTCTGAAGTGCTTGAATTCCTTTGCCCCATATTTTTAGGAATTAGGACTATGAAAGTATTATTTATTTCCTTGAGAATTCTACCTGTTCTGAAGAATTCATTAACAACTTTGAGGAGGTCATCCACACAAATCTCCCAGGTTTTTTGATAAAAGAAAGTAGAGAAGTCATCCGGGCCCGGGCTTTGTCACCTTCCATGGAGAAAACTGCTTTCTGAAGTTCTTCTAAAGTAGCTAGTTTAGCAAGAGCACCAAACTCTTCTGGTCTAACCAAGTTGTTTGGAATAGAGTCTAGCAGCTTGTTTGTAACTTCCTAAGACAATGGGGAATTGTCATTGGGATTCGACGTTATAACTCCACTTGATTTATAACCTCTTATTCTTTGATGGAGTTGGGATTCAACATTGTAATGGGTAGCTTGTAAAAATTAACAACTTCTTCTTTGATGGATTTGGGATTCGATGTTGTAACTCCAGCTTGATTTGTAACCTCAGAGATTTTATTGTGAGCTCTATGTTTTAGGGTTGTCATATGAAAGAACTTCATGTTCTTATCTCCATCTTTGAGCCAAATTGCTCTGGATTTAAGTCTCCAGTAGGATTATTCCCTGACATAGATGGTATGGAACTCTGCTAAGAGATTTTTTTCATGAGTGTAATCCTCTTGACTCATGCCATAGGTAGCCACTTTCTTTTCAAAGCATCAATGTTTTCTTTGATCTTTTTTTCCTGATTGAAGATATTGCCGAAAAATTCTTTGTTCCAGTCTCTAACTTTTTTTTAAACATTTTTTAGCTTCTAAATAATTATGTATTGAGTTGTTCCTTCCACTTGAATCCCCCACCACTCTTTAATTTTTTCATGAAGATTTGGGTGGTCAACCAATATTTTTGGAATTTAAATGAGGACTAAGCAGGTCTCTCATTAGTTACCATATTCAAGACAATGGGATTATGGTCAGAGGCAATTCTGGGAAGAGAAGAGAGGTGAAAGTCTTGACTAAGGAGCCAATCAGTGGATATGAGTTCTTGATCTAACTGAACCTGTATGATATTGCTACCAATTCTCTTGTTGGACCAGGTAAAAGGATTTCCATTAAGTTCAAGATCTAACAGTTTGGCCTGATCAATGAAATCTGCAAGATCATCCATACCAGTAGTGTGGTCCTGAGCTCCCCCACATTTTTCAGCAATGGAAAGAGGGGAGTTGAAGTCTCCCATGAGCAACCAGTTCTAACTAGAGAAGGAATTTTGGAAGGTTAACAAATCCTTCCAAATTTGTCTTCTACCATGGAGAGTGTTAGGCGCGTAGATCACCGAGAAGATCCATTGTCATTTGTTATCATCGTATGAAAAGAGAGTGCTAGATGGGAATGAGAGGAGAGGATAAGCTTACCAGTAACCTTGGAAGGATCCCAAAAGACCACAATACCTCCTAAAGCACCTCTTGAGTCGATTGTAACCCATTCATCCTTTTTCCATATTTTCTTACAAAGAAACTTTTAAGTTCTCAGAACTCATTTTAGTTTCTCAAACATAATAGAAGGGTTGAAACTTCTTCTCAAATCCTCGAGTGTACATTGTTTTCCACTTCCATTAAGGCATCTAATGTTCTAACCAACAATCTTCATTAAAAATACAAGGAGAGGAGTGGACCAGATGGTCCAGAGAAGATTGAGTACCATCAATCAAGGATTTGTTGATCTCCTTTTTTCTTTGATCATTTTTAGAAGGTCTACCCTTTTGGTGTTAGCACCTGTATTTGCATGTCTAATAGTGGACCTGGTTACCCTTGATTTGGATGTGGTACATTTTTAAGATACTTATTATCAAAAATAGGGTGTCGGGTATATTCTCAAATCCTTTAGATTTCTTCTTTTTTTTTTTGCAAACTAGGGTAAACTCAGGAGAGTTTGTGTTATCTTTCAATTATACTGCATGTTGGGGTAATCTCTCCATCCTCCTTAATAGGACTAGGGAATTCAATAGTCCTTCATAGATCTACATATAGGGGTGTGAATTAGCCAATCTGCTAGAGTATTCTTTGAATGGTGTATCCTTGTTATCTCCCCTATTAGTGCCTTCAGGAGTTAAGATTTGGTCACAATGCAAATTATGTGTATATTTTACCAGGATCTGGTCGATTACTCCATTTATTTACTAGGGATTCCTTTTCGAATGAACAATGTCTCTTTAGGTAGGGGCTTCTCAGGAGCCTTAGAAGGGTTGTCGATCTGATTTTGAGACTCAATTTGCAGAATCTTTACAGATGGCATTTCCTCTTAAATAGTATACAGACTGTTGTCCTTAGTGCACCCATCTTCATAAGTTTGGAGAAGGACCTTGACATTTTGTGAATCCTCCTCGGGCTGAAGGCTAAGGACAACCAATTTTTCCCTTCCACCTTGGAATCTTCCTTTAGATCCACTTTTTTAGAGTCTTGGGGACCCAAAGGGATCTTCTAGTTGGTTGCTTCTTAGTGGGTGTTTTGAAAGCCATATTTTTGGTTGACCTTTCTCTAGTTTCATATTTCCATTCATCTTAATGTGCTTATTCTTTTCATTGAGGAATTTTTACTAGGATAGTTTTTGGTGAAATGTCCAAGTTTATGACATTTGGCGCACCTCATTTGGAAAGATTCATAGATCACAATTTGCATCCAAGGGCCAAAATTTATCTGAAGAATGATGTTATCTGGGATTTCTTGATTACATCTGCGCAGAGACACCGAATCGCATAAGCCAATCATGATCTATTCCTAGTTGAGTTGTTCAACCCGATGGGAGAACCGATCAATCTTGTAATATTCAACATTATCTCATTGTCCAAAATTGTAGAGGGAGGCCACGAAGCCACTAGAGGGGAACAATATTAATGTTTTATTTTTGAGGGATCAAAACCTGGGTACCACTATTTGATGAAAAAACCCATATTTCCCAGGCACCAAGGCCCCCTAACAACACTGAATCCATATCTTCTTGAGAAGTGAATAAGAAAAATAAAAAACCATTTGACATTGAAGAAACAATTACCTCCCCAAGAGGACACCATTTCCTTAAATCCCATCTTCTAACAACATCTATGTTAGGTCTAGGACCCAGAAACTTACCCATAAGCACCATTTTATTCTTATGAATAGATATGTTTAGGAATATTTCTAGGATATTGATGTGGTGTATACCTTTCTCATCCTTAGAACATGAGAAAATAGAGGGGGCAGCCAGGGGGGCAATGTATTGGGGTCCACATATTATCCCAAGTCCTTTTTGAAGATTCCCAACCACGTGCCTAGTATGGTCTGAATGTGGACACCATGTCTGGGATTATTTGCATTATTTTTTCCCCAATTACCATTACCCACACTTTTCAATGAATATACCACAAACTCTGCTTTTGGTAACCCATCAATACTTATTATTTGGTGTTCAAATCTGCACTTTTCATCCATTTCTATAATTTCAGATTCTGTTTATCTTTAGTTTCTAGATGTTAATCAGTCCATTCATTTATTTTATCATCTTTTATTAAACATGAGGGTTGAAATCCACATAAGTAAGTTTTCTCTTCTTAGAAGAAACTTCATTGGGTAACCCCCTCATCTACTATTTAATCCATTTTTTCTCTTAGTTATCCTTTTTTACATATTCATCTAGTTTGTAATTAAGTCATATACTTTGGGAGAAATTTTTTGAAGCAATCAAAACCTTGCAAGGGGTTTGATTAAGAATCAGCTTAAGGAGCTATATCCCTAGGTCACTCACAGAATGGACACATTGGACAATCTTAGCAAGAAACTAGAAGGAATTATAGATACACTAAATGCTAAGAGCAATGAATTAAGTTTTGATGAGGTGAGCGCTCTAGTAGGTGACCTACTTTAGCAGAGGCATAGGGTGAGGTAGATGCCTAGGAAAAGATTGAGGCAATAGTGAAGAAGGAATTCCCACTCCTCCTACAGCAGTAGCAAATTCTTCTATTCTTTCATTCTTTATTCAGATTGTCCCAGTTCCACTATTCTTTATTCTTTGAAGAAGAAGGATGTTTCCGAGGATGGAGAACATGCATAGTGTGGGGTGATGTTGGACCCTAAATATTGGCTAAGTACCAAGAGTCACATGCGCGTAGGACTAGTGAGAAGAATGGCGCTAAGGGGAATGTGCATAGGACAAAAGGGGTTTAATAAAGGTTTAAGTGAAACCAAGGTACGTGTGGGAGGAAAAACATGGGTTTAAAGTACTTAGCCATATTTTTCATTCTAGAGTCACTTGAGGAAAAATGTGAGGACCCGAATAGGTGTGATGAGTGGATAAGGTGCTAGCCTAGGAACCTTGGAGGTCAAGAAAAGGATATTACCCACATGGAATATTCCCAGAAGACATCATTATAGAGAGTGGAGGGTTTGCAAAGGGATAGGAATTCACCTATGTAGGACCATATCGACACTTGGCATGCAATCTACTTATGAGAGAAGGCGTGGCGGTGGGTGTTGATCTTATATAAATAAATGCTCGGAGACAGAGGAAGATATAAAGGGATATAGATGAGAAAGGAAAATATAGACATAGAGAGAATACAAAGAGAATGTAGAGAAAGAGACTAATGAAGTGCTACAGAAATGATAAGGGTTTAGAGTTCATAAGTGTTGGGATTTAGAGTACTTAGTGCCAAGGGTTATTGTAGACACAAAAATTAGGTTGTACCACCCTTATAGCCCCATTAATTAAATAAACCATACCTTACATATTCATATCCCATAGTGCACATGATTAATTGAATTAATTACTTTAATTTATTTAATTAATATCCTCACTTGACCACCTCACCTAGCCACATCACCTAGACACCTCATCATGGACCTATTCTTAGCATGTTCATTCTAACTAAGACTCAATCTCTACTTACCATAACTAACTGAGACTTAGTATAACCCTAACATTAGATGCCTATTCTTTCTCTAAAAACATTCCCACTTACTTAAGTGGAAAATACCATTTTATACCCAAACCAATAGAAGGGATTGGCCAAAGGATAGCCAATATCTATTATTTTAGCAAACCTAGGATTTCCCATCGTAACAAACGCGGTTAACCCTAAACCGATATTGGTTAACCTAAACCATCATCGGTTACCATATATTGACTTTGGTAACCTTGTTCCATAGGTTGGAAGAATTATTCAAGTTGGGAGAGAGAGATCTACATGCAAGCACAAATCAGAGCCCTCTTGCACATCTGACAGGACCTAGTCGGCACCAAGACTGATCTGAAGACATTGGCATTCACGGTAGCATTATGGGAAGTAATTCCATGACATTGACCACTAGTTTCATAGATCAACCATCACCTTCATCCAACCACCAAGTCTGTAAATACAAGTAAGTACATTTTGATCTGCATCATTCCATACTTACTTAGATCATCATTTCTTTAGCTTTCTCTTTTAAATCCTATTCTCTTTTGCATCCTATCATCCTCACCTTCCTGCCAATCCACCCATCTGACCACCCATAACCTTTTAGATCCCCATATCTAAATTTAAAAATCTTTGAGCATTATCATCTTCTTTAGAACCTAACCATCATTCTTCTATTCTTTGTGCAATCATAGAGAATCTCCAAAACTAAATTTTATTAAGTTTCTACCATTACGACTCTACCGACGCTGATTAACATAAATAGTCATCATTTTCCCTCTCAACCAGCATTGGTCATACCAGATGACATCATTCTCTATAACTGATAATCCTTCTTGTAACAAAAACCTAATAACCTTCATCCAAATAACCCAAAACCACCCAAAATCTAATCCCGACTGTTCTAATCACTTTAGCTACCTACCCATCCTCCGATCTGATCATAACACAACCTGTTAGATTATATTTTCTTATTGTATTTGAAGGAGTACCTAAATCATATCAACTATAGTAGCATGTTATTTTTTTACCTTATTTCTTGCATTAAATTATATTAAAAAGTGGATTGACAGCCATCTAGGAAGTATCACATTTCCTGGATCTAGCACACGCTAGGTAGTCCACTGACATATATTGTTTAATATTCTTCTTGTGGTCTTGTTTTACATTCACGAGTAGTTCCTCCTAGAAAAATGAAGTTCTCGCAATTAGCACTAGATTGGGAAATCAGAACATGTACACTCTACCTTCCACCTTCATTTCACAGGTATTCCTCCTCACCTTTACCTTATCTGTTTTACTCATACATACGTAAATTATTGGTGAAAATTTTTGGCACACTGGTGGGACCCTCTCTTTAGGGAAATATTGTGTGTTTCTTTCTCTTTTTGAAAAATACACATTTAATCTTCTCCCTTTGTAACATTCTTTTCTTCTAATTATGTAAATGACATTTGTGATTTGGTGTTTAAAATGAATCATTTCTTTCTTCCGACATTTGCATAGTAGTGAAAGAGAATGTTCTTGACCTATTCATCACTTGCTACATCGAATATAATTATCGATTTGGGTTATAAAATTTGTTACATTTCATCCTTGTATGCTTTGCATTATTAGCTCATATTTAAAACTAAGGGAAAACTATACGCTAGAAGTCATGCCCAGTTGATGGTTGACATAATTAAACCGTAGAAAGCACTTTCTCTTCTCTCTCTCTTTTCCAAACTACACAAATACAAAATTCACACATCTTCTTAAACAACACCTTACCTGGAAGAAGTTGTCAATGATCACATGATCAGAGGATTGACAGTGGGCACCCAGCTAGTTTCTCTGTCCAGTCATTATCTCAGAGAAAGGACCGCCCCTGCCAAAACATAACCTAAAACCACCCTTTAGAATTTTCCTCTTCATAGGATGCCTTCCCAACCAAAAATTTTGTTCTAAATTCACAAGTCAGTTTTAAATGACATAAGTTTAACACCTAGAAATTCACTTATTAGGATTTAAGTGTTTTTTTTTTTCCTAAGTTACATTATGAGTTGTGAGCTTATGTTATCTACTTTCCTCCTCTTGTCACACTCCGCCATCATAGTTGGAGTATTCTAACTATTTCCGAGTGTGTCAGTGTCTAATACCATCATCCTCGATTTTTGGGTTGGTGTTTCATCTAATTAATTCACAAAAAAATCTATTTTTCTTCATTTCTTCTAATTTCATAGTAACTTGATTGGTCCACAAACCATCATCGGTTTATATCTTACCATCATTGATTTACCTAAATGGTGTTGGTTCCATCTCTTTTGGTCATTTCACTTTGAAATATAGCATTCATCAAATTTTTTATTCTATCTCAAGTTCTCGAAACATCATCATATCCCCAGAGATCTCACATCATTTCCTAGTACATTTTCCATTATTTATTTTCATCAGTTTTGCCTCATTTGTAGAACTACTGATTTCCAATAGTAACCGATATCGGTTATCATAACCATCATCAATTCCTTTTAACTATCATCGGTCAAGTTGACCGTCAGCGCTTTTTATGTTTGATTTTTAATTAAAACACCAATTAGATTTACCTCCCGGAATTCATCCTTCTCCATTTTTGTTGTTTTCTATGTCATCTATAGAGTATAGTTTTACCAGTCAACACTAATTCACATGGTGTTGACTTGCAACCAAACCAATGCCCTTATATTTCACACTTGTCTTCAGATCACTCCCACATAGCACATCACCACCTTCCATCATATCGCTTATGGATCCAACTCAGCCCATCACCATTACTACTAGAGATGAGGAGTTTGCAAGAATCCTTGACTAGAATCATGTGGCCTTATAATACTATCTTTCCCACTCATCTACCCGAGACTCCTTGGGACAACTAGTGTATGACATGCTCATATCTATCCATCCTTCCCTTTTACCCACTTGTGCATCAGCTACCACTAGCTCAACACTACCCTCATCTAATTTACCCCATGTGGTCTCTCAGCTAGGCCCCATATCCATTATAGTTACTTTGCACCAACGACATCTATCACACCCGTGGTGTCGACCATTCCTTCACCAACCACCTTGAGCATGGCCCCATCTGCCCCCTTTTCCTTGTATATACCAGTTACATCATAACCACCCCTAGTGTCGAGACCCACACCCCATTTTAAAACCTCTTCCTTTCTATCCCTTAGTCTCTACCCCCAATTACCACAAGATTTGTTACAACTACCCCACCTATTTACACACATCACTAGCAACCCCCAATCTTGTATATCACTTATTCAAGATATCTTCTATCTGCATCTATCACCCCTTCATAGTTTTCTTATTTGGTACCCCCATATACCAGGATTCCATCCACATCATACACCCATCATCAACCTCCCTTTACTGTAGGAGGCTCCCATTCCTCACAACCCACCAATGATGTCATTAGGATGATGATGGAAAAGATGTAGACATAAAAGCATTAGTTTCCAAATCTTGGAACTCCTTAACTTATAACGAAATCTATAGTGAGCCTATTCATCCATCTATTCCAATTCTCCCATACCCCGTACATTGGGAAATGCTCAAGTTTAATCATTTCAATAGTAAATAAGACCAGCAACAACACTTGTGGTTGTTTAAACATGGGTACTATCTAATTTCCCATGATGATGCTTTACTCCTACGAACATTCCCCATGTCCCCGATAGGAGCCACCTTAGATTGGTACAATAGTTTACGCGAGACATTCCATCTACTCCTTTAACCAAGTGGCTTAAGCATTCTGGACCACTTCTCAATCAATGTAGTCAAAAATTCACCATGATGACCTATATGACACGACGATGACAATGAATATATCACAAATTTCGTTGATCCTGGTGAATTCTTATCAACCAATTAACGTTCTAGTTACCTCAAGTTGAACTTATACGATTATTCACTAGGGCTTGTGTCGATACATCTCACCATATTTTTAGGTCAAAACCTTCCATACCTTTGTGAAGCATTTATAATGGCATGAAAGCTGGAAATTCAAACCATTGAAGAAAAGAAAATCTAATTTCAAACAAAATGCTGCATTAAAATCAAATGATTCTTCTTCA
Source organism: Taxus wallichiana var. yunnanensis (assembly GCA_018340775.1). Classification (NCBI taxonomy): domain Eukaryota; kingdom Viridiplantae; phylum Streptophyta; class Pinopsida; order Cupressales; family Taxaceae; genus Taxus; species Taxus wallichiana. The sequence continues at coordinate 318,911,460 of CM031238.1, forward strand.
TCTTCAAAACCTCAAAAAAATTATTCAATAGCCAAAGGATTGCCAATGTGGTAGTTCTCAAAGATGGTCCATATCATCCATCTAATCAAGCCAAACCTTCCTCCAATATTTCTCTTGTTTATAGTTTTCGATTCTGGAGGGAACAAAAATGTACACTCCATTTGGAGATCCATATTCTTCGATCTTGGAAAATCTTCTTAAAGTCGAGCCATTACATTACCCTACATAAAACCTCATCTTGGTTTCAATCTCTCTCATCCTATGCGCGCATGTTATAAGGAACATGACTATTGTAATTATCATCACGTTAAAGGCCATAGGGACGATAATTACATAGCTTTTAAGAACATTCTCCAGAAATGTTGTATAAAGGAGATCTCATCCTGGACAACCCAAACGCCTTTGGGATATCAAAACTTTCATATCTTTAAGAATTTGTTCCCTAACCATACACCATCATCTAATCAAAATGGTGAACCTTCAACCAACAACAACAATGTCCGTGAATTCCACACTTGTTTTTGATATCATACCGTTGTTCCTCAATTTATACCTATTCCATCTTTTCAGAAATTATGGCATGAGATCCTCTACCCATGGAGGAGTATACCTCTTCCACTCCTTCACCCTCGAAGAGTCCCCTTCATCTCCCCCTCATCCAAAAAGGAGTCCACAATTTCTACTGATGTCATTTCATCGTCTACCTCACAACCTACTGAACAATCAATGGTATTAACTCTCCTACCCATAAGAGAATCATCATCACTCTCCCCTCCACCAAAAGAGAATTCTACCTCACCCCACCTACCATCTCTCCTACCTATGGGAGATCCAACATGAAATTACTTGTTGGGGAAAATTCTCCATTAGCATTCCAGGATCACACCGATCCGGTCTCGGATATTTTACCCACAGATTCCAAGGCTAACCAATTCCCTATCTCACAGACATATTTTATAGGGATTACCACTAAACTAACTACATTTCCTCTTATAGTAGTCCCATTTTTATGACTGGTGATCACTTGGATTATGTTGATAATTCCATGCTTTGGGGATATCTTTGGCTCCCCTTTTCAACTCAAATACAAATGTTTCTTACAAATACCTCCACAATCTATCCAAAGGTATTTCTAGCAACCAAATTGACCCTAACCATGCTTGTCAAAATGAATTCTTCTTTGTCACCTTTACCTACATTTGAACCTTTACCCATGACTAAAACCATTCCTATGCCTAAGAACCTACCAAAACATAAATCTTAGTCCACATCTAGACCCATCACTACCTTTGGTGTCATGTTGATGCTAAGCCATACCCAGCCACCCATCAAATTAGATTTAGCCACGTCTTCCCAAACCTACACAAAAATTGTTCCTCCACCTAAAAGGAAGACCCAACCTTCTAGGCCACATACACCAGTCTCACCTACCACACCTTTGTCACATTCACCCCTTTCATCCATCCTAGGACCTCACCCATCAACCTTGGCCAAACAACCCCCTACCCAAGGCCAATCAAAAGCCAAGTAACCTACCTTGTCATCACAATCATTTCTTACATCTAATTTACTTGCACAAAAAACACCCTTGCCCTCACCCATACATTTCTTACCACCTATACCTCCACAAACTACTATAACCCCAACTTTACCTATATGAATTCAACCCATACCTTCCACCCAACCTCTACCAACCACTTTAACTATAACTCTATTGTCTTCATGGGTAACCCATCCTCTTCCACCACATGCTTTCCCTTTTGCATCACGTACTCCCATCTCACCTTACCTAAGAAGGTGCAATCCAAAGGAAAGAACTCGCTACCCTCCAACAGGGTAGTTAAAATAACAACACCTTCCATTACTAGTTCTTCTACCACACTTTTACCCAAGCAGATACCATCAAAACCTAAGATAATACCATCAACCAAACCAAAGGTCAAACCCATTCCCCTCATATACCACACCTTCCCGACAATCATTTACACGTTTACCCAAACCAACGCCAACATTCTAGCCAACATCTTAGAGACCTTAGTCATCACATTACTTCCACTTAAGCCTTATGACCCCTCAAACAAAAACTAAAAGGGTTTGAAGAAACTAAAATTTGTGCCTACCATCGTGTGCCGGAAAATGAAATTAAGGTTTGTAAGGATCTCAAAGCCATTCTCCTCTAACTATGTCCTCTTAAAATAAATTTTAATGATGATGATCATCTTGATGAGGACCACATTACTGCGCCTTCACCTATCACCACATGCCCTTATCCATTACTTCTTCAATGACTGTGCCACCACCTCCACAACCCTTTTATCCACCTCCAAAATTTGATATCAATGTGTTCCATATCGGAGAGTTGGCCAAACCACCACCTAAATACCAAGTGCCCTACTCATTTCACAAGTTTCTTACCTTGCATTAAGTTTTTATCCATCATGTTGTTACACTACCCATGGCATACCTTCTCTATCTACTTCTTTCCCTCATATTAACATGATCCAAGTTTCCACTCACACCCAAAAGTAAAAAAAAGAAAAGAAAAATTAACTAGCCCATCAACCAATCCTGCTCCCAATATGCCATCTACACTGCACCCAAAATCACCATTCGAGGACCCACATACCCTATTTCGATATAGTAACCCATCATACAATGATAAAAAAACTACACCAATCCACTCTCAAAATGTCTTTGTACAATCTCATCTAAACCTATGAATCTCATTGATAAATCCTTATGGAGGTTTTACAATCCATCGAGGTTTTACCTAACGACCCCAAACCAAAGAGCCTCCATTCTCACCCCTCATCCAATAGCCTCTCTTACCAAATCATATACTTCTTCTACCCCCACGTAAACTCATCAAGTAGTTGTCCTCAATTTTTCTAAGGAGGAGATCATACCTCTCTAATCGATGACCCCGATCCCACCCTTTTATCTCAATCTATATCGATAATATACGTGTATGGCACATCATGATTGATGGCGGTGCTAGCATCAACATCATCTCCTCCAATGCATATAATCAAATGTGCATCCCTTTGAATTGCATGCATAATAACCCAGTTATGTTTTGCTCCTTTAATGATGCCATCACTTCCACCCTTGCACAATTATTCTTCACATTCATGTGGGCCCTCTCACTGTCCCAAAATAATTCTACGTCTTAGAGGTGGAGTTCTAGTATAACTTGTTTCTTTTCTGACCTTGGATTTGCATCATGGGTTGTGTTCCTTCAACTTAACAATGATGTGTAAAACTTGAACATGAAGGACATAACTATACCATCCCAGCTGACCCGTCACCCTTCAAAACCTGTAACATGTTATACTGACCTAATGATGTCCTTATACCAATTAAGGTATATACCACTACCCCCACTTCTCCTTCACCCACATACCCATCCACCAATGTTTCCGCCACCTCTCCCACACCTAAATCTTCTATTCATACTGTTGTCATGCACCCTCTCTGCAGCTAGCCCATCTACATCACAACCAATCGATACCCATCCTACCCAATTACCTAGTAATTTATCTATCCCTGCTACCCACATATCTACTACTAATCCCTTAGAGGGTGTTTTTCAATGCCTCACTGGGGGAGAACTACCTCTATAATAGAAACACATTCCTCGCTCTGCAAGAGTATGGCAACATACGCCAACATCCTCGTTATGATCATCGCATAAGAGAGGTTTTCCTTTATGGTCCTCCCCACCTTCGCATCAAATTAACACATGGGGGACTTAAAACTTCCACCTATTCACCTAAACTTCCATCCCAAACATGGTCATTTTCATCGACCTCTAATCTCTCAACTGATTTCCACTTCACCCACACTTTCCTTCACCATTGCGTATGGAAAGGCTTTGGTTTTTATGAACAAGGCCATCATACTATCATCTCGTGTACCACCTACAAGCACAAAGATTGCAATGGCATTGGCTTTTCCAAACCATCTTCAAAGAATACCCACATTGACATCATTGAGGATGATAAACCTTCTCCACCTTGTTCACCAACATCACCACCTTCACCCACGAGTCTATAGATCCCGAATCTATTCCTCCTAACTTTTTTTTCGTGAACACAATTTCCCTGGGACCTCTGACTTATCAACATGATGACAAGGTTCCCTCTTCTCTTCCCTTCCTATATCCTGACATGATCGATGATGATACACCTTCTATTAATGTCATTCAATGTTAGGATGATGAGTCTATCCTCACCTACCTTGGTGCGGAAGATTCTTATATTCACTGATCATTGCCTTCTGAGATGCAAACCATGTTAAATGAATCGACCATCGAAGTCAATATTAACACTCAGGATGACCCACACATTTTAAAGATAGGCCAATCTTTAGATGTCCTGAATAGGAAGCTTTTACTTCTTTCCTTTGGGATCATAACAATGCTTTTGCTTGGTCCTATGTTGATATACCTAGTATTGACCAAAACATTATGGTCCACAATATCATAACAATTCTCAAGCCAAACTCAGTAAAATGAAGCTATGAAAAATGCATCCTTGCATTGCCCTTCTTGTCAAAGAGGAACTTTAGTGCCTTCTCTTGGTTTCCTTCATCCTACCCATTGACTATCCCTAATGGATTTATAACATCATTCTTATCACAAAAGTGATAGGGGACTTCACATTTACACAGATTTCCATGACCTCAACTTAGCTTGTCCCAAAGATGAATTTCCTCTACCAGGTATTGACCAGCTAGTTGATCTCACCGCGGTCCATGAGATGTTATCACTCATGGATAGTTTCTTGGGTTATAACCAAATATTACTTGCCCCATAAGATCAACACAAAAATTCCTTCATCACTCCTTGGAGGGCCTTCTATTACCAAGTCATGCATTTTGGACTTTAAAATGTTGGTGCTACATATCAATAGGCTATGACTTATATCTTCCATGATCACATATTAGAAGATTACATAGATGACCTTCTTTCCAAATCCAAAAATTTGGTCAAATAACTTACGAGTTCTTAAGGTCATCTTTGACCACCTCATCAAGTATTGTGTTAAGCTTTAACCTAAGAAATGTATCTTCGTTGTGCTCTCAAGAAAGCTCCTTGGTTCCATCATTTCTTTGCATGACATAGAATTTGATCCTGCTAAAGTAAAGTCTATTGTCGAAATGCCTCTTCCTACTAATCTCTACTAAATTCAAATTTTGCAAGGTAAGTTTTAATCTATTCATTGGTTTATTTCACAACTTTTCGACCGATGCCAACCATTTCATCCTCTCCTTGAAAAGAACATCTCCTTCAAATGGGATGATGAATGCCAAAATCCTTTGATGCATTTGATGGGTCATTGTATTCTCCGATCATTTAACTAACTCAATCTTCCATTAGTGTCATTATAAACCGGGGTTGTGTCTTAGGCTATATGAAATGGATTTTTATGTAACTAGTTTTCCTATTGGGTCTCTTATTGGGGGTTATTGTGAGATTTTCCTTAGTTTGTTACTAATATATGGAATCTTAATATAAATCTATGGAATTTAGTTTCATGATGAAATGAAGTTTAAAAATGGGACTTCTAATTTAAATGGAAATGCACACATATAATCTGAAAGAACGAAATTGAAATTACACACTCATAACTAAGAATCAGTAGAAGTAAAAGCATATGCTAAGTTAAACTTTTTATAAAAGGAAACACACATTCTGAATAGAAATTCCAATAGGAAAAGAAAATACATTCAAACTGAGATTGAAAGAAATTGAAATAAAGATTACAGTGAAACTTATCAGAAAACTAGATGTGCATGTAAGTGTAAACAACCTCCTATCTCCTTGGTCGAGTGGGCCCTTGCTCTCCCTTGGGACAGAGGAAATCTCTACATATTTTAGATCCTCAAAATGAAACTTACTTATATTAATTCAAACACATTCCATAACATATCTAATACATGAAAAGGAGAGTTCTCAATACCATAGGCTATGTATTGCAGAGTATATAAAAATAACAGCTACTATCATGTTCTTAAGAAGGTGTCTTTATATAGACACAAATAGTTACATAATTCACCATAATAGGCATCACTAACATCTCCCACTAATAAACATTAACCACGACTCATAAATTCTTATGGGACTGTTAGAAACAAGTCCCATACTTATAGGTTGATGGGTGGAAAAAGTATCTTGCTCCCACATTCCAGCTCCAAACTCGGACCTCTTAATTACATCGGCAATAAACGTTCATCATTTCCCTGCACACATCATCACATTTCCCTCACGAAGATAGTTAGTAGGAGGTTATATGGTAATCAGGTTGCATGAACAAAGGAAAGGAAAATGCATCAAACTCGCTAAGATATAACTATACAAAGCATCCCCATGCATTAGCAAATCATATCTAAATGACAATTTATTAACCATAGGAATGACATAAATGAGCCAAATAATGCACTCATCAGCCTTAAAACAATACCTTCTCCAACCACCGGTGCTCATTCCTCCTAAGGAGGACCAACCCATTTACCTATACATTTATGCTACTTGATCATTCCTTAGGTGTCATGGTCATTCATCATGATAAGAAACACTAGGAGAAATAAGTTTATTACATAAGTTGTACCCTTTTGAACTATGAAACTAGATACATCCATGCTAAAAACGTTTCTTGGCCTTAGTTTTTTTGCCAAGAAACTTCGTCATTACTTAATAAACCAAAAACCTTTTTCATCACTATTCGGGTGTGGAGATTTTTTTGGTCTTCCTCTCGAATCAAAATTGAAGTGTTGGAGTTCAAATGGTTAAGTTTGGAGACTTCAAGATCATTTTGCAGTCATCTTTTGTGACGTTACTATGATGTTGTTGCTAAGTTGTAGTTAATTGGTCATCGTTGTGACAATTTTTCCACCATGGGAAGATGAAATATTATGAATTTCATACTTCTAAGGTCAGGTTTAGGACTTCTTAAAATGATTTTAATCTTATAAATATAGGTGTTATGGTATCTTGAAGATATCTTTATTTTTCAAGAGATCTTGAGTCTTAATGATCAAGAGGTGATCAAGAGTGATCAAGGTTAAGCAATTGGGTGTCAATTGTGGTTTAGATGTGGTTCAACATCTTTTGAATTTTGTTGTGAGTTCATAAGCGAGAGAATACTTTGTGAGAGTTTTTTTACTCTTGTTGATAATAAAATTTTAGCAAGTTCTTGGTGGACGTAGCCCACATTGGGTGAACCACGTTAAATCTTGTCTTGTCTTCTTTTGTGCATTATTTATTTATGTTGTTATCTTTTTGCAAGTATAATTTTGCTATATAGTTTCCTCTCTTGTTGTGATTTAAAGAATTGTTTCTGTATATTTGTTCATTGATTCCTAACAACTGGTATAAGAGCTTTGGTTGTTTTTTTCTAAAGTGGTAAATCATAGGAAAGTGTAGATTGAGTGGGAGCTATGGCAGATGAGGCCGGATCGAGGGTTTAGAATTTCAATGGGAAGAACTTCTTTTATGGAAGATACAAATGGAGGATTACTTGTATCGAAGGACCTACATGTTCCTTTCTCTAGAAAAGCAAGGAAACCTACAACTATGTCGGATGAGGATTAGGAGTTGCTAGATAGAGAGGCACTCGGGGAAATTCGGTTATGCCTTGCATCTTCGGTTGCTTTCAACATATCATAAGAGAAGACCACAAAATGTCTCATGAGTGATTTGGGGAAGTTATATGAAAAACTCTCTGCCTCTAATAAAATATTTTTGATGAAAAAGTTATTTAATATGAAGATGTCTGAAAATGGTTCTGTTGTTGATCATTTGAATGAATTTAATACGGTTGTGATTATGTTAAACTTGGTAAAAATTTACTTTGATGATGAGGTCAGGGATTTTTTGATATTTTTCTCCTTACAAGATAGTTAAGACAACTTGGTTATGGTTATAAGTAATTCAGTCTCTAATAATTCAAAGCTAAAGTTCAAGGATGTAATAGGTGTGACCCTAAGTGAGGAAATGTAAAGGAAGAGCACTTTGGAGATTCTTCTACTTCTGGAAACACTTTGGTGGTGGAGATCGGGGAGACAAAAGAACATAGGGAATGGTAACCATAGACAGTCGAATGATCACGAAAGGTCAAATTCCAAGAGCAACATAGAATGTTGGTACTATGGGAAGGTTAGTCATGCTAAGAAATATTACTAGGCTCTTCAGGATAAGAAGAACAAGGAGGAAATTATAGAGGTAAATGTGGCAGCAAGTGATGTTTTTCAAGATGACTTAATTCTTTCTTTAGATAATATTACTGAGTCTTGGGTGTTAGATTCAGGGGATTATTTCCATGCCACCCCACATAGACATTAATTTATTAATTTTGTTTAAGGAGATTTTGGACATGTATATCTTAGTGATGATGAACCATGCAACATAGTAGGGAAAGGTGTGTTCAAGTGAAAATCTAGAATGGGAACACATGGATACTTAAGGACATCAGGCATGTGCCTAAGTTGAGGTGGAACTTAATATTAGTGGGTCAGCTAGTTAGTGATGGCTATATAGTCAGTTTTACAAAGTGGATTCTTGGAAGGTTACCAAGGGAGCTCTTGTAGTTGCAAGAGGTAAGAAAACTGGAACTTTATATTTAACCAATGGTGTTGATTATTGTAATTTAGTTGTTGTAGATGGAGATGAAAATTTTTGGCACCAAAGACTCAGTCATATGAGTCATAAGGGCATGTAGATTATAAAGGACATGTTTCCCAGTTAAAGGAGTTAGATTTGGACTTCTCTCGAGGACCGTGTGTTTATGGGAAATAGAAATAGGTGAGATTCCTCAAGTTTGGACCTACCAAGAAGGAGGATAAGTTAGAGTTAGTGCATACAGATGTATGGGGGACAACTAAGGTAAAATATATTGGTGGTTCATGTTATTATGTCACTTTCATTAATGATGAAACTAGAAAAGTTTAGGTATATTTCATTAGAAATAAATCTTATGTTTTTGAAACTTTCAAAAGATGGAAAGCCTTGGTTGAGAATGAAACAAGTCTCAAGTTGAAATGTCTTAGGTCGGATAATGGAGGGGAGTATTGCAACAATGAATTTCTATATTAATATTTAGTAAATGGGATCCGTAGGAAAAGAATGGTTCCAAATACTCCACAGGAAAATGGAGTGTCAGAGAGAATGAATATGACAATCATGGAGCGTGTTAGGTGCATGAGGTTACATGTGGGGCTGTCACTCATGTTTTTGGTGGAAGCGGTAAGCACAATTGTTTATCTAATTAACAGAGGACCCTCTATGGCCTTGGATGGAGGTATACCTGAGGAGGCTTGGTCTGGTAAGAAAATTGATTACTCATTTCTTAGAGTATTTAGATGTGAGGTATTTTTTCACATTGATAAAGACGATAGGACCAATTTAGAGGCTAATTCTAAGAAATGAACCTTTGTTGGATATGGTGAGGATGAATTTGGTGTCTGTGTTTAGAGTATTTCGGTCTAGAGATATTGTCTTTAATGAAAAATTCATGTATAAAGATCAGTTGTAGGAACATAAAGAGGAATCAAAGAAAGAATACATAGTGTTAGAGGACATTGTGGACAACAAGGTGTCCAAGGGGCTGGTTTAGGTGTAGCATGTTCCGACACAACAAGTTCAAGAACCTACTCATCAAGAACCCCAAAATCCTGAGATGAGAAGGTCTTATAGGGTAAGAAAGGAACCTAAAAGATTTAATCCATCTTTGAATTATTTATTTATCACCGATGTGGAGAGCCAAAGTTATTTGAGGAAGCAGTAGGTAGATGCTAGGAAGAAGTGGGAGTAGGCCATGGATGAAGAGCATAGATCTCTTATGGAGAACCAGACTTGGGATCTCAAGGTGTAGCTACTCGAGGGAAATAAAGCATTATAGGATAAATGGGTGTACGAATCAAATAGGAAGATAGAGGTAGGAAAAGATACAAGGCCTAGTTAGTGGTCAAGGGATTTCTATAGAAGAAAGGTATAGACTTTGATGATTTTTTTCTCCTATTGTTAAAATGAATTGTATTAGGATTGTTCTTGGTTTAGTAGCACTAGAAGACCTACACTTAGAGAAGTTGGATGTATAGATTACAGTCCTTCATGGTGAGTTGGAGGAGGAATTTTATATGCAGGTAGCTACGGGGTTATGAGGTCAAAGGGAAGGAGAGGTTAGTGTGCAAATTAAAGAAGATCTTGTATGGCTGAAACAAGCTCCACGAAGTGGTACAAGAAGTTTGATAGTTTTATGCAAGGTCGGGGTTACTCGAGGTGTCACTCGGACCATTGTGTGTACATAAAGAAGTTTCTTGATGGTAGTTATATTATTTTGTGCCTTTATTTGGATGTTATTCTTGTTGTAGGGAAGAACATGCAAGAAATAAAGGTACTCAAGAAGCAGATAGGTGACTCCTTTTCTATGAAGGATTTGGGGTAGCAAAACAAATCCTTAGTATGAGAATAACTCGAATAAGGAGAAGAATCTGATATTATCTCAAGAAGAGTACATAAATAAGGTCTTGGAAAGGTTTAGTATGCAGGATGCTAAATCGGTTGGTACTCCTTTGGTAGGTCACTTTAAATTATAAAAGGAGCAGAGTCCCAAGACTAAGGAGGATAGAATATAGATGTCCAAGGTACCATAATCATCAATAGTTGATAGCTTGATGCATGTTATGATATGCACTAGGCTTGACATTTCCCACATAAGGGGAATAGTGAGTAGGTTTATGAGTGATCTAGGTAGAGAGCACTGGAAGGAAGTGAAGTGGATCCTTCGGTATTTGAGAGGGACCATGGGAGAAACATTTTGTTTCGGTGGATCATACACTACATTGCGTGGCTATGTAGATTTATACATGGTAGGATATTTGGATAGTAGGAGGAGCATGACAGATTATGTATTTACGATTGGTGATACAATGGTGAGCTAGATTTCATGGTTACAAAAGGTTGTGGCTTTGTCAACCACAGAGGCTGAGTATGTTACTACCACAAAGGAAAGCAAGGAGATGATTTGGCTACAACAGTTGCTTGATGAGTTGGTTCATAAGAAGGAAGTTGGGAGACTACAAAGTGATAGTTAGAGTGTTATTCATTTGACAAAGAACTCCACTTTCCACTCTAGGATGAAGCACATTCAACTAAGATATCATTTCATCACGGAAGCTTTTGAAGAAGATAATTTGAAGCTAGAAAAGATTCATACTAGTCAGAATCCTCCAGATATGATGACCAAGGCAGTCACAAGGCATAAGTTGAAGTTTTGTTCAACTTTGATTGGCCTTCATGGTTGATAATGAAGGGTTGAGAACTTTTCTTAGTGAAAAAATCTCCAAGTGGGAGATTATTGGGATGTGGAGCATTTTTTGGTCTTCTCGAGTCGGTATTGAAGTGTTGGAGTTAGAATAGTTAAGTTTCGAGACTTTAAGAGCATTCTACAGTCATCTTTTGTGACATTATTGTGACATCGTTGTTAACTTGTTAACTTGTTGTCAACGTTGTGATAATTTTTCTAGCCGTGGAAGATGAAAAATTATGACTTTCAAACTTTTAGGGTCGGCTTTAGGACTTCTTAAAAGGATTTTAATCCTATAAATAGAGGTGTTATGGTATCTTGAAGATATCTTTAGTGTTCAAGATGTCTTGAGTTTTAATGATCAAGAGGTGGTCAAGAGTGATCAAGGTTAAGCAATTTGGTGTCAATTGTGGTTTAGATGTGGTTTAACATCTTTGGAATTTTGTTGTGAGTTCATAATCGAGAGAAGATCTGTGAGAGTTTTTTTACTCTTTTTATAATAAAATTTGATAAATTTCTTGGTGGACGTAGCCCACATTGGGTGAACCACGTTAAATCTTGTCTTTTCTTCTTTTATGCATTATTTATTTATGATGTTATATTTCTGCAAGTATAATTCTTCTATATAGTTTCCTAGTCTTTGTGATTTCGGAATTGTTTCGTATATTTATTCACTAATTCCTAATAGTCACTAACACCCACCCCTTACATTATATGTATGCCAAACCCTACCAACATCAACGTGTCACATGTTGGGTCATGCTTCTCACAAACCTCAACCTCGAATTCATCCATCAAAAATCTATCAAGGGCTAAACCATCGCTAACCAACTTGCAGATGCACCCCTTTCCGGAAATCAACCCTCTAACTTTGATTTTCTAGATGAATCCATTGCTACCCTCTCTTTGGATGATACCATTTACCAAATGAACTTATTCTTTGATGGTTCCAAATGTCGCATGGGGGTGGTGCAGGCATTATCCTCATTCCTCTTGATGGTGAACCTATGCCTTTATCTTTCAAATTAGATTTTGATTGCACTAACAACATCACCGAATATGAAGCACTCGTATTAGGCCTTCAACCCACCATTACCCTAGATGTTAAATCAATTAATATCTTTGGTGATTCCCAACTAGTTGTAAACCAAGTCAATGGTATATACCATTTTTGTAAAGAAATACTCCAAAAGTATAAACACCATGTCAACATACTTTTGACTACCTTTTACCGTTAGAAACTTAAAACCACCCCAGGTTCTACTAATGAATTTATAGATACCATGGCCTATTTGGCTTCTCAGATACCCACTTCACTGCCGACTCCAAAATCTTTGTCATGACACAAATTTTGTAATAACCTTCTTACTTATCTTGAGATGTCAACTCCTTGAACCGTTGGACTCGACCCACATGATCTTTAGTATAAGTAGTTTTCAAACTACCTTTCCCATTCCATTCGCCTCTTGATATTACTCGTAATGGAAAACACACCTTTCTTAAAAGTGTTTATTTATATGTCATCATGGGTGTTCTTCTTTATAAATGAGGCTTTGATGGTATTCTCTGCGATGCCTTACCGGTTTCAAAATTCCATACACCATCAAAGAAGTTCACAAAGGAATTTTTGAGGTCACTTTAGTGGCTTCATTGTCACTAAATGCATTCTTTTCCTAGGCTATTATTGGCCAACCCTAAACTATGATTGTTGTGCCTATGTAAAATGTTGTGTGAAAGGTTAGCAATGTGCTAATCTTCATCCAATACCTATTCATGCCTTACAGGTTGCACGAGACCTTTGGCCTTTCTCTCAATGGGGTTTGGATCTTGTTGGAGAGATCAATCCTCATTCTTCACAATGCCATCAATGGATTATAACCGCTATTGAATACTACACTAAATGGGTATAATCCATCCCCCTCATTTCTACAAAAGCTAATAAAATTTGTGAATTCATCAACCATCACATTATTTGTCACTTTGGTGTCCCTCACCACCTCATCACTGATAACGGAAAGCAATTAAAAAAACCCTATGAAGGCTTTGTGACACTTTTGGCATTCAAATCAGTTTCTCTTCACCTTACTACCCACAAACAAATGGCCAAGAAGAATCAACCAATAAAACCTTGAACAAAATTCTTATGAAAGTAGTTGACAATACTGGGAAGGATTAGCATACACACATTCCTTTCACCTTGTGGGCTTATTGCACTAGTATTTACACTTCAAATGCTACCACACCTTTCTCTTTGGTATACGGTACCAAGGAAATCTTTCCTCTCAAAGTCCAAATTTCATATCTCCACATCTCACTCCAAGACATGCTCAACAATGATGACTTTTGTTAGGACTGTTTGACACAACTTGAGTTATTAGATGAATGTTATCTCAATGCCATTAATCATCTCCAATTCTAGAAAAAAACATAACAAATGTGTCATGACAAATGTGTCCATGAGTGAAACTTCAATTTTGGTGACCTCATCCTAAAGGAAAATCAGCATGTAACTAAAGAAGAGAAAAGTAAACGGGAAAATTTACTCCTAATTGGATTGGACCCTATATTTTTACTCATACCTATGGATTAGGTGCTTATCGTTTGTCTTCACTCAAAGGTAAACCCAAACCTGAACCCCTGAAAATCTTGTATCTTTGACCATTCTATTGTTGAATCAAATCCTATATCACCTTCTCTTTATTTTAAGCTCGTCCCTTGAGCACCCTTCACTTTTCATTTTACCTATTCTTGCAGTCAATGACTAAACAAAAATCATGTGATTACCTATCAAATTTTTGCCTTATCTTCAATATGAGTATCACAACTCTACTCATGGAATGGTTTTCATGGATACTTTTGTCTTTTTCAAGATGGAATCCCATGGTTGTTCATCGATTAAAACCATCTCTTTCATAGTTAACCTATGTGTGCTATGGTTGTTCTCCTCTAAACAAGAGACTAATCTTGCTCTATATTATTGTCCATGACTTAAACATCCAAAAAGAAAAATAATGTCAAAAATAAAATGGGATTCAACTCCTTGAGTCAAAATTCCAGCAACGAGATGACTCCCTCAAAAGGGACATCTCTTCTCTCTATCTCGCCACTATAAATAGACTGCTCCCTCAAAGGACAGCTATACAAAGCTATTGCAAAAATAAAATAAAATATTCATAATCTTCTCGTATCAATCAACTTCACGAAAAACCTCAAGGAGATAATATACTCATCCCATGTAGACTTCCCACATCAATTAGTCTATCAAACACAAAATAAAAAAGAGAAAATGATAACTTTTTTATCATGGACTTGCCTATTTTGATCATGGGTTTCTTGCCAAGTAGACATGTTGTCTTACACCAAGTTACGCTAAAACCAACCATTTTCACCTCATTTCCTTTTCATCCTAATCTCCTACCTTCTCAAGTCACTTTCCACAAAATTGACATTTCGTGATCATGTGATTCTCTTCACCCTTAGCATAGTCAATCATGCAATGCCTTTATGGTTTTATGTTCATAAGCCCACCTTTTGTATGGTTGACATGTTATGGTTCTTCTAATTAGGTGAATCTTTTAGTCACCTTTTACCGTTCACCTTCTCCATTGCTTTCTGATTTTCCTATACAGATTAGACCATTGACACCTAAAATTTAAGAATTCCTCTTTCACCAACATCACCATGCCTAAATAACCTAAAATCAACCATGTCTAACTGACCTATAATCAATCATACCTAAAAACCTACCAACTCGGTCATTTGCTTCACCATATTCTTCCCTAGATTAAGGGAGAACTACATCACCGAGGCCCCTTTTCACCGAGGATATATAGGTAGAACTTCAGGGCATGGGGCCTTGGAGGTTATCTCGACCACTCTTTACCCTAACCCATTTTCCCCATTTTTTGTTAACATTCTACCTTACTTGGTTTCCATTTTTCACCACACTTGGAAGTTAAACAATCTATAAACATACATATCTACCATTTTATGACATCATTCAAATATCCAATCAATCATTTCAGATTTCAATGACATCAAATATTTGGAAATTTACAAAATAATGTACATATGCATCATCATTTATGGTCCATACTACCAAACTAGGGAATTACATCAAACCCAAAATATGACCAAACCATGCCTATATCTGAATCCATCATGCCTATTTGACATTGACTACCTAACTCATCTAAAATCAACCATGCCTAACTCACCTAGAATCAACCATGCCTAACTCATAACCTCGACTCAATCATGCCTAAATTACCTAATTCCCATAACATACACCAATAACAATGAAAATTAAAACACAATTACATCATCCATGCAATAAATATCATCATCTATATCACTAGGAAAAAGTTTGTGTATTAATACACATATACACAGATACACATACAAACAAGTATCTCAAATCGCTTAGATACAACTGTAGACACCTAAAATTGGTTACCTAATTTAGTGTCCCTCACATTTGTTTACCTTCTCGGTAACCCGGCACGTTCATATCACCATTACCCCCTTGGGGTATTATTCAATTTGTGATTTAAACACCTATCCTAGGTTTAATTCACCCCATTATGTTTTACCCATGAGTAATTAAATATTAACTATTCAATTACACCTTTTTACATATATCCTAACCACTTATCTACCCCATATCTATTCTATCCATATATCCCCCCTATTTCTCCTCCTCCCAAACCGAGCAGTGGGATATTTCCCATATTTGAGGTGAAAGGATCACTCTCATCTTTCCAGAAATCACTCCTTTTGGCCATTTCGGAGTCTGTTCCCTGATCGGCGCCGACCAGTACTTTTCGGTCGATACCAATTTTTTGAATGGCACCGATTTCATCTCAGCACCGACACAAATAGAGGCCCGAACTCGGTTTCGGTTAGACAGTTAGATGGCGAGATAGACAGTGAGTTAGATAAAGAGAATGAGAGAGTTTTCGAGCATCAAGTCTGAGCATTATCTATCAAGTGAGAGTGAATCCTGTCCAAACCAATCCCTAAGAGGAGTACCGTTACTCTACTCCTGCCACATCGACATCATGAGTCTTCATCGATCTCTTGGTGACTCTGTTCCTGCATCTAGCATAGGTGGAGCCTTGTCAGTATCCCTACGACACTTGCAGATCTAGCGGAGATCGACGATCTAGCCTCCACTGTTTGTTTCTCAATCTTCTTGTAAATTTTCCCAAGTCGACGCCGATTTATATTAGTTGATGCCGACTGCATCAATTGATGCTGATTTGAATCAGTCGATGCTGATTTTCCTAACCGACGCCAGATCAGCCTGTAGATAGGTAAAAGGACTCAGGTAACATTAATCCAGCATTATTTTCAGAATTTCCTGTTTCCTGCTGCTTTCTATCCACTGTTTAGATTCAGTTTATTATTTTTGATCAGAAAATCTAGTCATTTACGTACATATTTTATCATGTATGCTTCTTTCCTTAATTAAAAATGTGGACTGACATCCGCCGAGGGAGCTTATCGCTTCCTGACCCGCTTTTCAGCAGTCCACCCAAATATCTTTTAATGTTGTCTTTTTCTGTCAAGCATCTGTGTCTCGTAGGTTTCTTGGATCTACTTTGCAGGATCACTCGTGTGTGCCCGTCTTGTCTACATCGGCTTTCTTTTCCATCTACATCTTCGGATCTGTCATTATCAATCGTATCGATTTCATTTGAGTTTTTCAGGGTTTTTGTGTTTAGTTTGGTACATTAACTTGGATAGGTAACAAGTGCAAAATTCTTGATCTACATTCTGGCACACCCGGTGGGACCCAACCAAAGTCCCTTATTGGTAAGTTCATTTCTTTTCCAGTTTTGAGCTTTTGTTTTTCAAAGAGTAGAAAATTTTTCATTTGATTTCAAAATTGCATTTTTTTTATCCATCTCTTTATGCAAGAGTTGTTATTTTCTCAAAGGTTTTTTTTTTTTAGTTCTTTGAAATAGAAATTTCCATTCTCATTTATCATCTGGATATATCTTTCTGGATTGGTTTGTGTGTTTGCTTAACCTTTTCTTATGGAGCGCTTTGCTTGTTCATGGGATTTTTTGAGGGGAAGAGCTCAACAACGTGCTTTTTGAAGTCCACATACCTTAGAGAGATAAATATACAGTATTTCTCTTTTACGGTGTTTTTCTCTTTTAGGAACTAAAAAAAAAAAAAAAATGAAGACTTTGTTTGTTTGTTTTCTCATCACATTCAAACATTTCAATTTTGGTGCTTAAAAAGAATTTAATCGCATTTGGGAAATAATTTGTTTGACTTGTCCTCATCGAAAACAAACACTTCACTTTTAAGTGCTTAAAAGAACTCTTTCTTCCTCATTTCTGCTTGTGTGTTTTTCATCTAGTTTTAATTAGGTTGGAAAATTTATCAAAATCGGTAGTGACATTATTTGATTTTTATTTTTCACCCTTGCACACAAAGCCAAAATCACTAGGTATAAAGCATTTAAACAAGAATTCCTCCCTTGGCCTCGCCTACTTAGAAGTGACATCCAAGAGGAAGAGCCTACGTGGTACTCGGGCCGTGCTATAAATTCACGGAAGTTCTAGTATATATTGGCAAAGCACCCGACTCCCTTATCGCAGCGGTGTGTGAAGTGCGGGGTAGGCCCCTATATCAAGCCACGTATCGGTCTTTTACTAAAGTGCCTTCGGGACTCCTCACCAAACATTCCCCAAACCATCCTTAGTTTGGCTATCTGAGTAGTTCCTGTTCTAAAAAGCCTTCCCTAACATTTTCTTTCTTAAAAGCATAAAAATTTAAAAGAGATAATCACCTACGCTGCTTGATTTATCTGTGCATTAGTTAGGTCAATCTTATTTTTTTCGCTATATTTTTGCTTGTTTATGATGGTCATCACTCGATTACAATCTAGAAGAATGGCTCAAATGACCCCTTCTTCCTCCGAGATCACCACTACTGTGGATGTTTCGGCACCCCCCAGATCTTCCTCGGGACCGCTGTTAGTTGGTTCCCCATCTTGGTCATATAATCCTTTCTATCAGCCTAAAGCAATCCCTTCACGTCCAGCTTCCCTTCCCCATCCTTCGTAAATATCATCTCGCTTCGACATAGAGTATGTTCCTCATGGGGACCCTAAATTTCAGGCACTCCTTGATCGCAATCCAGTAGCCCTTATGGACTATCTAGTACATAAGTCCATTCAAATATCTGATCAGGG
This sequence comes from Taxus wallichiana var. yunnanensis, assembly GCA_018340775.1. Lineage (NCBI taxonomy): Eukaryota > Viridiplantae > Streptophyta > Pinopsida > Cupressales > Taxaceae > Taxus > Taxus wallichiana. The sequence continues at coordinate 318,929,976 of CM031238.1, forward strand.
ACCACCAATCCAACAAATTTATGATTATCCTCATGAACCATCCCAGGATTTTGTAGAACAGTTGGCCTCCTTTTTCTCACCTTGAACCACGGAAGAGGGTGGCGCACCTGTACCTCCTTTTTCTCTTCCACCAACCATGACGACTAGTTCTCAAATAGTCTTGCCTATTCCTAGCCGCAATTACCTCGGCTATCCCACAACCTACTTCTGAGAAGTCTTCTACCTTAGCTATAATGGGCACATCTGCACACTCACAGATTGCTGTTAATTCTTCTATGCCATCTATTACGTCTCAGGGTCAGTATCTCTTGGTGAATCAACCCCTTTCGCGAGTCAGTTGGTTCCTTCTTCTCATCCTCCACCTCATCTTTCTTCCAATGCTCCAGCGACAATGACCTTTACCCATCCTCTAGCATCGGCACCCTTAATAACCAATCCAATCAATCAAAAGCCTCATTTAGACTTTGTTCCCCACCATGTCTAATCAAGTCAACACCCATGTTCCTCAATCCATTCCGATTCAATCAACAAGTGTAGGAGCCCATCAATCACAGGCTCCATCTTTCATTCAACCACCTTTTCTCAACCACTTGTCATCTCACAACTTGCCTATCTATACACAGGATCCTTCACAACAAATACCTCATTAGGCGTCACCCAGAACACCTGGTTATTCCTCTTACCATCTTGTTAATCAACAGATGAATCCCCATTAATGCCTCAACAAAATCCACCATTTGCTTCTTATGTAGGCATATACCAAAGATACCTCTCCTCAATCTGACGTGGTCCAAATTCTTTTCAAGAAAATCATAGACCTGGAGGCATCCACCAAAGGGGCTCGTCCCTCATACTCTTTTGAAGAAGTATGCAATGAACCGATTCATCCATCAGTGGCTTTTAAGCCTTATCCTCCCCAATGGGAACTTCCTAAATTTTCAAATTTTCATAGTTGGGAGGACCCTCAATAGCATCTGCGAGCATTCAAACATGCTTGCTACCTTATAGTCTAGGATCAGGAGCTTATGCTCCGTACTTTCCCTATGTCTCTCGTCAGGACCTACTTTAGACTGGTATAATAACATTCCCCAACATTCCTTGTTTTCTTTCTCTCAATTGGCTTAGATGTTTGTTGAAAACTTTTCGATAAATATCACACATAAGATCTCAATTACAGATCTTTATAACATTCATCAATTTGATGATGAGTCTATTACAGACTTTATCACTTGTTGGAGAGGGATAATAAACCAATTGTCTTTCTCCCTTCCTCAATCTCAACAGATCGAGTTGTTTACTCGATCCTGTGCTAATCATATTTCTTCCACCTTAAGGATCTAGACCTTTCACACATTTGAAGAAGCCTTTACGATGGCACACAAACTTGAATCTCGTGCCATTGAACAAGGGAAGTTAAAACTTCATTCTAAATCTAAACCAGATTTTTCTCGGTTTACAAAATCAAACCCTTCCACTTCTAAAGACAAGAATCAGGGATCCACCAACGCTATCATATTAAAAACACCACGAGCCGATAACATTTCTAATCAAACACCACAAAAAGACTCTTCATCTTCTCGAAAAGGACCCTCGTCATCTCGATCTTTTACTTCGTTGGGGGAATCATATGCCTCTATCTTGGAAAAAATGTTGGAAGTTCACATGATCGAACTTCCCCCTATTAGAAATTTTGATGAAAGCCAAGAACGTCCATTCTAGTATAGGGAAAATGACTTCTGTCATTATCATAGAACCAAAGGTCATGACATTGAACGATGTCAGACCTTCAAGAATCTTGTCCAAAAATTCATTGATAAAGGCAAGCTCATTTTGGATAACCCAAATGCTCCCCCAAATTAGGTGCTTAACGTGTTTAAACAACCTTTTCCCAATCATTCCCTGAACCATGATGCTTCAGGTCTCAAAAACCAAACACTCATACTATCAGCTTCATTTCTACTGAAGAATCTTCTTCTAAACCTAAGCCATCTTCGAGCACATCGATAGAATCAGAACCTCCTACCGCCACTCCGCTAATCGCTGGGATTCCACCATCTTTAGACAACCCATCTTTGAGTATTCCCACATTGTTAGAGACAGATTCACCTCCCTCTACCTCTTTATCTAATCTTCCATCTATGCCTGAGATAGTGTCATCCTCATCTGTCTCATCGTCAGACATCCTTTCGATGCTCGAGACATTTACATCCCTTCGAGTTTCCACTACATCTACATCTACTTCTGTTTCTCCCATTTTCACTGCAACTATGCCATTGGTAAACATACCTATAGTTGTACCAACTTCAACGGAAGTGTCTTCGATTTTAACTCTTCCCGCTCCTTTCCCACAGTAGTTACACCCACAATTACTGTACCAGAAGTATCTCCCTCACAAGGAACTACTTCTTCATCATCCACTTCTTCCGTCATTGATACTATTTTTCCTATTAAAGGGAAATCTAAAGAAATAGTAATGGCACCTACACTCTCGGTTCCTGAACTTAAACCGAGACAACTAAGATCTAATGATACATCATCCATATCTCCCCATTTTCTTCCCCCAAAAAGGTTACAGTCCCCTTATGCGGTTGAAGTTGTCACCATCCCTGAAAAAGGAAAACCCATATTTCAAACCATCAAGACTCTTGGTGCTTTCCCTCAAAAATCTCTCTCTACGCCTCATAAAAGATTGGATTTGTCTACGGAGAAGGCGTCTTCTTCTATAACACCATCAAAACCATCATCTTCTTCTACAACACCATCTTCACCAATGCCTCGTAAAGTGGACTTACCTACTAGAAAGGCATCACCTCTCTTATCAGGACCATCGTCTTCATCCCCAAAAGACAGGGCACCTATTGTTCCTCCGATCAGACATACTTTGGGAGCTTCCTCTTCATCTAAATCGGCATTATCTAAATCATCATCTGTTTCGATCAAGCAACCTTCTTTATTTCTGAAGACCACAACACTTGTTACATCTCCATCATCTTCCAAATCTATCTTAGGAGCTCCTCCACCACCGAAATCAATCCAGTATCACTCACTTCCATCTCAAGTGCCCAAGGCTACTCCTCTCGATGTCCGAAAAGGTAAGACGATCCCTAAAAAGACTCAAAACCAGACATGCAGGTTCTTTTACCTTGGTAATATGTTGAGGTAAAAGAGGCACCTTCGTCATCTCTGTCCTCATCTTTGTCTACCGGATTCTATACTGAAATTCTTCACCAACTTATCCAAGCTTCATCCATATCCCTTCCCCCGATCAAACCCTATAATCCTAAAGGAGTAAAACCTTCCTGGTTCAACTCTGATTTGATTTGTGCTTACCATCGCACTCCGGGTCATGACACCGAGGGATGTAAAGCTCTTCAATCTATCGTTAACAACCTCTTGGAAGAAAGTGATCTTCTTTTGGAAGAGGAGGAGGAACAAGTATCTCGTTGTTGTCCCAACTTCATCTGAGCCTCAACAGTCCACTCAGACCTCTAGTTCTGTTAATTCCACTATGGATGATCTTCCACCTTCTCAAATCGACACAATTCATATCGCCACTAGAACCCGATAGTATGATAATCCATCATCATCTACAACATCTCGACCATGGGTTGTCATTTCTACAGCCCCAAAGGAACTCTTCCTTCCTCATCAGCCTCAAGACCTCAGGTCTCTATTCGTGCTTCACCTCGGCTCAAATTCCCATGTCATTTGAGGAGAGTGTTATGAAACAACTCACCCATGCTCCGGTCAAAATGTCTCTTTTTGACCTCATTCAATCTTCTCCGCAACGCATCACCAAGCTCTAATTGATAATCTACGTCACATCAGTAGTGAATTCAGATGAGCCCTAGCCTTTCAAGATGGTTGTTGGATTGAATAGACCATCAACCACCATTTCTTTTGAGGATTCTGAAATACCTCCCCTTTCTTTTGAGGATTTAGAGGCTCCTCTTTTTATCACGGTTCAAATCAACAACACTACATTAAAACACACTATGATCGACAGTGGTGCTGCACTCAACATCATTTCTTCCCACACATTCAAACAACTTAAATTACCTAAGAATGTAGTGTCACCACCACCTTTCACCCTTCGATCATTTAACGATCAGCTGGTAGTTACTTTAGGAACTGTGGTCCTGCCCATTCGGGTAGGTAAAAAATTACTTCACGAGCTCTTTTACATTGTTGAGGAAAATTCCACTACAATATGATCCTAGGACGCTCCTAGATTCATACAATGCATTGTGTCCCATCAACCCTCCATCGATGCTTAAAATATCAGTATGAGGGAAAATCTATACTCATCCAGGAGATCCTTTTCCTTCTACACAATGCGACATGACAATAGGGTCTGCCCCTCTAAAGAAGGATGCTTGTTCTCCTAGCGAGGCTTCATCCTCTTCCTTACCTAGAACTAAATTACTGAATTTTCAAAATTTGGAAGAGACATTGCAATTTCTCACTAGGAGAACTTCCTCTTCTTTCTTTTGACACCCATCTCAAGCCTAATGAGTATGGTAGACCAGACAAACAACCTGAATATCAGCCAGGTCTTGGTCACATCGTCACCATTGGTCTACCCAATCAATAGACTAACTTCATTTACGGTGGTCTTGATACACCTCACTATCACCCAGATTCTCCCCTAGGGCCAAACCTTATTCAGCAGGGTTTGATTGTCTACAGAATCCCACGTTTGCAAAAACTTATTTATATCGATGCGCGTGGAAGGGCTTTGGCCTGGGAAAATATGAACAAGGTGTGCATGACCTCGCATCCATTCCAACTCTTAAACCACATCAAAAATTTGGTTTAGGATTTAAACCCCTCTCAAAGGCCACCATCACCATTCTCGATGAGCCTCTTTCCATTGAGGAACCATCTTCTCCCGTCAGGTCAAAAACATCATTTGATGAGGATGACACCATTTCCATTCCATCTAATTTTTTTTTTATTTTTAGTCAATACCATTTCCTTAGGACCACTGACCTACAAAACTAATGACAAATCCACTTCCATACCATTAATCTTCCTTGGAATAGTTGGAGACAATTCTCCCACTATCAACACTATCCACTGTGCGGATGATGACTCTGTCCTCACCTATCTGGGGGTAGAGGATTCCTATCTTCCTAAAACCATTCCTTCTGACACGTCTACACTTCTCAACGAAGCCACTATCAACCTTAATATAGGGACTTCTAAAGACCCTCGCATCATTAAGGTCGGCCAATCTCTTAATCCACAGGAGTTAGGAGACTTCACCACTTTTCTTTCCAACCATCATCAAGCCTTTGCTTGGTCATATGAGGATATGCCAGACTCGATCCCAATATCATGGTCCACAATATCGTTACTCTTCCCGACATCAAACCGGTTAAACAAAAATTGCGTAAAATGCACCCTCGAGTAGCCCTTCTTGTTAAAGAAGAGTTGCAACGCTTGCTTTCAGCTAACTTCATCCAACCCATCGATTATCCACAATGGGTTTCAAATGTAGTACCAGTAACTAAAGCTACTGGAAAATTTGAATTTGTACCGACTTCCGGGATCTTAATCTTGCTTGTCCAAAAGATGATTTTCCTCTACCTAATATCGACCAACTAGTGGATTTAATCATGCGGTCACGAGATGCTTTCTCTTATGGATGGTTTCTCTGGGTATAATCAAATTCTCATCACACCAGAGGACCAACATAAGACTTCCTTCATAACTCCTTGGGGGACTTTTTGTTATCGTGTCATGCCTTTCGGTCTTAAGAATGCAGGAGCAACCTATCAGCGAGCAATGACCTACATCTTCCATGATCTCTTACACAAAACTATGGAAGATTACGCGACAATGATCTCCTCGGTAAATCCAAATGCCATCAGGATCATCTTTTCATTCTTGCACCTCTCTTTGAGAGGCTTATTCACTTTTGTCTTCATCTAAATCCATCTAAGTGCGTGTTTGGTGTTCTCACTGGTAAACTCTTAGGCTTTATCATTTCTATTAGGGTATTGAAGTAGACCCCACAAAAATAAAATCTATCCTTGAGATGCCTCCCCCTTCTAACTTAAAGCAACTCCACAGTCTTCAAGGATGCCTTCAATCGCGTCATCATTTTTTATCTCACAACTGTCGGACCGTTGTCAACCTTTCCATCATCTCCTCCATAAGAATGTTCATTTTGAATGGGATGAGCATTGCCAAAAAGCCTTTGATGATCTCAAAGCTTATCTTCTTTCTCCACCTGTGCTTACACCTCCACGCGAGGGGGAGCCATTCTATCTTTATATCTCTAGTGATTGACCATGCTCTGGGAGCCATGATCTCACATCGGACGCTTGTGGTAAAGAACAAGCCATCTATTACATCAGCCGTACTCTCCATGAGTATGAAACACGCTATTCAAGCTGAAAAGTTGTGTTGTGCTCTCTTCTTTGCAACTTCTAAGCTTCGTCACTACCTCCTCAATCATAAAACTTACATTGTCACAAGTGTCAATCCACTCAAGACAATGCATGTGAAGCCTTATCACAATGATCATATCACTCGTTGGCTCATGCTTATGACAGAATTTGATCTCGAATTTATCCTACAAAAATCTATCAAGGGTCAGGTCATTGCAGATCAATTAGTTGATGCTCCTCTTCCGACACTCAAGACCCTCTCGCTCAATTCCCCGATGAGTATATCCAACAAATTGATTTCGGTCTTTCTCCGTTTAAAGTAAAACTCTTCTTTGATGGATCCAAATGCCAGCAAGGGGGAGGTGCAGGTTTCGTTATGATTCCTCCTTGGGGTGCACCTATCCCAGTTGCACACAAACTTAACTTTGAGTGTACCAATAATATGGCTGAATATGAAGCTCTTGTTTTAGGTCTTCAAAATGCCATTAATCTTGGCACCCGCCATATCGACATCTTTGGTGACTCTGAACTCATCGTTAATCAAGTCACTGGTGTCTATCAATGCAAGAATGATATCCTTCAAAAATATCGCGATATCATTCTCTTTCAACTTCAATCCTTTGATAAATTCACTATCCAAGCTATTCCTCACACTACGAATCGATTCACAGATACGATGGCTTCTTTAGCCTCACTTATTCCACCTTTTACCAAGACTCGTGACTTTATGTGGTCTGTGCAACGATTAGACCAACCATCTCATCTCAGGCAACTGACTTCAATCAATGCCGTTACAACCAATACTCAAGACGAGTGGTATCAACACATTGTTGATTATCTATCCCATTCAGTGCTTCCTCCAGATCTTACTTCCAATGGTAGAAGATATTTTATCCTACGCACTAATCGCTATACTATTCTAGGTGGAATCCTCTACAAACGTGGTTTTGATGGTATTTTTCTTCGGTGCCTCAAAACCCCTGAATCATCTAAGGCTATCCAGGAGGTCCATGACGGTATCTGTGGTGGACATTTTAGTGGTTTGGCCATAGCTAAACGCATCTTACGCTTAGGCTATTATTGGCCTTCTCTTAATCGAGATTGTTGCGAATACACTAAGAAATGTGTCAAATGCCAACAACATTCCAATCTTACGCATATCCCTAGTCAAGCTTTGCAACCTGCGATAGATTTGTGGCCTTTTTCGCAATGGGGTCTTGATCTCATCGGTCTTATCAATCCCCGCTCTTCACAACGTCATCATTCTATCATTACTGCCACATAGAATACTTTACTAAGTGGGTGGAAGCTATTCCCTTTCTCAACAAAAGCTAAACCGATTGTTGATTTTGTCTATCAACACATCATTTGTCGCTTTGGTATTCCACACAAACTCATCACAAACAATGGTAAATCTTTCAAAATGTCGATTTACTGTAATCTCTCTCTGATTCTTTCAATATCAAACTCAATTTTCTTCTCCATACTATCCCCAAGCTAACGGCCAGGCCAAAGCTTCCAATAAAACTTTGCGTAACATCCTCGCAAAGGTAACTAGTCGAGCTGGTAGGGATTGGCATTTACATATCCCTTTTGCTCTCTAGGCTTATCGAACTAGCATTCATACTCCTACTGGTGCTACTCCCTTCTCTCTCATCTATGGGTCTGAGGTTGTTCTTCCTTTGGAAGTCCAGATCCCATCTCTTCGTGTTTCTCTCAGAGAATTTGTCTCTGATGAGGACTATCATCAAGAGTGTCTAGCGCAGCTTGAGTTGTTAGATGAGCGGCATCTCAATGCTCTTGAACATCATCAAGTCTATCTTGAGCATGTCAAACGTGCTTACAACAAGCACTTGCAGCACCGTGACTTCAAAGTTGGTGATCTTGTTCTTAAAGAAAACCAAAATGTCACTACACTAGAACGGAGTCAGCGTGGTAAGTTTGCTCCTAACTGGATGGGTCCATACGTGGTTACTCATAAATATGGATCTGGGGCTTACCGTCTATCTTCCATGGATGGTGTACCTGAAATGGAACCTATTAATGCCTTGCATCTAAGGCCCTTCTACTATTAAAATCTATCTTACATGTTCTTAGTCACAAAACAGATCTTTCATCCATCTATAACCAGTCATACCTTTTTGTAGTGATTTAGAACTATGTGGTTCTCCACGTTATGTCTTTTTCTACCTTAAAATATGAGTACCGCGGCTCTACTCATGGCATTTTTCTTATGGATATGTTCCTCCTCATGGTAGGAACACCTTAATCACTTCTTCATTTGTCCCAAGTGTCTATCTTAATCAAATCTACTTAGGGTATGAGTACGCATTTGTATACATTTTCTTTCCCTCTATCTGATCTATCTGGTCTAAACTCAGCTTCCTCCCAACAATGACAAAAAAAAAAAAGAAAAGATGCTATCCAAAATTCCTAAAAGATAGACTGATCCCTTGAAGGACAACTATCCATGCATTATTAAGCAAATCAAAAGATATAGACCATACCCTTGAAGGATGGCTATCATTAAATTCAAACTACAACCGTTCCCTTGAAGGACGGTTGTTTCTCTCATGGAATTCCCAAGGCTTCTCACATTGATCAGCCTTTTCAATAACAGACTTCCTCTTTGGCCAGTTTGTTCACTTTTTAGCATCACTGAAAGACTTCCCGTATCGATCAGTCTTTCCACATCTAGCAAACTTCCCGCATTGATCAGTTTGCTTTTCTGTCAAAAACAAACATCATGAAGCTGAGATATAAGACCTTTTTTTTATCATATGGAGAACCCTATTTTCCCAATATGAGCGTGTATTCTATCCTTTTGTAAATTTTGACAAGATACATACTTACTTCTCCTTCCATTTACCTTCTAGATCTGGTTTGCGACTAGCTAGTGTCAGGTTTATTTTAACCTCATATATGGCCTTGTATGCATGGTCTTTTGGTTTCCTATCAAAAGTCTCTATTTATGGTCGGTTAGGGGCCTAGCTTATCATTCTTTTTCTTATCTAGGTGTATTTCCTTTATTTCCCATTATCATTTCTTATTCATCCAGTTAAATTGACATTTAACATGTTAATTTAGTCAAAATCTATCATCTATCTAATTTCATCTTATCTACTTTTTCCAAAAGAAAACATATCATAACATGTATTATCAACACATGTGGATCTATCTATCTATTTTTCATCAAAATTCAATTAAAACATCTTAAATATATCAAAATCTATCAATCACATCTATCCATCTATCATCTAAAAACATGTCCATCCAAGTTACACTACATCTGTCTATATCTATTTCTCATCAAAATTAAATCCACATATCAATCACATCACATCAACATCACGTCTATCTATTCTATGAATATCAGATCACACCTATTTATCATCTATCAGCATATGTCTATATCCATCGCAATTACGTTACATCTATCCATGTCTATCAAAATTAAAAGCATGAGTACAATCATTTGACAAAGAAAATGATGAATCTCTATATATATACATGAGTATCTGTACAACAAAGAATGGGTGGCTTTCAATCAAGCCATCTATATCATACATCAAAAATGCCTTCAAATCGAGGCTACATCAATACATCGATACAAAAATATATCAATCTCTAAATCGTAAAATCTGATAGGTGGAAGACACTATCTCCTCCACCCTCCTCTGGACTAGTCGTCTCTCCTGGCCACCACCTATCAAACTAGAAGCACCTACTACTGGGGCCTACCTCCACCTCACCCTCTCCCGGTGCTCCCTCCCTCTGACGCACCACTAGTTGTGGCTGTCGCAGATCTCCTCCTCGCACCGTAACGAGGCACCTCAGGGGCATGTTGTGCTAGGGTGTCCTCATAATATCTCACCTCAGCGAGGAGAGATTGATATGTACTCAAAGTGCTCACTGTATGTGTGCTCGTAGTGTCACTACTGGTGCTACTAATGGTGGCCCTCCTATGGTCATACCCTAGTGTCCCAAACTCTGACGTGGTACCTGTATCACCATATTTGGCCCTGAGGGCCTCCCTATGTCGATGGTAGTGATCCTCTCGCTGATCGCAGTATCTCACTCCCGCAGCTGTGTCCCTCTCAATATCAAGGCATCCTCTCCTCTCGCTATCAAGCTCGATCTCCTCTAGGGCAGCTTGATGTGTCTCGCGCCAACATAAAATGCTCTCCCTCTAGCCTCTCCAACGCTGTGGCTATATCCTCCTCATCGGCATCTATGGATGCTGGTAAGTGTCGTGGAAGCTCTGTCAATACCATGCCGCATAGCCATCATCCACTTCAGCATCATCATCACTTTCTATAGAAGGTGGGGCCTCCTCAATGGATCTGCTAGGATCAAAATCGCAAATCTGTCTCTCTTGTCTCTCGCCTATATGGCTCGTAGGTGGTCGGGCACTATCTCGCACTGTGCCAACTGCCTCTCAATACCCGTATAAATGGGACTCACTCCCACATATCAAGCCTGCGGCCCCTAACCACCCTGCTCCATCTCAACCCCACCAAGTGAGCATCCTAACTAGCCCATGTCGAAATACCCGATATGGTCTCCAGATGACCTGCTCTGGTGTCGCATCCTAAGCACTCGGCATACCAATCTGTGGATCTCCCTGTATCTCCCGGGCCATGTCGGCCCACCATCGCCGAAATCCATAATCAATGGCCCCCACTACTGCTAGCATCCATGGAAGCCCGATGGCCTGATCACTGCTATGTGCTCATATGCCCAACAATGGAGCACAAAACTAACATCAATCCCTATCCTCCTACCAGTGGTATACATCCATAGCTCATAATATATCTGAGCTATCAGGGCATCAAAAATGTGAACACCTGTCTAAACTACAGGATGTCACAAACACAATCTAGCAATAATAATGGGAATCTCCCACCTCCTGAATCTGGTAGAGCAAAGTAGGAGATAGCCATCTGAATCAACACTATCCATCTACTCCTAGCATCATCCTGTCTATACTGCGAGGCTATCCTCACTACCCCAGACACTATCTCTGACTCATCCACCCTGTCCCCATATAACCGTCCTAGGGCCCTCTGCTGCTGCTCTCGTGGAGTGATCTCAATAGGGTCCCCGGTGATCGGCAGCCTCATGATCCTATATATATCCTCATGGGTGATAGTCATCTCACCCGTCCTGAACCAAAACATGTGCAAGTCCGGCTATCCCATCCATACTAGTGCTCATCATCGCTCTACATCTCGCGGCACTCGCATCGGTAGTACTCAAAGCCCCGAGCTCGCTAACTCTAGGTGGCGCCAATCTACGCTACCACATCAGGAGAATGGTCTCCAGAAGCTCGGGGATAGCATCCCGCATGTGTAACGCCTCTCGTGCCTACATCCACGACGTCAAGAGCAATGTTAGCTTCCCATTTATCCAAATCAAAACATCAAAAACATACATTCTATCATCTTATCAGCCTAATGGTAAAATCGGCGTCGATTTACTTAAATCAAATGTCGATCAAAATAAAATAGTCGACGCCGATTTAAGGTAATCGGTGCCGATCTCATATAATCGGCGTCAATTTTTCAATCGACACCGACTGGGAGGACGAGTGTCAAAAACACTCTTACTCCTCATTTATTCCTTTTTTCTCTAAAAATTGGGAGCCTAATATGCTATTTTATGATAAAATTATAGAAGGAAGTTTGGCTAGGTTCACTTACCCCTGTGTGTCCTCTTCCACTTCGACTCCCGTAAGCTTCCATGGTGCTCAAATCCAATTTTTGACTCTCTCTAAATCAATCGTCATGGTCTAAATAAATCGTTCATGTTTTCCTTTCACATATTTATATGTGCTTGGTATAGTCGGCGCCGATTTGTTTGGTCGACGCCGATTGTTATGGTCGGCACCGATTAGTCTGGATCGCCGCCGATTTACACCTATTGTATCAATTGCACCGGCTTCTCAGCTTCTTGCCATCTCCTAAATCTTCTTGCCATAGTGTTGATGCTTGGCTTATTTATCTGGTCATTATTGTGCCCTGAATGTTGCCTTTTGGCACATACTTTCGATATTATCATCCATTTCGAGCTTGTCCCCTATACATGGGGCACTCACATTTTTGGCAGCTTAGAGTTAACGGGTCTGTAGGCACTCACGTCGTCTGCTTCGCAGACCATTCGGTTGTCCCTACCAATGTATCTCTCTTTAGGTGCTAACTATTTTGCAGCCCTCCTTACACTCACGGGTCTGTAGGTACTAACGTCATCTCCTATGGAGACCGTCTAGACTACCCTACCAATGTGAGTTCCTTAGGTAGCTGCCTTAATGTTATTTTTGTGCATCATTAATGATCAGATCTACTCCAGACATCTAGCTGGGGCATCCTGCATTTTCATCTACCTTTTTCAAACTTGGGATCATTTGTTCTATCACCCATCCCATCCCTAGTTTGAGGGGGATCACATCATCACTTTTTCCTCCTTTCTTCCACCTCCTTGTTTTTGTCTTGCAACTTTGCTTATCGCAAGTTACTCGACAAAAAGGGGAAAAATGTAGACACCTAAAATTGGTTACCCAATTTAGTGTCCCTCACATTCATTTACCTTCTCGGGTAACCTAGGGCACGTTCATATCACCATTGCCCCCTTGGGGTATTATTCAATTTGTGATTTAAACACCTATCCTAGGTTTAATTCACCCCATTATGTTTTACCCATGAGTAATTAAATATTAACTATTCAATTACACCTTTTTACATATATCCTAACCACTTATCTACCCCATATCTATTCTATCCATATATCCCCCCTATTTCTCCTCCTCCCAAACCGAGCAATGGGATATTTCCCATATTTGAGGTGAAAGGATCACTCTCATCTTTCCAAAAATCACTCCTTTTGGCCATTTCGGGAGTCTGCTCGATCGATGCCGACGGTACTTTCCGACGCCGATTTTTCAAAACGGCACCGATTTCATCTCGGTCCGTGCACGATTACAAATAGAGGCCTGTAACTCGGTTGGTTGGATAGTAGATAGTTAGATGAGATAGACAGTGAGTTAGACAAAGAGAACGAGAGAGTTTCAAGCATCAAGTCTAAGCATTATCTATCAAGTGAGAGAAAATCCTGTCCAAACCAATCCCTGAGAGGAGTATCATTACTCTACTCCTGCCACATCAACATCGTGAGTCTTCATCGATCTCTTGGTGACTCTGTTCCTACATCCAACACAGTGGAGCCTTTCGTCGATCCCTACGACACTTGTAGATCCAAAAAGATCGACATCTAGCCTCCACTATCTCTTTCTCAATCTTCCTACGCAAATTTTCCAAGTCGACACCGATTTATATCAATCGACGCCGACTCTCAACCGACGCCGATTTGAATCAGCCGACGCCGATTTTCCTAACCAACGCCGATCAGCTTGCAGATAGGTAAAAGGACTTAGGTAACATTAATCCAACATTATTTTCAGAATTTCCTATTTCCTGCTGCTTTCTTTCCTCTGTTTAGATTCATTATTTTTTTACGTACATCTTTTATCATGTATGCTTTTTTCCTTAATTAAAAACGTGGACTGACATCCGCCGAGGGAGCTTATCGCTTCCCGACCCACTTTTCTGGGTAGTCCACCCAAATATCTTTTAACGTTGTCTTTTTCTATCAAGCATCTGTGTCTCACAGGTTTCCTAGATCTACTTTGCAGGATCGCTCGTGTGCCCATCTTGTCTACATCGGTTTTCTTTTCCATCTACATCTTCGGATCTTGTCGTATCAATCGTATCGATTTCATTTGAGTTTCCCTCGTGGCTAGTCTATCTCGTATCCTCCTCTTTACCTATCTATCACCTTTCCAACATATCTCCACCCTCTATGGGTCTTAGTCTAGTCTTTCCCTATCATCGGTGATCCTTGTAATATCATGCCTCATTCAGGCATCCCTAAACCTCACCATCGAACCCATATATGGTTGTGTCATATGTCTAACATGTAACTTGTGAGCTCTTTCTTGATAGGGCTGGCCTAGGACCTCAGTACCTATGTACCCTGTCATCTTCCATGTACTCACGGGACCCTATTCCGCTGCTACTTTTGGGGGTTCCTACAATGTAACCTTGGCCTGTAGGGCCACAATATGAGCCTATGTGGTGGAAAAATTACCCCGAAAACTCGTTATCTCGCACTCCGTAGGGTAGCTACATTTCCCCCTCCATCACGTCCCTATGTGGGTACTTCTATCCTGTGCTGCAACTCTGGTCTCTGGTGGCTACCACCTACACTATAAAGTTGCAACATGTGCCTCTAATCATGTGATCTTCCCCTGCAATACTCCAAGATGTGTCAAAAGGGTGGCCACCTAGCCCTACAAGGTATCTCGATGTATCATGATAGTAGCTAAGTTAGGTCTGTCCGGCCTCGATGGTGTTGCCCATAGCTACATTTCCCACCACTTCCTATATCTATCTATGACCTTGACATCATCAATCCACCTATCCACAACCTACTCCTAACCTGTCAGACAAATCGGTTATGGCAGAGGCATAGGCCTCTCCACATCATCTCTCTTGTATTGTGGGAATGGTGGAGGCACATCCTATGGCAGCCCAAACTACCTCCTAACCCTATCCACTGGTATCATCTCGTACTCATCGGCACGATGCCCCTCTATCCACTTGAGAACCTGTATCTCCTCTAACTCCTTAGCCATGCCCATGTATGAAGGAAAACCAACATATGGCCTCTAAACAATATCACCTATAATATGTTACATCGTGTGTAGCCCTCATTTCCCTTTGCAATATCCACCAAGTGGTACCCATCGCTTTGTAACCAACCCCGACTAATCCACACCCAAACCAATCATGTCGAGGCATGCCAATCGGACGTAAGCATACGATGTGCTCGTATGCCCAATAGTGTAGAAGGAAGGTATAACATAAACTGAACCTCTACAACCTCCCATAAGCCCACAACTCTCTATACAACTACACCAAGAATTTCGGTGCCTAGGAAAAATAGACTCGTTCCTCCATCATGTCCTAGATAACCCCCATTAGTGCTCATGGCAATCTCGGATCCTCTCGCATGTAGCAAGGAAAAATAACATACCACCTCCATCAACAAAACCATTAACCACATCTCCTGAGGATGAGCTGCATACATATCCCATAGCTCAAAATCACACTATGGTACCTCAGCTTCTCTATCACCACTCCAAAAACATCCACTATCGTCTCCTCGGATGCCTCTGACGTAATAGAATATAGTTGCACCCCAACAATTGGTAGTCAAAGAATCCTGTATACATCCTCTAGGGTGACAGTGATCTCACCCATCGGTAAGTGAAAAGTGTTGGTTACTAAGTCCCATCTATTAATAAGTGCGACCATCAAACTTGCATCTCAAACTACACGCTTTGTAGTGTCGTATCCCACTCAAAGCAACATTAGTCACGTACCTCCACTCCTCCGTGGTCACACTTGGTCATATCACTAGTAATAGAGGTGGTACTTTGCCCTGCATCCGCAGCTAGTCCCTCACCTACATCTAACAAAACCACAACATTCTTATAAACTTGACAACGTTCACTTATCTATTAACCCCCAAACCATACCTAACCACACCAATCCCACTCACCCCATTTTACCTAATTCACCTACCAGCCTTCTACCCCATTGCAATCATGACTCACCATTCTAAAAATATCATTTCACCTACTTACCTATCCTTTACACCAATGCTAACCTTCTATGCACATCACTCTACATGTATCCTCCCTCCCCTTCTCACCTATTTTTCTTTCCCACTTAACCTTTCTTACCCATATTTTCCATCCACCTCACCGCATTGGTCACCCGACCATCACCAATTATCCTTAACCGACATTGGTTCACTTAAACTAATGTTTGTCATCTAAGATCAGACCGATGTTGGCCACCCTTGGGTGACGTCGGTCTCTCTCGCATGCCCAAATTGAACCCCCCATCTACCAAAATCCCTAAAAACAACCTACACACCTACTCTACCCTACCCAAACCTAACCTAACTTCATTGCCAACCCTATTTAAGATACATTGGACCTTCCCCCTCCCTCTTTACTTCATTTTACCCACAAATTCAAAATAAAACTCCCACCCAAAACCCTTTTAAACCAAACCAATTTCAACAAATTATTTTCAACCCAAAGACAGAAGCAGATTGAATCCTACCTCATCTCGGTGCTATCTACATGGTGGTATGTCTGGCCTCCACATTGGTGGGCCATATGAACCCTCTCTTGCTTCTTCCATGCCACAAATCAACTTCTCACCTTGCCACCAATCAAATAGCTCTAATCGATCTCATGGACCCACCTACCAAATGCCAATCTCACACTAGTATCTCGCCAACTCACTCAAATCCTCGTACCGTCATTTTACACTCTTACTTTATTTCTTTGTCATTTTCCCAAATGACAACACGTTAAAATGAATCCATAAAATATGGATTTTTCATTTTATTAACCCTAAACTGACTGACGATCGGCGTCGGTCATACGAAACCGATGTCGGTTACTTTACAACCGGCATTGGTCACCTACCATTACAATTTTCACCCCATTTTTACCATTTTGACCTCAACTCATTATTACTAGATACCATTTTACCTCACTCACACTTATGGCAACCTACCTACAAGCCCAAAATACCCCTATGTTTCCTTATTTACGTATAGATTTGTTATTTTACCTATACCTTTTCCTTACCCATGCCATGACCTATTTACCTCAACTCCGACCTACTTTGTGTGACCATTGACCTTGTGTACTCACTATCTACCTTAGAATGTCATTATCCATGTTGTTTGGCCTGATGAGCTTACCTTTCCTATTGTCGTGCCGTTATCCTAAGACAACCGTTGGTGTACCGTAACATACCTAAACATTCCCGCACCTTTTGACATACATTGTGTTTCTAGACCATATCCTATATCTTGGATACCTAAATCACTTCAACCTTGTTGGGATAAACCTATCGACCTTGGATGATGTAGATTTTGCAAGATCTTTAACCTAGAATCGTGTTGTAGTCTCGTATGTGTGTGTGCATTCGATTTCCCTACCCATTACCCAATTTGTCCCCCTCGGCCTATTACTGCTTACTGATTTGATCATTACCCTTTTCCCAAATCATCCATACTCTTCCCCACTAACCTTAACTCACACCAACTGCACATTTATCAAACCAGTCCACTGCTTCCATATAACACCTCATGAGTTCTTGGTTTGAGGGGGATCACCTTCAAACACACTTGGGGTAACCCTGCTCTCACCCACACCTAGGACAATCACTTCCTATTTTTGTCGGCAAGACGCTTACTAATACAAGCTACATGACAAAAAGGGGAAAATGTAGACACTAAAATTAGGTTGTACCACCCTTATAGCCTCGTTAATTAAATTAACCATACCTTACATATTCATATCCCATAGTGCACATGATTAATTTAATTAATTTAATTAATATCCTCACTTGACCACCTCACCTAACCACATCACCTAGACACCTCATCATGAACCTATTCTTAGCATGTTTCTTTTAACTAAGACTTGATCTCTACTTACCATAACTAACTGAGACTTAGTCTAACCCTAGCATTAGATACTTATTCTTTCTCTAACAACATGCCCACTCACTTAAGTGGAAAATACCATTTTATACCCAAACCAATGGAAAGGATCGGTCAAATGATAACCAAGATATGTTATTTCAGAAAATCTAGGATTTCCCATCGTAACCGATGTCAGTTAACCCTAAACCGACACTGGTTAACCTAAATCATCACCGGTTACCATATATGGATCTTGGTAACCTTGTTCCAGAGGTTAGAAGAATTATTTGAGTTGGGACATAGAGAGAGAGAGGTCTATATGCAAACATATACCATAGCCCTCTTGCACATCTAGAAAGAACCTAGTCGGCACCAAGACTGATATGAAGACATTAGCATTCACGGTAGCATTTCCATGACATTGACCACTAGTTTCATAGACCAACCATTACCTTTATCCAACCACTTGGTCTGCAAATACAAGTAAGTGTGTTTTGATCTGCATCATTCCATACTTACTTAGATCATCATTTATTTAGATTTCTCTTTTAAATTGTATTCTCTTTTACATCTTATCATCCTCACCTTCCTCCCAATCCACCCATCTGACCACCCATAACCTTTTATCTCCCCATATCCAACCTCAAACATCTCTGAGAAATCTCATCTTCTTTAGAAATCTAACCATCATTCTTCTATTCTCTGTGTAATCATAGAGAATATCCAAAACCAAATTTTATTGAATTTCTACCATTCCGCCTCTACCGATGCCGGTTAACATAAACCATCATCAATTTCCCTCTCAACTAGCATCAGTCATACCAAACTAACATTGGTCTCTATAACTGGTAATCCTTCCTATAACAATAACCTAATAACCTTCACCCAAATAACCTAAAACCGCCCAAAATAAGATCTTGACCTATTATAATCACTTTGGCTACCTACCCAACCTCCAGATCTAATCAAAACCCAACATGTTAGATTAGATTTGCTTATTGTATTTGAATGAGATACCTAAATCATATCAACTACAGTAGGATTTTATTTGTTTAAATTATTTCTTGCATTAAATTGTATTAAACAATGGATTGACAACCATCTAGGAAGTATCACACTTCTCAGATCTAACACATGCTAGGAATTCCACTGACATTTATTGTTTAATATCCTTCTTTTGGTCTTGTTTTTCATTCATGGGTAGTTCCTCTTAGCAATAAGGAAGTTCTTGCAATCAACACGAGATCAGGAAATCAGAACGTGCGCACTCTACCTTCCACCTTCATTTCACATGTATTCCTCCATACCTTTACCTTATCTATTTTGCTCATACTTACACAACTTATTAGTGAAACAATTATAAGGGATGTCATAAGCATATGTATGGGTACTGGGATCTGTAAAAGGGATAAAAGGGAAAAAGCATAGTTAGGGTCTCATATCATGGCTTATATGAGTTAATTCTTTGCCATTTACTATATATGGTTTGAGATGACCCTTTTGACTGTAATGTGGCTACAAGAACTATTTTAAATCAATATATATATATATATATATATATATATATATGTATGTATGTATGTATGTATGTATGTATTTGTTCTATATATCTCATTTAGGGGTGTAAACCCTTGTGTTATATGACTATTGTTGTCATGTAAATGTGCAATAGGGAAATTGACAATTCTTGAGCATGACAACTATACCCAAGTGTTAATGTTTTCAATCCTATCATTCCAAGACACCTTGGTCTTTCCATTCAGTTTAAGTGACCTCATAATTAATGTTATCTCATCCCCCTAGGTGATTTAGGAAAGTTCATTCATTCCCCTAGGTGATTTTAGGAGTTCATTTCAAGCTACATGCAGTTGTGGGAAGGGCTATCACTAGCCTTCCTAGAGCTGGAGAAACCTCATGAGTGGAGAAGAAGAGCCTAAGTGGATGTGGAGGTGATCCAAAGGTCTTGGGACATCATGGATATGATTTAGGAATATTTTGGAAGGTCTCGAGAAGATGGGGTAGTTTCACCAGAATTAGGGTTCATAAGCCTAGGCAGTACATAGGCCTAAAACAATTGTTGGGCTTCAAAAGATGATTTCAAGAGCTCCAGATGGAGTTAGGAGTAAAAAAAAACATCTCTAGAAATATAATTCTAATACCTACAAGATGGTGAAATCATATTTCTCACAAAACTTTAGTGCATCAGGTCTGTAGGCAGATTTTCTCAGGCATGGGTGGAGTACCAAATCACAATTCCAATTTTTCAAGGATCAAATGGATGAATCAAGACATGATACCCCACCATTGGATTAAAATTCCATTTCTAGTCATAATATAAAATTTTTTTGAATAAATTCCACCAGAGCTCAAGTTATCATCATTCCAAGTCACCCTCTTGGAGACAGTCTAGGAGTTAGTCAATTTTCAAGAGGACACGTGTCAGCACCAAGAGCCTAATGGGATTTTATGTCCCTAACGTCCCTTAGGTCAAGTACATCAGCCCTTGAAAAATGCACCCAACCCCTATGGGGAGTCTTTTGGTCACCCACGTGACCGACTTTCAGCCCCCAAGTGCATTTTTGGAGCTCAAACTCCCTGTTGTCGATCGAGGACACGTGTCAGCTCCAGACCACCATGGAATTTGATGTCCCTCATGTCCCCTTGAGGTGAGGGACACAAAACATGGAAAAATGCACCCATCCCCTATGGGGAGTCTTTTGGTCACCCACGTGACCGGATTTCAGCCCCCAGGTGCATTTTCAAGCAAATCCCCTACCGTCGATCGAGGACACGTGTCATCCTCTTGACCACCATGGAAATTGATGTCCCTCATGTCCCTGAGGTGAGGGATGTCAGGGACAAAAAATGCACCCAACCCCTCCATGTGCATTTTTTGAAAATTTAAATCCGACACTTAGTCATTTTCTTCCTCTCATTTCTCCTCCATAGCTCCTCACCATGTCCATGGCTTTGCTCAAGCTTGTTCAGACACCCGGTCCACCATTGCTGATCCAAACCAGCTCCATCATGATCACCAAACTCTCCACACCATGAATGCACAAAAATATGTAGGCCTCAAAGAAAAATGGAGTGAAATGATGAAGAATGAAGAGAAAATGGATATTTTTTTGCTAGATAACTACGAAGCCACCCGATCAAAAAATCCTCATATCTTGCAAAGTACAAGTCGATCGAGATGCCATATTTTGCATACTTTCAAATTTTGCAAGAAAATCAAGATGTAACAAACAAGAGGTCAAATGGTGCCCAAATCATTTTTCTCAACAAAATCCTCACTTCATGCACCAACTCACATTCGTCAGATTTCCCATCACTCCGCGATGATGGAAACAAACTAAAAACTTGCACATGGGCTCCAAATAAAAAACCTATCACAATGGAGTTGTTTTCATCACAAACGGAGACAAAAAGACCTGTAAATTTCAAGCTCCATTAATGGCCACCATGGTAGCTCCATGCCCGAAGCCACTGCCAGGTCAAAATTTCAAAATTTATTTCCAATCATTCTAGTGGGAAAAACTATGTGAAATTCAGAGGGTGTGATCATAATGACAAGACAAGTCCAAAAAGTATGTTCCATCACAAATTGAGCACTAGAAACACACTTTCTAAAAATAGTAAGTTTTCCTATATAGACTTGCTATGTTTGGAAAGTCATCATCAAAAGTAGTTGAGACAAAGGAAATGGGCATTGAAGATCACGAGGAAGCAAAATGAGTGTTCAAAGTAGAAAATAGTGAAAATGACCACTTACTAAAAATAGTAAGTCCCTTATATGGGTGCTTACTAAAAATAGTAAGTCACCCCAAAGAAGTGGCTGAGGCAAGGGTAGTGTGCATGCAGATCAATGAGGGATTTCATCACATCATGATGGTCGAGAAGAGGAAAAATCACCTCTCACTAAAAATAGTATATCATACATAGGCTGGGAGTTGTGGTCATCAACGTAAATAGTTCACTCAACTTGGAAAGCATTCATGAGCTGATTTGAAGGAGTTTCATAGTGTGCAAGGAATTCAAAGATTCAAGTTTCACTACATTTGGATTTTTCCATCAACAGGATCAATGGAACTTCATCGGAAACATCTTCTCCTCTTCTCTCTCTTCCCTCTCCCCAACTTTCTCTCCCTTCAAATGTTCTAATTCTTCATTTGGGGTTTGCACTTTTTGATATGCCTTTAAGTCACTTAAAAGTGACTTTAGAAACATAATGTAAATTAAGTCACCTTGATTTTATAAAAGGGACTTAAATATTTTGTAGGAATATGAATAGTCTAAAGTTAGAATTAAGGCATATGGAGGGTCATGAGGAAGACAATAAGTCACCTCTCATTCTATAAATTGTAAATGCCATTCCCATTTCAAAGGGTTGGTCATTAATTTTTAAGCTCAAGAGTGCATTCTACCTTGAGAGAACAAAGGAGATAGCCAAATTCTTCCTTTCCCCACTCTCTCTCTTTTCCTCCATTCTCATACTATGTATAACTTTTTTGAGAAATCAATACAAGAAGAAGAGTTTCAGCCTTTTTTTGACTAAGGGTTTATTGATACTTTGTGATCATAAATTCCATTTGGTCTTAATGATCTATGTGTAGAGTTGTTTCCTCCTAATTATAATGCATGTGATAAAACTTCTAATTGATGTGTATGCAGGAATCTGATTTTCTACTAGAAACATTAGTTCTCCTATCTAATTTCTCACTCCCTTTCCCACTCTTCAACAAATTCCTCTATTGTAGGTATCTCCAAGCTTTTCCATAGGGTCAATGGAGTGTCCCTGTTGGATCCCCTGGTAAAAAGGCCACCACACAAAAAACTCACAATTTTCTCACATGCATATATGGTAGCTACACCAGTTAAGTAGAGGGACTTAGATTCCCAGATTGTTGGCAAGATAACCACCAATTTTTCCCCAAAAAATTTTTCTCTAACAATTTTTGGCACCCACCATGGGGAAGATTTAGCAACATTTACACCCAAAATACAACCACAAGGTCCCAAAATACAAAAAAATCAAATATTGAAAAATCGAAAAGAAAAGAGTTCATGAAAATCCATTGCTGAAAGATACACTACTGATTTCTACATGCGACTTTTCACATTCCATAGTGTCCTTTCATGTTCCCACTGCAAAAGTTTCCAAAAGCTAGCTGAAGGAAGATACACCAGGTTGAACAAGTCGAGAGGTGTTGTTGATTCCAATTTTGAGGCTTTGAAAAATCAAAAGAATGAATTAGAGATAATCCATACTTCTTCTCTCAATCCTCCTCTCCATCTAGCTCTTCAAACAGTTCACCTGGAAATCCTGTCAAGACTCCTATTGATACTCCCCTTCAAATTCTCCCATTTTTCAACCACCATTGGTCATTGAGTTCCCAGAAGAAGAAGAATTTGTAGAAGCAAGAGAAGAAACAAAATGAAATGGAAGATGAAGAAGAAAGACCTCAACCCATTATTCCATGGGGAAGGAATACAAGCCCGCTTTCTCTTGAACCCCCTCTTCATGATCTACCAAAGAGTTCCCAAGAACTTTCCAAAGTTCAAAGGTGACAAACAAAACATCCTGAAGAACACATCACTTCCTTCACGACATCATGTGGAATTATTGGTGTCCAACATGAAGATTTTGTTGAGACTATTCATGGAGTCCCTCCAAGAAAAAGTCAGTAGAATGGTTTTACCTCCTACCTACCCAGTCCATCACGGGTTGGAATGACATCAAGGATGCCTTCAAGAGATATTTAAATCAAATGAAGACTATCAAGACCTCCTAGTGTAGTTGGCTCAAATAGAGAAAGGAGAAAATGAAACCATGAGAGACTTCATGGCTCATTTCAAATGGTTGCTTCACAGATACCTAAAGAGGATTCACCATCTCAAAAAAATGTCAAGAGATTCTTCATCAATGCTCAATCATCAGAAGTAGGATTTTTTTACGAAGATCCCAACCAAGGAATGTTGTAGAAGCACAAAGGATGGCCATTGAACTTGATGATGATCTCATCCTCTCTGAAAGATCAAGAATCCATCAAAGGGAAGACCCAACATCCTAGAGATGAGAGAACCAATCCATCACTGCAAAAATTGGAAAATGAGATGGCATCATTTGAAGAGGGAATTATTTGAATGAGTTTCTTCCCAAAGAAGAAATGAAAATCAGATTGTAGGAGCACCCAAAGGCTTTCCTTGGAGGCCCCACCTATCAATGCAAGTTGTAGGAGTAAGGAAAATGAAGAGGAGTTTGAACAAGAAAGTGAAGGTGGTGGTTACCTAGAAAGTGATGAGTTTGAGAATGATACACAAATCAGATTCTGTGAGTATTCTAGAGGTTATGAAGAAGACAAAGAAGATGCACCCAGTTTCTCATGCATGTATTCACTCATTCTCAGTCTAAGAAAATAGCATCTCCCTCCACTTCTATACTAAAGAAAAAAAAGGTTGATGATCCTCCTATGGTGACTCCACAAAATAAAATAATCAGTCAAGGATCCCCACTTCCATCTTCCATGAAGTCTGCATTGTTGGAGCCTGACCTGTAGCAAGTAAGAAGACTCCTGCAATCCCAAGTAAGTCTTCTGATGTCTCTTCCAAGTCTAAATCTAAATCTTCTCCTATAAAATCTAGTACTTTGAAAGCTCCTAGTGTACCTTTCAAAATACCCTCTATTCCCCAAAAATCTACTCCTTCCAAACTTTTCCTAAATCCAAAATCATTCCCTTCACCCCCTTGTCCACATCTACTCCCTTTGACTTCATAGAATATGCAAACAAAGCCAAAGTGTAGATTACTGAAACTGAATATTTGTGGACTCATCTTGAACAATTTGAGAGGTTTTCCAATATATCAGGAGTGGTAGTCTAACACCCAATGTTGTAACTTCTAGTTCCAAAGGCATGCTACCAAACTCACTACACCTCCCTCATATAATGTTATTTCTCTGAGTGCATCAAAGAATGATAAAGTTGAACCTTTCTACATCTCCCTTCTTGTTGGATAATATGTACTGAACAATTACATAATAGATTCTGTGCCTCAGAAAATGTGATGCCTTTGAAGGTTTCCCAAGGCTCTCAAACTTACCATGACTCCACCTAGTGGCTCTTGTTACTCTTTGGAGTCAAAAGAGGTCTCACTTGTAGGGAAGGTCAAAGATGCATAGGTGGCTCTCACCAGATTTCCAGACAAGAAATTTTCAGCAATGATTTTGGTAGTAGATGTCCCAACCTCATTCGGAATGTTGCTGAGTAGAAGTTTTTTCCGAGACTTGGGAGGGAAAATTCAGATGAATTGGTCTTCTACAACCATACCAGTGAAGGGAGACATGGAGAAATTTCTTCTTGAGAAGAAGATGAGGTACACGGTATGAAATTTTGGAAGCCCAGAAGCTAACATTTTGTACCAAGGTAGTAGGTGGATGAATCACTTTGTGACAACTAAGGAGGAAGAGGATATCCCCATCTTGATAGGTCTAGACATGCCTTCTTAGAGATATTTGGACTTTGAAGAAGCATTGAGGAGATTCGAGTTACAAGAGGGCAGCCTTAAATTGCTTCGATGATGCAAACCATGAAGAAGAGGAAATGGTTCTTGATGATTTTCAAATAGAAAAATCAGCTTATGTGTTTATCCGTGATGAAGAAATTTTCTCATTCCCATTCGAAGATGAGGAATACCTTGATCATGTCACCCAGGAAGAGACCAAGCCAATTCCACATGATGAACCCTCGAATAATGGGGAAGAACCATCTATACAAAGAAATGCTTAGAGCCATGCGAAGAAACAAAGATCCTAAGCTCAGGTTGAACTTTTAATGCAAGCCATGAATCTACAAGACAAACGTGAAGCTGATTTGGAAGCCTTAACCAATGTGAAGGTTGGCCATATTGAGATAAATCTAGATGAGAAATGTGATGTCCCTCTCGAGCCAATGGTTGGTGGATATAATGATGAAATTGAGGTATTTTCTTTCCCATTTGAAGAGGAAGAATATTTCCATGATGAACAAATTAAAGTAAGAAGTTTTAAGGCCTTTGAAGCTGAAGCTCCTCTAGAAAAAGGAGTGATAAAATGTAGAGATTCCCAAGATGATGAGGTAATCCCTCTAGATAGTTTCCTTGAGCTGTAAAATAAATATTCTTCAAAGGCGTACAAAGAGGAGCTAGGAAATGATGAAGCATAAATCATGCAAGAAATCTTGGATGTAATAGAAGTTTTGGAAGACCCTAAGCTGATTCTTGATCTCTTCACTCATGCCATGGACATACAAGACAAGTATGAGGTCACGTCCAATCCTTCCATCAGTACTCAAGCACCTCACATAATGGAGTAAAGGAAAAGGATAAGTCTGAGGTTTCTCATGGAGAAGATATCAATGAGCATAGGCCCGGAAAGAAAAGAACTCTAGAATATTCAAGAAATTTGAATGAAAATCAGCCCTGGGGCAGTGATAGTGTGCTCAATGAAGAATCATCTATGTGGATAAATGTGGAATGCAACTGGCACTATGAAACCAATTTCAAAGAGGATGAAGGCAATGGAATTTCTAAGCAAAGGCCTGAGCATCAAGAAGCTCATGTAGACTCACTCATACAAGTACATAGACAATTGTGAAAGCACCTAGCTTTCATAAATAGCTGAGGAGAGGAGGCTACTTTTTGGAACTAGTCAATGGCTTCAGCAGAACAACATCATTCAAGTGTTGCCCACTCAGGGGTAACTTTTAAGGAATGAAAAGAGCTTCAATGAAAGTGGGTTGTCCCCTACCTTATACCATAGGTGATTTCTAGGTGTTTCCCTTTTTCAGGTGTGTTGGGTTTCCCTTTCTGTTAAGTGTGTTTCCCTTTCTGTTGTCTACATTTTTTTCCTTTCTATGTGTGTGTGTGTTTTCCTTCTTCGCTCTCTCTCTCTTCTCTTGTTGTAAGTTGTACATGACTCCAAAGGACCCAATGGATAAGGAACTAGTCAATCTATTGTAAGTTTAGATTCTATGGGAGTTCTCATGCCATGTCTTCTTTGCACTCAGTCCATGTCATGTCCCCAAGCTAGAGCCATTTGTTGTCATGCAAATGTACAACATGGAAATTGAAAATTCTTGAGCATGACAACTATACCCCAGTGTTAATTTTTTCAAGTCTCTATCATTCCAAGACACCCCAAGTCGTTTCAAGTCAATCAGTTCAAGTGACCTCCCAATTAATGTTATCTCATCCCCCTAGGTGATTTAGGAAAGTTCATTCAATCCCCTAGGTGATTTTAGGAGTTCATTTACAAGCTACAAGCAGTTGTGGGAAGGGCTATCACTAGCCTTCCTAGAGCTGGAGCAACCTCACGGAGTGGAGAAGAAGAGCCTAAGTGGATGTGGAGGTGATCCAAAGGTCTTGGGACATCATGGAGATGATTTAGGAATATTTTGGAAGGTCTTAGAGAAGATGGGGTAGTTTTGCTAGAATTAGGGTTCACAAGCCTAGGCAATACACATGCCTAAAACAATTTTTGGGCTTCAGAAGATGATTCCAGGGAGCTCGGATGGAGTTAGGAGTAAAAACAAAACATCTTCTAGAAAGATAATTCCAATCCCTACAATATGGTGAAATCATATTTCTCACAAAACTTTGCAATTAGTCTATAGGAGATTTTTCTCAGGCACAAGTGGAGTACCAAATCACAATTCCATTTTTTCATGGATCAAATGGATGAATCAAGACATGATACCCCACCATTGGATTCAAAATTCCATTTCAAGTCAGTTAGAATCATATAATTTTTTTCCAATAAATTCCACTGGGAGCTCAAGTTATCATCGTTCCAAGTCACCCTCTTGGAGACAATCTAGGAGTTAGTCAATTTTCGGGAGGACACATGTCAACACCAAGAGCCTAGTGGTGGGATTTTATGTCCCCAAAGTCCCTGAGGTCAAGGTACATCATCCCTTGAAAAATGCACCCATCCCCTATGGGGAGTCTTTTGGTCACCCACGTGACCGACTTTCAGCCCCCAAGTGCATTTTTGGAGCTCAAACTCCCTACCGTTGGATCGAGGACACGTGTCAACTCCAGGACCACCATGGAATTTGATGTCCCTCACATCCCCTTAAGGTGAGGGACACCAAACATGGAAAAATGCCCCATCCTCTATGGGGAGTCTTTTGGTCACCCACGTGACTCGACTTTCAGCCCCCAGGTGCATTTTTCAAAAAATCCCCTACCATCGGATCGGACACATGTCATCCTCTGACCACCATGGAAATTGATGTCCCTCATGTCCCTGAGGTGAGGGATGTCAAGGACAAAAAAATGTTCCCAGCCCCTCCATGTGCATTTTTTTAAAATTTAAATCCAACACTTAGCCATTTTCTTCCTCTCATTTCTCCTCCACAACTCCTCACCATGCCATGGCTTTTCTCAAGCTTGTTCAGACACCCGGTCCACCATTGTTGATCCAAACCAGCTCCATCATAATCAAAAACTCTCACACCATGAATGCACAGCAATATGCAGCCTTAGAGAAAAATGGAGTGAAATGATGAAGAATGAAGAGAAAATGGAGATTTTTCCAATAACTACGAAGCCACCCAATCGAAAAAAATCCTCATATCTTGCAAAGTACAAGTCGACCGAGATGTTGTCTTTTTTAGACTTTCACATTTTGCAAGAAAATCAAGATGCAAAAACAAGAGGTCAAATGGTGCCCAGAATCATTTTCTCCAACAAAATCCTCACTTCATGCATCAGCTCACATTCATCGACATCTCCCATCACTCCGAAATGGAAATGAACTAAAAACTTGCACATGGGCTCCAAATAAAAACCTATCACAATGGAGTTTTTTTCATCACAAATGGAGACAAAAACCAGACCTACAAATTTCAAGCTCCATTAATGGCCGCCATGGTAGCTCTATGTCAAAGCCACTGCTAGGTCAAAATTTCAAAATTTATTTCCAATCATTCTAGTGGGAAAAACTATGTGAAATTCAAGGGTGTGATCATAAATGACAAGACAAGTCCAAAAAGTATGTTCCATTACAAATCGAGCAATGGAAACACACTTTCTAAAAATAGTAAGTTTTCCTATATAGACTTGCTATGTTTGGAAAGTCATCATCAAAAGTAGCTAAGACAAAGGCAATGGGCATTGAAGATCACGAGGAAGCCAGAATGAGTGTTCAAAGTAGAAAATAGTGAAAATGACCACTTACTAAAAATAGTAAGTCCCTTATATGGGTGCTTACTAAAAATAGTAAGTCACCCCAAAGAAGTAGCTGAGGCAAGGGTAGTGTGCATAAGATTGAAATGAGGGATTTCATCACATCACGATGGTTGAGAAGAGGCAAAAATCACCTCTCACTAAAAATAGTATATCATATGTAGGCTGGGAGTTATGGTCATCAATGAAATAGTTCACTCAACTTGGAAAGCATTCACAAGCTGATTTGAAGGAGTTTCATAGTGTGCAAGGAATTCAAAGATTTAGAGTTTCACTACATTTGGATTTTTCCATCAACGAGGATCAACGAACTTCATCAGAAACATCTTCTCCTCTTCTCTCTCTTCCCTCTCTCCCCAACTTTTCTCTCCCTTCAAGTGTTCTAATTCTTCGTTGGGGTTTGCACTTTTTGATATGCCTTTAAGTCACTTAAAAGTGACTTTAGAAACATAATGTAAATTAAGTCACCTTGATTTTATAAAAGGGACTTAAATATTTTCTAGGAATATGAATAGTCTAAAGTTAGAATTAAGGCATATGGAGGGTCATGAGGAAGACAATAAGTCACCTCTCATTCTATAAATTTTAATGCCATTCCCATTTCAAAGGGTTGGTCATTAATTTTTTAAGCTCAAGAGTGCATTATACCTTGAGAGAACAAAGGAGATAGCCAAATTATTCCTTTCCCCCACTCTCTCTCTTTCCTTCATTCTCATACTATGTATAACTTTTTTTAAGTAATCAATACAATAAGAAGAAGTTTCGAGCCTTTTTTTACTAAGGGGTTTATTAAGTCTTTGTGATCATAAATTCCATTTGGTCTTGTTGCTATGTGTAGAGTTGTTTCCTCATAATTATAATGCATGTGATAAAAATTCTAATTGGTGTATGCAAGAATCTAATTTTCTACCAGTAAAATTAGTTCTCTTATCTAATTTCTCATTCGAAAGGCCACGAGGATAAAAATCAAAATTTACTCGTATATGCACATACGATAGCTACACCAGTTTAGTACAGTACTTAGACTTCCAGAGAATTGGAAATATAACCACCAATTTGTCCCCTACAAATTTTCTCACCAACTATCATGGATCGATCTAGGTTATTATGCTTCGTACAATGTTATTTAGCTTCTATAATGGATTAATGTTTGGATATGTTAGTTGTATCTTCTACCTATTTAAATAAGTGAATGTACTTATGCTTGTGCAAATCATCCTACAATAATAACATAACCTTCTCACAAATCTCACATAAAGAAGGGTCTTGTTGCCTACGTGTGCCTCGGGTGAGCACCCAACACCTGCCGGGTGATAGATCAACACGCTTGGGGTTAGAAAATATTATTAAGGTTAAATAAATGACTACAGCTTTTGAATTTAATCGAGTCTTAAAATCCTCCAAGCTAAAATCACAGAGTATGGTCAACATGACCAAATCAAAAGCATGATACAGTATCCAAAGTTATGTAAAGAAAACAAACAAAACCTAATTTGTTGTCTAACTATATCAAGAAGAATAGTACCAAAATATTTCATAAGATTTAGCTTAAAATGATGAGTTTGAAGTCACAAACAGAGCTTCCATTAAACCCCCAAACAATATCACTTTGTGGGTATCGACCCAAAAACTTCTACTAAATCAAAGGTAAGAAGACAACCAAGTTTCAAACAATAATACACACCCAACAACCAAATCATTTCTAGTTTAATTACTAAATGTGTTCACAGGACATGCATATTAACAGAGTCATTTTTAGCCGACTAACAAACAAATTCAAAAATATACATGAATCAAATCCAGATACAATGATATTCAAGAATAAAATCCAAGTAATGCAGTAATAACACAAAAACCATAAAACCCATGACCCAAAATAGATTCCACATAAAGAGCAGAGATATTTTCAAGAAACAATTAAGGAGAGTAAGTTATTATAATGAGTTAGATCCTATCATACATGGTAGTTCTCTTGAACTCCTCCTCTTAGCTTCCAAACTTTCTTGCTTATTTTTCATAGCGAGATCTCGACAAAAATTCCAAAGAAATGCATAGAGAACTAGTCTCCATTTTGCCATTAATTTTATAACTGAAAACTCAACTTTCCTTCACTATTCACTCCATGTAATAAATATTTCATAAATGAATGAAAAACGAACAACTAGATGAAAAATAAAAACATCTACATGTAGAGCCAAAGTGCTCAAAAAACCGTAAGAAAAATGAAATACCAAGCCTATTTCCTTGCCAAAAACTGCCATCTTTTCTTCCAAGGTGGTTTTCCACAAAGTCTGATGCCATTAATGGATCATAAGGATTTTTAGTTCTCTTTCCCATTCCACCAACTTCCTCCATTTTAGCATGCCTTAGTAACCATTCAAATTTCCATCACCAAAGCCTTAGTTACCTTAATAATCGTGCATGCCAAGTTAAGTCTTGGTTATGCCAAAGGTGGCGGAGATGCCACATTCAATAGCATTAATTTCTTGGTACAATGTGGGTTGGCACCCAACTAACCAAGCTTAGGTCTTAGATTATAGTTACCATAGTTGAGTCTAAGGTTAGGTCTAGGTACCCTTTTGGTTTAGACCCCTTTAATATATGTCACTGACCGTAGCTTAGGTTAGGATATTAAATCAAATCATTGGGATAATAATGAAAATCATATTTTATAGTTTACCTTATGCTATTCCATCTTAGGTTCTTACTAATTTAGACATGACTTAGTTCCTTTTAGCCATCGAATTAATTCAAATCCACATAGAATTTAGGAAATATCATAGTGAGGACTGGAAGACATTTTAGCACTCCAATGTCATAATTTAAATGACAAGTATAGTAATACAATGAGTTAGAAGTATTAAGAGTTCAAAACTGTTCTATCATAACATGAGCGAATAATGGAAATGATCAAGGGGAATGCCTTGGATCACTGAAATTGATCCAAGGTATTAACCCTGATCAGATCTTTTACAATGTATTTATAGGATAACATAAATAGTGAGACATAATAACTTACTTAGTTACATGTTATCTCCAAGGTCCTAATTAGGTTGAGATTAACCAGAGAGCTTTAAAAACCAGTTAGGTGATTAAAAAGATAATTACACATAGGTACATCATTGAACAGTCAAGATCAAAACCAGATTTTAAACAATTAACTTGTATCATTCAATCAACTAGGTTAAGGTAGTCCCCAAAAATAAAAACGGTTTAGAATTTTACAATACCAAGTTTACCAACTCTAGCCAAAGAAGTAAGTACTATATCAATCAAAGTAGGGGCACTACTTTGCAGCTCTTTTCTTTGTCATGCAACATTTCTTCCTTCACGACATATTTTTAGTTATATGTGGATCTTCTATGCTTCTCACGTATTTTCAAATGTCTTGCAACTTTCTGCCTTGTTTTCTACCTTTCCGTGGCTTTTTTCAATGTCCACAAATCTTTCTCTTTTACTTGCAAATTTTTTAGTCTTCTCAGATATCTTCTATCCTTAGTGGATTCTTTAGTTCTTCACGTATTTTCTCTTTGTTCGTGTCTTGCTTCTGATTTCTTTAATTTCACATCTTTTCCTTCACCTCCACAAATTTTTGCAATTTACACTTTGTGGCTTTTTCTTTGGATCCATTTTGTTTTAGAAACTTTATCCCCTTATCCACCGCATTCACTTACCTATCATGGTTTTTTTTAGAGCTCCACGGTTTCTATAGACTTTAGCATATATCTCCTCATGTCTACAACATGCACTAATAATGAAAAAGTCCCTTAGCACTTATCGTTAGTCATCCTAAGCCTTTGTGATTTGACACCACTCAACCTTCATCTTTTTAGCTTTCTCACTTTACCAATTCACTCCTTTCGCCATCAATGCAACTTGACATCAATGAAAACACATATGACACATGAAAAAGGTCCAAAATCTCCCCCTTTGTCATTGATGGCAATATTTCAACCTTTAGAAACCTTTTGATGGAAAAATACTTGCATACCTGATTTTTGTTTTCAGCTTTACTCCTCTGTGTATATGAATTTTTGGTTCCATCATCTCTCCCCTTATATATCACATCATTTCTCCCCCTTTGAATGTAACAGGTTGGTTTCTAACTTCAATTTCTCTCCCCCTTTGACAACAATGAAAAAGGGCCAACTATGCCACATAAAACTAAATATTCTGGTAAGCTAGATACAACATGTTCTTACCTCAAGAAGCTCCCCTAGGCTTATGCTTCTCATACATCTATCTTAGTGTGTCCACGAAATTCTCCCCCTGAGATGATGCATACTTTGATAAATTTGAGCTAATATATTATTCCCCCTTACTTTGGCACTTTGTTTAGGAGCTGATATTACCTGAGAATGCTCCTAGTTTTTTCTACACACTGTTATTTGTTGGCGGGATCGAAATGACCCCCATTCATTCCTTAGGTGTTCAAATGTTGCTTTTGGTAGTGGCTTGGTCATTATATTTGTAATTTATTCTTTAGTGCTCACATATTCTAGACTGATTTTCTTGTCATTCACTTGTTCCCTCAAGAAATGATATCTAATTGGAATATTTTTGGTCTTCGAGTGGAACATAGGATTCTTAGAGACACTAATTACACTTGTACTATCACACAACAAGGGAATTGGATGTTCAGATTTTACCTTGTAGTCTTCCAATGTTTGTTTCATCCATAGAACTTGAGTGTAACACATCGTGGAAGATATATATTTTGCTTCACATGTTGAGAGATCCACTAATGATTGTTTCTTTCTCAACCAAGATACTAAGCAATTTCCAACAAAGAATGCTCCTCCACTTGTACTCTTCCTGTCATCAACATTATATGCCCAATCAACATCTGTATATGCTTTGATGTTGAAATCATTGCTCTTAGAGTACCATAATCCATATTCAGCTATGCCCATGAGGTATCTTAGGATTCTCTTGACTACCTTGAGGTGTGTTTCCCTTGGATCTTCTTGAAATATTCTAATAAGGTATTGATTTTGTGGAGTAAATTAGACTTCCTATCATGGATTTATACAATCTTTTTCTACCTTAGGTGAGTCATCATCTCTTCTCAGCTTACATCCAACTTCCATTGGTGTACCAATTGGTCTGCATTCTTCCATTCTGAATATTTTCAGCATCTCCTTGATATACTTAGTCTGGGATATGAATATACCTTGATCTATTTGACTGATCTGTAAACCTAGAAAGAATGAAAGATCTCCAAGCATAGACATTTCAAATTATTCTTTCATCATATCAGCAAATTCATATGTCATCTTATCATGGTCTCCACCAAATATGATATCATCTACATACACAATGACAATTAAGCAATGGTCTCCTTCTTCCTTGATGTAGAGATTATTGTCCTGCAACACCTTTTTCTGAATCCTTGCTCAATGAGGTATGAATCTAATTTGTTGTACCAAGCTCTAGGAGCTTGTTTTAATCCATACAAATATTTCTTCAACCTGCACACATAATCCTTATCTTCAATTAGTGAAAATCCATTAGGTTGTTCAATATATACCTCTTCATTCAGAAACCATTTAGGAAGGCTGATTTCACATCCATCTGGAATACTCTGATCTTCTTGTATGTTGTGTAAGCCAGAAATAGCCTTATTGCCTCCATTCTTGCAACTGGTGCAAATGTTTCATCAAAGTCAATTCCTTCCATTTACGTGTATCCTTTGCATACTATCCTTGCCTTGTTTCTTGTCACTTCTC
Source organism: Taxus wallichiana var. yunnanensis (assembly GCA_018340775.1). Lineage (NCBI taxonomy): Eukaryota > Viridiplantae > Streptophyta > Pinopsida > Cupressales > Taxaceae > Taxus > Taxus wallichiana. Next base: position 318,964,900 of record CM031238.1, read on the forward strand.
CTTTTCATTTAGTTTATTTCTGAATACCCATTTGGTTCCAATCACATTCTTGTTTTGTGGTCTGGGTACCAGTTCCCATGTCTCATTCTTTTCAATTTGATCCAGCTCTTCATTCATGACATCTACCAAATATGTATCCTTGCATGATTCTCGTAAAATTCTTGGGCTCTATCATTGACAGGGTGTTATTTCTTCATGGTTATGCTGCTCTCTTAACTTTCTTCTAGTGAGAATGTTTTCATATTTGTTTCCAATTATTTAATTAGAATGATGGTCCTTTTTTACTTGCTTGGAGGGTACATTAGTGTTTGAACTTTCTTCCTCTTCATCTTCTTCTTCACGTGGACTATCAAACTCTTCATCATCTTTTTGTTCTTTAAGACTGCCATTATGTTGAGTAATTGGTTTTAGCATACTATGTATCATCCACCTTTTCATTTTTTTCTTTCAACCATCTTTTGCAATTTCTTATTATAAAGCACCTATAAGCCACGTTGACCACTTAGTAACCAAGGAATATCCCTTCATCACATCTTGAGTCAAATTTTCCTAGATTGTCTTCATCTCTTTTGATATAGCATTTACTACCAAACACTCTTATTTGCTTTACATTAGCTGGTCTCTTCTTCCACATTTTATGAGGAGTCTTGTCATTTTTATTCTCAGTTGATCTCTATTCAAAAGATAGAATGCAATGTAAATTGCTTCACTCTAATACCTATATGAGAGTTTGGATTCATTTAGCATTGTTCTTTCCATCTCCTGCACCGTTCTATTTTTCCTTTCAATAACCCCATTTTTCCAAGGTGTTCTAGCGGATGATAATTGTCTTCTTATTCCATGTTCTTCACAAAATTCATTGAACTCATTTGACCAAAATTCTCCACCTCTATTTGATCTTAGGCATTTGATCTTCTTGTTTTTCTCATTTTCCACCAGTGCCTTGAATTTCTTGAATCTAAGGCTTCTAAATTTTTCTTTAAACATGCTACCCATGTCATTCTAGTGTAATCATCTATTATAAGCATAAAATATACCTCACCATTTATACCTTCAATTCTGGTGGGTCCGCAGAGGTCTGTATGAATCAACTCCAGTGGTCTAGTTGTAGAATACTCCTTTGATTTGAATGATCTCCTTTTTTCCATGTAAACATGCCTTGCATAGAGTATCTGCGGGTTTAAAAAGGGTTGGAATATGTCTAACGTAACCTTTTGAACTTAGCTTTAAAATATTTTCAAAACTCACATGCCCTAATCTCTAGTGCCACAACCAGTTGTGATCAATCTTACTTTTGAAGCATTTTTCATTGTTTATCTCATTGAGAACATACATGTTGTTCTTTTTCCACTTGGCCTTTGTTACTTTCTTTCTTGTTTTTCCATTTATAATGTCAAAACCTTTGTCATGGAATATTACATTATATCCCCTCTTGCACATTTGACTCACACTTAGAATAGATTATGTTTGAGACCTTCAACATATAAAACATTTTCAGTTATGGTATTTCCATTATCTAGACTCAAGGTTCCTTTTCCAACTATGTTTTCTGAGTTGTTATCACCAAATCTCACAACACTAGATGCATTGTTAGATAGAGTAATAAATTTTTTTATCACCTATCATATGACTTGAGCATCCACTGTCCAAATACCATATTTTGTCTTCATTTTGTACATGGAATGTAGTATGCACTATTGAACATGACTCTTTTCTCTTGTTCTCATCTTTCTTTGCAACATACACCCATTTATTTTGTTTAGGTGGTTCATGTTTGTTGGTTGAAACCACACTACTCTTCTTATGATAATTGTGTTAGACACCATTATAGTTTGATCTGGTGTAAGATGGGCCAAAGTTTCTTCTATAACCTCTAGAGAATTTCCTACACTTGGTGGATTTATGTCCAAACTAATTACATGAATAACAGTAACCATAAAAATAATGTGTGTACCTCATAGCATATGTGATTCTAGGGAGTAGAATTTCTTCTCTTTGTGACATTGATAATCTTCTTGTTTGTGGTGGATGAGGTGTTGGATGTTGATGCAACCTTGTTTTCTTCATTCTTTGTAGGCTCCTTTACTTTGATTTCTTCTTTAAAGCCAATTCCAGTCTTTTCATTTGCATCACGTTGGCTACTCAATATATCAGTCAAAACACTTGAGCCCTTTTCAATTTTTTCATACACTTTTAGCTTGTTGCTCATTTGTTCCATTTCATCTTTCAATTTCTCCAGTTCTGAGTTCAACTTTGTGCACTCATCCTCCTTTGATTTGTAGGAGTTTGAAATCTTTTCCAGCTATGTTTCCAATTCCTTGAGCTCATTTGCCTCTTCTTCTTCTCTTTGAGATTGTCTTCCCTCAAATATGTGGATTTTTTCTTCATAATCCTTTAGTGTGCATCTCATCTTCTGATTCTTCTTTCTACACAATTTCAGTTCTTCAAGGGCACATACTAATTCTACTTCAAGATTCACTTCAACTTCTTCTTCATCAGAGTCTTCAAAATCAACTGTGTTCTTCCCTTTGGATTTTATTTCTTCAGTTATATCCATTGTCATAAAAAAACATTCTTATTTATCTTCATCATTTTCATTTTCAAAGATACCAGGATTTCTTGATTCAGAGTCACTTGATTCTTCCTTTGAATAGAAGTTCCTTTTGTTCTTGAAGAACTTTTTCTTGTTGTTTTTCTTTGCATATCCAGTCTCTCTCTTGTTATGTTTATGACTTTCCTCTTCATGTTCAGATTGATTATATTTATTCTTGTTTGGACACTTTCCAACAAAATGACCTACTTGTCCACATGCAAAACACTTAAATGGGAGTTTTCCTTTATACTTACCTGAACCTCTTTTCAGTCTTCTGACGAACATTGCTTCAATATTTTCATCATCTAACTCATCTCTTGAAGTTGATTCTTCTTCTTCTTCTTGTTTTCACCTTGAATGCTACTTATTTCTTGGAATTTTTGGATCCAATAGTCCTCATCTCGTATGTTGAAAGAGTGCTATGTAATTCATCCATCGTGAGAGTATTCATGTCTTTGGATTCCTCTATAGCTGATACCTTTGCATCATACTTTTCAGTCAAAGATCTCAAAATATTCTGCACTATGACAAATTCTTCTAGTTTCTCTCCTAGACCTATGATCATATTTATGACTTCATCTATTCTTTGCATGTAGGCCACTATGCTCTCATCATCTTTCATCTTCAAATTTTTGAACTGAGATTTGTAGGTTTGTAGCTTTAGTTTGACCTTTTCATCACCTTCATAGATACTTTACATTTTGGTCCATATCTCCTTTACTTTTGTGTAGTGCATAACTTTCACAAACTTTGTCTCAGTCAGGCCACATAGAATGGCATTCATTTCTCTTGAGTTACATTCATATTTTTCCTTATCCACGAAATAGTAATTGGTGTGGCTGGAGGGTTGTATCCTTTCTCAATGCATTCCCAGATATCAAAACCAAGTGACATAAAATATGTTTTCATCCTTATTCTCTAGAATGCATAATTTGTACCAGTGAAGAGAGGTGATCTTGATAGTGATAAATCACCTTGTGCTTGATTTACTTGCCATGATTGTGATAGGAGGATCTCCTTGAATATGTTAATCTTAATACCAATTGTTATAGATCACAAACACTGAGAGGGGGAATGAATCGTAGATTAATTAAAATTTTAAAAGTAATGTTAATTTTAAACCCTTTAATGATGTGTGGATTTAAACTATGAGTAGTCAATCACACATATGTCATGCACAAAAATGAACACAGAGATTACCATGGGAACCCTTTTAGGAGAAAAACCCACCAAAAATTGTTTCTTATATTACACAAAGCAAGGACTTGTAAGAATATTACGCATCCTACAAGATTTGTTTAGTGAGGCACCAACCCCACAAGGAGCACCAACCCTTTACACCTTTGCTGATATTATGCACAACAAAGGAATCAAGTGAATATTACACATCACAAGAGATTTATTTAGTAAGGCACCAACCTCACAAGGAACACCAACCCTTGAATATGTTAAGCTATAACTTAGACTTAATTTACATATATATTTTGATCATCTAGTTATAACAATTGATTTTGCAATAGATTATGATCACCTTTATGTATCTTTATGTGTTCTATTTTTCACTCTCTTCTACTCATCTGATTCAATCCCTCTACTATATCAATATGTCACCATGATCCTCTTTTCATCTAATGAATTTTTTGTCCATCGATCTATTTTCCTCTTCCCTCTCTCTCTGTTTCTTTTATAGCTCTCTCGAACTTGATTTCATCGTATTCTCTTTTATATAGATCTTCCTTAGCTCGAATATTTCTTTTCTTACTTGAGAAACACTTTAAAATAGCTCCAAGTACAAACTATATTCACAATTGACCCAATTCTTCACTTCGAGTTATGTGTCATGTATCTTCCTTCTCTATCGCTTTGAGAATTTAGACTATTAAATGCATACAACTAACTCTAGTTTTTATTTCTTCTATATTCAGCTTGATTACACCATTTTCCATGCATGTGTAAGAGAAATTTATTAGTTGTGCCTAAAAATAGATTTTCCCATCTTTTAGAATTTGCAACATGACCCAGATGAGTGAGCCATTTTCTTATTCAATATTTTATTCTCATTGCTTAGGATTTATAGATAATGTAAATCGCATGTCCACAAAATCAATACACATTAAATTCTAGCAATCGGAATAATAGATTTCTTCATTCTTTGTGGATTTCAAGTCATGCATCTAGCCACAATCATCTAACAATCGTATCACCATTGATTTTGGAGAACCAACTCTCACTTGTACATGTTTGAATCAATTTGATTGCCTTTGATCCTTGTCCAATCCATATTCCATCATTTCATAGCTCTCTCCTTAGCTCCTCTGACTTTCTTCTTTGTATCATGGCTCTTTTCTTTGTCTGTGGCATTTCTTCCTTCACGATGGATTTTTAGTTATCTATGGATCTTCTATGCTTCTCACATCTTTCCCAATGTCTTGTTACTTTCTTTCTTATCTGATTCCTTTTGTGGCTTTGTTCCATGTCCGTGACTCTTTCTCTTTTACTTGCGGATTTTGTAGTCTTCTGCGGCTATCTTCCATCCTTAGTGGCTTCTTTAGTTCTTCATGTATTTTCTCTTTATCTCGTGGCTTGGTTTTGACTTCCTTTCCTTCGCATATTTTCCTTCATCTCTACATCCCTACTATTTACACTTTTTGGCTTGTCTTTTGGCTCCATTTTTTTGGTGACTTCATCCCTTTATCCATGACATTCACTTACCTTCCGTGATTTCTTTTGAAGCTCCGTGGTTTTCTACAAACTTTAGCAGCTACTCCAAGTCTTTGGTGGATATCTCCTCATGTCATGTGGCAAGCACTTACAATGACTAAGTCCCTTAGCACTTATCCTTAGTCATCCCAAGCCTCTGTGAGCTGACACTATCAATCAACCTTCATCTTTTTATCTTGCTCACTTTACCAATTCACTCCTTTTGCCATCAATGCAGCTTGACATCAATTGATCTAGATTCACATCAATGAAAACACATGAAAAAGGTCCAAAAGCTTGCTAGCACAAACCACTTGAAAAAAATGGGAAAATTTAGACACCAAAATTTGGTATCACTACCCTTCTTTCCCGCATTCGCTTCTATCACCATGGTCTTATCTAGAACCCCTTTATTTTAATTCATATTCATATTCTCATCTTTCCTATCTATTAATTTATCAACTTTAAATTTTAATTAATACTCATTTCCTAATCCTCATCTCATTAGATAATTACCTCTAATTAGCTTTCATTTCCCCTCCCTAGGTTGTTTATTATCCCTAGCTACCTAGTTCCACATCCCTATGATTTTTCTAGATTTTATTTAATCCATCTTTATCTTCCACCTACCCATATCACTTCCTAAGAAACCCTAACCCACCTACATGCTTTAAAAACTCACACTAATCCATAAAATCCCCATATCTCAAATAAAGTACCCTTCCACCACTCAAATGGATGGTTTCCCGCAATTGGAGGTGACCCACCTGGGTCATCGTTGACCTTATAAAACTAGTTTCACCCCCTCCAAAATAAGGCATAATCATATTTTTCTTGTGTTGTGCGAACTTATCTTCAAGCTTGAGTATTCTTGCAGCTTTTTGACCTTTTTGGAGTCCATTTGAGCTTGTCTTACATCACTTGTGGATACTCTAGGAGGTTTACTTTCATTTATTGTTGATTCACGCTATCATTATCTATTATTTTTATTATCTTTTAGGTAGTAAAATTTTACAGTTCAATGTCATCATAGCCTCATCTTCAACTTCCTCTTTCAATGATTCTATCTACAGTTGTCCATCCACTCACCCATTATTTTCTTTGTTTAGCACTACCTAGTTTGTCATCAACCCAAATTTTTGTTTCATCTATTCTATTTCCATATCCTCATCAATTTTTGTTTCTTTTATGTTATTATTTCTAGTTCTCGGCTCTATTATCCGGCTTCTCTTCCACTTCATATCTACTCTTCTATCTCTCGATAACCACCAACTCAGCCAAGTCACCATCGATCCTATTCTTATTCTATCCAATCCATACCGATCTCTATTTTCTTTCATCCTTTCTGTTTTTGTGTCTCGATCTTCCTCTAGAATTCTTGCCACTGTTCTCAAGCCTCTATGATCATCTTATTTGCATCCATATCATTCTAAATCTACATTTCTAGCTTCTACTGTCTAGATTCATATTCTTAGGTCAACATCAACCTTCCCTCTACAACTGGGTCATCATTGACCTAGCCAATTACTTTACATTTGGTGTTTAGATCTGCACTTTTCATCCATTTTTGTAATTTTAAATTTTTTTAGCTTCAATTTATGCATGTTACTCAGTCTTTTCATTTATTTTACCATCTTTTATCAAACATGGGGGTTGACATCCACATTAGGAAGTTAACAAATTTTGGAACCAAATTTTTGGGAAACCCCAACTACTATCTAATCCATTTCTCTCTTATTTATCCTTGTTTTTCGGAGTTCGTTGAGTTTGTAATGAGGTCATCTACTTTGTGCCAGTTCATTTTCATCCATCATACATCAAGGTACCTTAAAACCTTTCATTTTGGAGTTGTTTGTATTTATTTAGTATACATTTCTCTTATATGAATAGGAATGATAAATTTCGATCAACACTTATGTTATTTAGTAGCCTTGTCAAAGTCTTATTGAATCTTGTGTTAAAATCTTGTACACATTCATTAGGGTTCTTCTTAATATTTTCAAACTTAGATAGAAGAAACCTAGGGTCATTTCTATCACCATATTGTATTTTAAATGCATTTTTCATCTCCTCCCAAGAATCAATTGATCCTTGAGGAAAATATTTGAACCATTCTCTTGCATCTTCTTCCAATGTGTGTATAAATAATTTAATATAAAAATATTGATATTATACCTCATACTCATTCATAATGTTTTGAAATAATTTAATATGGTAATCCCCAATGATAGCATTATTTATTTAGAATTTTTATGTCTCATTCTGATTTCATTGGGAACTCATTAGGATAACCCACCCTACCATTAAAATTTATGGGTATGTAGGTATGGAATCTAAAAGGAGCTCTAGGAAGAGGATGATCCATATTATTTTACACTTTGGATTCACAAGGGATATAATTAATGAAATTTTGAAAAGGGGGCATTTGGATCAAAAGAGTATGATCAATACAATGATTATCTCTTGGGGAAACATATTCAAAATCAAAACCTCTATTCTCACTTGTGAACAAATGAGTAGATCAAGGACAACTTTGAGTTACTTTAGGATTGTTGGTTGGATATTTTGTCAAGATGAAATATGAGGTTCAACCACAGTACATGGGATTGATTCCCTCCTCAAAGACAGGTGAGGCTGCCTGTTTATTACTAATCTAAAACACAATAGAAATAATGTGTACAATATTCACACTAATCTAACCATAGGATCAGGACAGAATCCTGAAAGCCACATCCACAATAACTGGAAATATTGCTGCTTTGGAAATAAAATAGATTAGAAAGGATGCATCACAGAAAGGAAATAACGGGAACATACTTTCTTTCGAGAAAACACAGATCATGAAATAATAATACGAGTTCTAGATAACAAATGTAATGTAATGTTTGAAACAATTTAAAATGATTGAGAACGCTAAACTGAGAACAGCTTAAGATCCTGAACATAAGAGCAATATCTTAAGAGAGATGAATCTCACAACACAAAGTTTGCAAAAATGACATCAATTTCTATTCTTTGAATGATTGAAAGAAAATACAAAGTTCTTCTTCTGATCAAAGGTTCTCAATATTCCAAAAATCTCAACCCCTTTGGAATGCATAAGCATCCCTTATTTATAATAAAAAGAGTAGAGAGAAAATAGGATAAATCCTAGAAAATAGTCTTTTAACAAGAGTCCTATTTTTCTTGACTCTCACACAGGAGACCAAGTCAAAATTTGCTTCTTATGTGATGAAACGAAAATGAAAAATACATGTCAATCTCTAGATTGAAATGACATGAAACATTATGCTTATTTTGTTTCATCATCCTTGTCTTCCTCTAGCGCAACCTGCTTGTCTCAGAATTCCTAGAACTTTCAGATTGTGCCCTACATCTTAGCTTCATCTAGCACATTGGAATGATTGCTAATACACCTCACTTGACACATGTACCAACTACCAGACAAATGGACATTAATGACATGTCATCATGCTTGGAGCATCCGAAAACCTATAACAAAGGATTTGCTTCATTTCGGGTTTTGGGTTTGGGAAACATGAGACATGATGCATTTCAGGTTTCGGGTTTTGGGAAACATGAGACATGATGCATTTGCTTCATTTCAGGTTTCAGAAACATGAGACATGATGCATTTTCTTCATTTCAGGTTTCAGTTTTGGGAAACATGAGACATGATGCATTTCAGGTTTCAGGTTTCAGGAAACATGAGACATGATGCATTTCGGTTTCAAGTTTTAGGAAACATGAGACATGATGCATTTGCTTCATTTCAGGTTTCGGTTTCCGAAACATGAGACATGATGCATTTCAGGTTTCAGGTTTTGGGAAACATGAGACATGATGCATTTCAGGTTTCGGGTTTTGGGAAACATGAGACATGATGCATTTGCTTCATTTTGGGTTCCGGAAACATGAGACATGATGCATTTTGGGTTTTGGGTTTTGGGAAACATGAGACATGATGCATTTGCTTCATTTCGGGTTTCGGGTTTGGGAAACATGAGACATGATGCATTTGCTTCATTTTGGGTTTCGGGTTTTGGGAAACATGAGACATGATGCATTTTGGGTTTCAAGTTTCAGGAAACATGAGACATGATGCATTTCAGGTTTCGGGTTTTGGGAAACATGAGACATGATGCATGAGAGAAACATGTTTTCATGCAATAAAAACTCAAAACCCGAAAATCTCTTTCAAAAGGGATTTTTAAGAGATTTTTCAAAAAAATCTAATGGTTATTTCAATTTTTAGCTGAAATCACTAAAATGGGATAACAAGAATCTCAATTATGTTGGAACAAGGAACATAAATGGAAGTTAGGGTTGTGTGTCTCATAACTATCATATGAACTATAATATTATTCTACTAAAGGGGATCAAACTCAAAGGGTTGACCACCCTTACCTTCCGAGCTTTGACCAATCACATGTTTCCAAATATTCCTTCTCCTTTGTCATAAACCTTCCATTTCTGGGAGAAGATTATTTATAGTGTCTGATCTGAAAGAATACCCGAAGCCCTCCAACTTCTAAAGTAAAAATTTAATGAACAAGATATATAAAATAAATAGGACTGGTATGACCCATTTTTAAAGGAGGAGTCACTACTAGAAACCCAAAGGGTTGAGCACCCTTACCTTCCGAGCTTTGACTAATTGCATGTTTCCAAATATTCCTTCTCCTTTGTCATAAACCTTCCATTTCTTGGAGAATCTTATTTGTAGTGTCTGATCTGAAAGAATACCAAGCCCTCTAACTTGTAAAGTAAAAATTTAATGAACAAGATATATAAAATAAAATAGCACTTTGGTAGGACCTAGTTTTAAAGGAGTCACTACTAGATCCTTACACTCTATAAATATCATATTAACTCTTAAAATGTACTAAAAACCACTTCACAAACAACTAAGATATAATACTTTGATGAACCTTTATAAAACCTAGGAACAATTATGATGATAAATTCAAGGACCTTAACACACACAATAAAACATGTAGATCCAAGTTTATGCTTGCAAGAATACAATTGATAGAAGAATTTTAATAATTACCACGAAAAGGATGTTCAACTTGAAGAATTTATGAATTTTAGTTAAGTATTCCTTGAAAAACCTAGATAATGGTCTCATACTTGAACCGAGGAAAGTTCAATCCCGAAAATGGTACCAATCGGTGTTGGTTCCCAATATTATACTTTAAGGACTTAGCAAGAACTATGAGAGACAATGGATTTAAGAATGATATATTTTGAAGTATATATTGTTTAAATCCATGGATATATCTAACATTATCTTATCACCAAGTCCTAGAAATGACTAAGAGGCACCTCATAAAGAGGATGGTTAGACCTTGCTACTTCTGGCTCTGCCTAAACTAGGGTGAGATAACCCAAGGTAACTTGAATAAGGGAGGGATATTGTAATTCAATCTCCTTAAAAGTTTTGGTGAGTCAATCTAAGCTAATAATATCCATGGATATAATATCTACTCGTAAGAGTTGTCACATAGATATCACACACACTCAATGCATTAGGTACAAGTTATTAAAGATGATAAAATTGATTCACAAGTATCATCTCTGCATAAACAACAAATGAAATGGATCTTAATGATGTTTGGAATGATAATATTTACAAATCAAGGAAAATTCACTTATAATGGACAAATATAATGCAATTTGTAGGAAAACACATGTATGGTATGTAGATCTAATGTGTTTATAAGGGGTAGGATGGTAGGATAATTTCAGTTTAGAGAAAAAAGCGGGATGACTGATGGATGATTTATAATAGAAGCATGCTAATGACTACAATGAGAGCACACTACTTTCAGAATGTAGAGAAAATAAGATTAAATATACATAACTTATAAAGGGCATTTACATTCATTGATATCGAGTTCATAAAAATGTTACCATATAGTCTTCAAAATCCTTAACACAAACACTTGAGTAAGAATTATAATAAAATGTTAATTACTTCCATTTTATATGCCCAAGATATGCTCAAAGGATGAAAAAAATTACTCTAAAGCATTATTGCAACAATGGTTTTATAACTGAACCAAAATATTACAAAGTATACACTACAACACAATATTTATGTAATGACCAAGAAAATACAATAACCAAAAGTTAAATTTGTGTAATCCATAGATGCAACAAACATAAGACTATAATAAAAGCTATATTTCATTGATCAAATATTCACATACATAGTAAAAGTCATGATTGAATCAAAATAATTTATTCTGTCCATATTGGTTTTAACAAGGGGACATAAACTAGATGCCCTTAATGTCTATCAATGGTTGTTAACTTTCCAATTTCCCTTTCCAATTTTTCTTTTTTTGAAACCTTTCTTGAAGATTTTTTCTTTGTATAAAGTGTTATTATCCTTAAAATTATTTGAGGAAATTTCCTATGTACTTGAATTTTTCTTTTATATTTCATATTTTGGGTTTCGTGATTCAAGTTACGCTTTGCATGCAAATTTCTTCCCAAAACCCAAAACTCGAAATACATAGGAAGTTAATGAAAATTGAAAGTCAGAACTCAAATTGTATTTTGCATGAAAATTGCAAGATGAGTCCCTAAATCCAACCCCAAGACCATTTCAATTTTTAGAAACTGAATTATAGTTTGCATGTAAACTGTAAGTCGACTTCCAAAACCGAACTTCCGATTTTCAAGACCATTTTAGGTTTCGGATCCAAAATTGTAATTTGCATGTAATGTGAATGATGACATCCAAAACCCAATTTCAGGTTAGTGCATTTAATTCCACCTACCCACACGCTACATGGTAATTAATTTATGGCAGCGATGTGCGAGGTGTGAGGAGCTCGAGGAAGGAGGTACATTTTCAAATAGCGATGGGTGGGAAATAAATGGGAGGAAGATTCCACCTACATGAGCACTATAGATAGAGTGAGAATATCATACAAATACATGTGATACTAGGCCATTGACAGTCCCTATGCATGGGATTCCTAGGATGAATGGGCCTCGATATTCATTTGCAAGGATTTTGAGATTTGGAAAGGAGTAAATCCTGGGATAATCCTCACTTAAGAAGGGAAACATGGGTATGTATCTTGAAATTCCTGATAGCATCATTGATAGAACTATGGGTATAATGGAACATGCATTGATTAGAAATCTTGTGCGAGGTAGACCAAATATTAAATTGATTAGATCTTGGTCCATCCAGAAATGGAAGCCAAAGGGTCATTTGGAATTTTCAGCCCTTCCTAATGGCTTCTTTTTATTAAACTTAAACAATCCTAAAGATCCTTAAAGTGTTTTGAATGATGGTCTATGGTTTTGGGTAAACTAGGCCTCTTCCTTTATAAATGGATTACGATGTTTAGTCCTGAAAAATAAAATATCTATCGGTTCCTAGATGGGTAAGCTTACCGAGATTACCAATGGAATTGTGGGATGTTTAAATTTTCAAAGGGATTACTAGTACCCTTGGCACTTTTGTGGTTTTGGACAATGCCACTTTTACAAAAACAATGGTTGTTTGTATTATATTATGTATATACTCACTTATGGAAACTTCCTTTCCAAAATCTATAATAATGAAATCCCATGTGGGAATGTGCGAGAAGAAGATTGAATTTGAAAAATATCCTATGAGATTTTAAAATTTCTAAGGATGGGGACAAGTGAAACAAAAATGAAAAATGGTAGTCTAAAAGGTTTATAAAGAAATTCCCAAACCCGAGAAAAATTGGGACAAAGGAAAAGGATTGAGACTCATGTGCGAGAAAAACGGCTAGAGATTTGTTCCCAAATAAGGGTATTGTAATCAATGAGAAGAGTGGAGATGAACATTCTAAGGTCAATGAGGTTGAAATTTCCCAATCTCATATTTCCTAAAGGTAGATGATGAAGGCTTTGTTGAAGTTAGGAATAGGAAGAACTATAGGAAGTAATTTTTTGATCCTCATTTCCAAGAATCAAAACACATTTATAGGTGGAAAGGATGTTAGCATCAAAGAATCTAGAGCCTCTATTGGGTGAGAACTCGGAAAAGGAAAACAAAATCCGCATTCTGAAAAGAGCCCGGGAGGAGGAAAACCTGGAAGAAATTTTAGGTCCCTTATCCAATCCCTTTGATAATTTTATGGGTTTTGAGGAGGTTTTTAATCTTCCCAAAGGTGGTTATGTAGAAAATAAGGAAGTTGTCAGGATTAAAAGTATCATGGATGAAGTGAAATCTCTAAAAAACGCTATACAAATAGAACAAATAAACTATGAAATAGTGGAAGTGGGTGGTGGAGAGGATAAAACTTTGACAAAAACCTTGAAAACTCCAGTTAAGATTGGGGAATTTTTGGAAGGATAACTTCTCCCAAGGAAAAGAAAATAGGCTCTGGTAGACCCGACAAAAAATTAGCCAAGAAGAAGATTATCTAGAGAGATATTGACCATGGAACCCATCTAAACTCGATAATGGGAGCTTTATAAGAACAAACTACCAAACGTCCAAATGAATTTAATCTCTTGGAATGTATGAGGGTTGAACAACCCGGTTAAGTGTAGGATTATTAAGAAGCTCACTTTTAAATATAAATATGATATTATTGCTATTCAAGAAACAAATATGGAGGAAGAGTATTTTTGCTAGCTAAAAATAGTTCTTGGAGCAGGAGGTTGAGATGATGGCGGTGAGCTCCAGAGGGGTTGCACGTGGTGTTGTCATCCTATGGGATCCAGATAAACTTCATGGATGGAACTTACTAAGAAAATGCAACCATTTGGCCATCTTATTTAAAGATAAAAAAACCAAGTAAATGTGGGTAATGTCAAATATTTATGCACCTAATCAAAAAAGAGAAAGAAAAATATTTTGGGATCAGTTTTCCAAGTTCCATGGAATTATCTCTAAAATAAAATGGATTGTGATGGGTGACTTTAATAATCCTTTAATATCATGTGAGAAGAAAGGATGAAATATTGACCTCACTATAAGTATGAGATACCTTCAGGACTTCATAATGGAAAAAAATTGTGGATATGGAGCTAAAAGGGGAAAAGTATACTTGCTCTAATAGGAGAAAAGGGGATCAATTAATACAAGTAAAATTGGATATGATCTCACCTCCTAGGGATGGTTGAGTAAAGAGGCATGTCTCTTCTCCCTTCCTAGAATAGGCTCATATCACAATCCCTTACTCTTTCAAGTGAAGGAAAAGGAAAGAAGAAGAACTCCTTTCATATTTGAAAAGATGTGGCTACAACATGAGGATATTAAAAACTTTTCAAAGAGTGGTGGGATCTCAAGATTCAAGGTATTGCAATGATGTTTAGAGTTTCAAAAAAGCTTGCTAATGTGAAGAAAAAATTGAAAGGGTGGAATAAAAATAGATTTGGTCATATTTTTTTATAAGAAGATCTCTCTTGAGAGTGAAATAATAGTGTTCTAAGCCTCATTGGAAGATTCAAGTTGTGAAAGGCTCGAGGAGGGTCAGCAAAAAGAGAGAGAATTTCTTGTTGATTACCATAATATACTCCTAACAGAGGAAACTTTCTCAAGACAAAAATCTAGAGTGAAGTGGCTCAAAGAGAGAGATAGGAACACAAATTTCTTCCATATTGCTACATCGAAAAGAAGGGGTTCTAATTGACTTTCCAAAGCATTGGTGAAGAAGGGGGTCTACCTTAACTAATCTAGGTAAAATTCAAGAGGTCAGTGGTTTCTTTATACAACAGACTTCTATCTTCATCATCTATTTCTAACATCACCAAGGAAGTCCCTTATCTATACTTCATTCCATAAATGGCATATGATATTGATAATTTCATGTTGGTTAAGGTTCCTTCTATTGAGAAAATTGAATTCATGTTGAAGACTATGAGCCCGGATAAAGAATCGGGCCTTGATGGCTTTCCATTTTTTCTTTCAATTTTTTTGGGAAATTATAAAGAATGATGTTTGTTTAGCCATCCAAGAGTTCTTCAAAAACAAGAAAATTTGTAAAGATATGAATTGCACCTTTTTATCTCTCATCCCCAAGAGTCATAATGTTGCTGATTTTAAAAACTTCAGACCTATTAGTCTCTACAATAGCATCTATAAGATGTGTTCTAAGATTTTGGCTCTTAGAATTCAACTTCTCCTTCCATCCCTAATTTCATATCAACAGGGGTGTTTCATATTAGGAAGGCAAATTTAGGACACCATAGTCACATACAAGAGACTTTACATTTTTAAGCATATCAAGAAAGAAACCATGGTTATAAAGATTGACGTGGAAAAGGATTATTATAGAGTATCATGGAATTTTATTCAAAAAATTTTGGAAAGGTTTGGTTTCGAGTGAGGACTTTGGGAGCTTAATCCAAACTTACATCTCCAAAGCTAAATCCTCGATCTGTTGTGAATGGAACTCCATGTGGTGTTTTTAATAGCACATGTGGTTAAGATAAGGATATCCTATATCCTCCTTCCTATTTATCCTAATGGTGGAAACATTGAGCGAGATCTTTGAACCGGGTAAATTGTGAAGGAAGAATTATAGGAATATCCCCTACTATTAATAGTGAAAATGTTATTCATCAACACTTTGTGGATCGGCACTTTTACCTCGTTGCAGATGATCAAATCAAGGATTGAAAGGGCCTTGAAGAAATAATACCTTCTAGGTAGGCTGGAGGAGTTCAAGTTGTTTTGTTTCTGATAGTTTGTTGTTTTTTGTTGTTTAGTCATTGTTATGTCCCTATTTTGCTTTTTATTAGTAGCTTATTTTTTTACTATTGTTGGACTTATCATAATATCTGGATTCAAATCCTATTTTGATGCTTTTTCATGTTGATCTGGTTGTTGATCCTTTTTTGTAACAGGGTATAGTCCCTTCAAAACTATTTTCCTTTATTAAATAAATACTTTGTGGATGACACCATACCGGTTGGAAAAGACACGGTTCTAGAAGCTAGAGAATTTAAAATCTTATTGTTAGATTATGAAGAAGTCTCAAATTAGCTTATTAAATTCGGGAGAAAAAAATCTCTTTGTTGTTTTTTTCAATACTTGGAGGAGAGATGTTTGAAGATATAACATATCCTTGGATGTGAGATGAAATCCTTTCCCATAACGTATTTAGGGATGCTTATTGGGACTAAAAGACCCAAAAAATTAGAATGCACTTCCTTATTAACATATTTATCAGAAAATTGGATGGCTGGAAGGGATCCCTTCTTTCTCAAGCTAGTAAGGCCACCCTTCTCAAATGTTCTATTTAAAATCTTCCTTTTATACCATGTCCATTTACTAGACTGTCCTTTCAATTTCTAGTAAGATGGAAAGTATTCAAAAGAGATTTTTGTCGAGTGGGTTAGAAGATAAATCTAAAATACCTCTCATTTCCTAGGAGAATATTTTTAAGCCTAAGAAGCTAGGAGGTCTTGGTATAAGGTATTGAGAAAAGATGAACAGAGTAATCCTTTCATAAATGGCGTGGAGACTTGTTAAGGAGATGAGTGTTTGGACCTCAATTATTAGGAATAAATATTGGAAAAACCTTAGTGTTGCTGAGTGGTGCTTTAGTAATACTGATTTTGAAGGATTTACCTTCTAAATCTATTAATTGGGACAAAAAAATTTCACTTTGGTGATGCAAGTGGAAAATTGGTGATGGGTACACTATAAAATTATTGGAAGACAAATGATTGGGTGATTTTACTCTCAAAGAATCCTTTCCCAATCTCCATAAGGTTGCTTCGAGAAATATGGAATAAAGCTATACAATTATTTTTATCTAGATGATCCATATAGTTTATGGAAAAACATATAGTACGAGGTATTATTAGCGGTGAGGTTATTTCTCTTAACAACCAGATTTTGGAGTTATAGTGGCCAAGAGAAATGAACCAGATAGTATTTATTGGTCAAAGAAATTTAATAGTACTTTCTCGGTTAAAATTTCCTATAATAATTAATTTGAAAATTAGATTGATTCTAGAAGCTTTAAATGGGAAAGTTTTTGGATCAAGGAATTCATTCCAAAAGTTAATATGTTTTGGTGGCTAGTATTACATGAAAAATTCTAATGGTGGCCAACCTCAATAAAAGGAATTTCCATATGGTTAATAGGTGTGTGCTATGTGAAAAGGAGGTTGAAGACTTTGCTCACTTTTTCCTCGAATGCTATTTTCTTCAAAAGGTAATAAATACTTTACTAAATCTATTTGAGATAAATGGATTTTCCCTTCATCTTTAAAAATGCTTTGGAATCAATGGTGCAACCCTTTTAGAATTCAGGGTTTGAAGCACTTGTGGATTCTCACCCTCATGCACCTCTTTTTGGGAAATATAGAAGGAGAGGAATAGGAGAATATTTAAGGAAAAGAAGAGGTGGAGAAGAGAATTGTAGCTTGGTGCTACAAATCTATTAATGCTAACTTTGTTATTATTCAAAACAATAAAAAGACCATTCTTGAGATTAAAAGAAAAATATCCAAAAATTGGGGGTTGATGAAGGTCCAGATGATACCCCAAACTAAACCCAAGATTGAAAGGATGGGAAAATTCCAAGAAGGATTGGGTCAAACTATATTTTGATGACGGGCCTTTAAAGGAAACCCATGTAAAGTGGATTTTGGGGGATCTTCATAGATCATAATGGAAAATTCATTCTATGTTATTATTACAATCTAGTGATTCAATCCAACCATATTTTTGAGGCTTTGGTGCCTTCTAGGGAGTCACTATTGTTATTCGAAAAAAAATTTAGAGGTTGGAGGTAGAAGGTGACTCTCTTAATATCATAAATAGCATTTTGAATAACGAAACTACCTCTATCTCTATTCATGACTCCATTACTAGCATTAAGGATATGGTAGCTAATTTTGAAGATATGGAAGCTAATAGCATTGCAAATCATTTTTCCAATAAAATGGTCTTGAGTGAGGCCATGCAATTGATTTCTAATCCTATAGATATTGATCCTCTTATATTTGCCAAATCAGAGATAGAATATGGTGACAAAAACGTCATTAATTGAGTGTTGTGACATGATAAGGAAGGGACCTCTAATTATTATGCTTTAATGGGAAATATTATCATGATATTTGGAAAATTGTGTAGGTTATTTTTTTAATCATAATAAGAGATGGAGTCACTCGTGTAAATGTTCTCTTATCCCAATTCTCCAAAATCAGCATGGAAGGATTGTAATTTGGAAGCTTGGTTTGTGCAGTGGTGAAGAGAGAGGTATTTTCAAGAATATGGGGGGTGACCTGGTACAAACAGAGTCATGGGATACTATCTCGCATTAAACCGAGGGCTATGGAGGTGTTTGAAATCTGGGGATGGCCCCTTTTTTGAATTTTTTGAAGGTCATAATGTTCATCTTAGAAAATAGTTTTGGGATGCCTGGATCCTGTGAAGAAGTCAACGGGTGGCAAGGTGTGGTCATTCGAGGCATTAAGATTGATGTATCGATCAACATGGTGGCATATGTCATGGGTATGGAGAAAGAATGGTGTGAAATTTACAAACCCAAGAAGGATTCTATGGAAGATTTTAAATTCTTCTTGCAAGGTAAGGAAAAATCACCAATCACTTTGCTATATTCTTAAGGGATTCTCTGTCCTCCCATTTCAATGAAGTCACACTAAACTTGATAAATTTTTTCACTTTATAATGTCACCATAAATGTATATTTACATACCATCTTCCGATGTTAAATTTTATTAGGCATGGGCATAGCTAAAACTTCCCTTATTATATGTTGTGTTCACTCTGTGCTACTTTGGATCATTTTTTAAAAGTGTAAAATTATTGTGCCCTTACACCAAGAGTTTATCATGGGTATTGTGAGAATATCTACTATGGATATGGATAAAAAGGATAAGGGTGCGAGTGTGTTGTTGAAATATTATGAAGAATATATGGCCAAGGATGACTCCAGCTTGGAGGAAGAGGAATCTAGTGAACCTCCCTCTTTAAGAAATAGGGAGGAGAAAATGTTGAAGAATTAGAATCAGTTTAGGGCATCAAATACCTTAAGAAAAAATAAGTTAAGGAACTGACTATTAAAAAGATTGAGAAACGTGAGACTAGGCTGGCAAGAGAAACTGCTTCATTGATAAACCCCGGGAAAAACTCAAGTGAAGCTCGGGTGTTGAGCGGGGAGTGGTTCGCCAAGCTTATTACAGACCTTGAAGATGTGAATAGTGATACCCACCTCACTAAAAATATGATCCAATTCATCCTTAATGATTGGTATGCCATGAAGATGAAAGTGGAGGATGTGAATCGGGTTCTAAGTGGTGGTTGTATTAAAATTCTGAAATAAAAATAAAAGGGTTTGGAAAATGATGTGGATATGTTAAAGGTTTTGTTTCAGGTAGTTTCTTGAGAGGAGTATTTTGAATGTCAAGACTACTAGTCAACACCTCTAAACTTTGGGGAAGTTAGCCAATTCTTATAAATAGTGTGAGGAATATAAATCTAAAAAAGAATGAGAGGACTTTCGAGACAAATCTTATTAGTCCAGGCACTAACATTGAGTCCATTTCAAAGGAATGGGCTACTTTAATGGCCAAATATGAGAAGAAGAATGTATGATGGTTGCTTACTTGTTTGTTTTTGTTGGTTGTTAGTTTCATTTGTGTTATTAGTTTACTAAATGGTAGTTGTTGTCTTTGTTTTGTTAGGCCTATATGTTATTTTGACTATTATTCTCCGAATATTTTCTCTTAATGGGAGCTACTTAGTGTATGGGGTAGGTTCCCTCAACCATTTTTACCTAATATCAAAAAAACCTACATGGTAATTAATTTTCCCTTTTCTATTTAAGGGTGAATTTTTTACTTGTCTTTTTCACCTGACACTTTGTACACGGACTTACTGACACTTCACCTACCTCTAACCATACTCCTTGTATGGATTTTGGGAAAAAATTTCATTTTCCTCTTCAACCCTCTTGATATATATGTAATTGTTTTATGTTTTAATTGTTTTTGCAAGGTTTTCGAGGTTTTCTTGTCCATCTCTTACTTGAATTATGGGTGCCCTTGGTGTTTTCATTTTTGTGACTTTTTTAGGGTTTACCTTCTTGTGTTTTGGGATTAACATTTCCATGTATTTCCCTCCTTCACTGGTTGTGTTGTTGATGAATCTTAGGCTTAAAATTCTTTTTTCTTTAAAATCAAAGGAGGATCTATCAACTGGAACATCATGTCAAAAGTTCAAGATGTAGAAAGGGTTTCCATTTCCATCACAGAAAAAATTGGAAGTTCCTCCATTGGAAGTCGAGGATTGAAAGGAACCTCGCAAGTTCCACTAGTGAATTTTGTAAGTCAAAGCATGTAAATCAAGGTTTGACTTCTCGCCAAGTTTCCAAATTGGGACTACAGGCTGAAAAAGCAAGCCTCAAGTTTCATTAGTGTTTTCGGGGTTCCTTATTGCATTTCAAGGCCCGACTTCTACTATCAAGTTTTATAGGACTTTGTAAAAATTCAAAAACCTTCCCTAAGGAAAATATGTGAATAATCTTATAATGGGAAACAAAAATGAAGTATAGTTTCCAATGGGTGGATCCCCCTTCCAAAGATCACAATGAAAATTAATAATATCGGGGATATTGACCTCGTACACATTCACTTTCCATACTTTTGGAGTATAATTATATATCCATCTAAGAATTATTGGATGAAGATTATTTACGATGGTGAAATTTCCTAGCTATGACTTTTCCACCATTAATGTAATACTTGGAATTTGTACTCATAATTGTAGCACATTATGATAAAGACTCTTGAACAATTAGAGATGATAATGGAACAATTGTAATCAAATTAGACACCGACTATTTTGAGTCTTTTTAAAATATTCTGTTATCCATTTTTGTATTCCTACAAAATGGGCTAACTTATAGGTCCGAAATCAAAAATTAATGGAAAATGGTTTTCTAACAAGGTAGATCACGGTGAGTGGAAATCCACGATGAAGGTCCGAGATGAAAAAGGAAAAAAAAGGTGGTAAATGCCACTTTGGTAGCATGTATGGATGCTATCGGATGGTAGTGGATAGTGAAAGTTCGACAACTATCAATAATGCTACCGACAGTCTTGGTTGCACAAATGTGATGATGAAGAGTAGTCGGTGAAAATAAAGGCACCAGTCACATTTGTACAAATGATACCGACCGACAATAGATTGTAAGCTACCTCCCGTGAGTGGGGAAAGCATGTTATTGGCCGGTCACATTTATGCTACCGGTCAACACCAGAGATGATTATACTGCATGCGAGAGAAAAAAATACGTGTAATTGACCAAGTGTAGGAATGAACCAGGCATTAATAGAAGTAATACATAGTTGGTTCAACTACAAATTTAATGAGGTATGGCACCCATGGCTGCCCATGCAAGAAAAGCACCAAATTATATGGCCTCATATACCTCTTTAATGAAATATGTCTGTTGGTGAGGTAATTTCGAGTATCTTCTTCTATATCTTGTAAATTTCACCTCATTTTAAGAGGAGACTTTCTAGAAAGCAAAGGAACTCTTTCAAAATTGTTTCGAGCTATTGTGAGCTAAAGGCCTCAAATTTGGGCTTATTGTAAAGTATTTTTCCTTGTGCATATATGGTGATGTATTGTACATGTTTTTGAGCAATAAAATTGGTATTTTGTGGCTTTTCTTACCTTAATTCAAGTTGTATTGCATATTTTTCTTTCCATTATGTTTGTAGGTATATTGTGCATGTTTATATATCTTTATATGACCTTTTAATTTTTTATTTATTTATGAATATAGGGAATTAAATATTTTCTTAGATTGTGGCACCTCTACTTGACCTCTCTTACCTTGTTTTCTCCTATTTTTCACTCACTTAGATTTTTTCACCCTTTCTTAGTGCATCACCTTCCCTTATAGTAGGTTTAATTTTTATGCATCCTTCTCTCCATGTATCCTTGGCAAGAATTAGGGTAAGACTAGTTTAGTTTTCATTCTCTTCACTTTGGAGAAGTTGGTACTAGGTCAGGAGAAGAAGTTGGATTTCTCTGGAGGATTATCCTACTTATAATGTCCCAAAATGCAAGATAATCCCATGTTATGCAGATTACACTGATTTCCTCACATGCAAAATCACAAGCAATCAGGGGTGTTGTAATTTTTACATAACATTTTTGGCACACTCGGTGGGACCAGTCAATTTTTTTAGGTTTATCAAGATTGGATGTGCATCTTGGTGAATTTTCATCCTTTGGAGGCTTTGTAGTAGCACATCTAGTGACTCCTAGGGCTAGGTCTCATTGGTTTCAGTAGTACTAGTGGCCTAAGTACATGAGAAGGATCCAAACTCAGTCCAAAGAAAGAGAAGGTGTCTTTAAATACTTGCAATTATCACCATGAAGAGGAAGGAGAGGAAGAAGAGGAAGGAGAGTATAAAGGTCTCCATCTCCACCAAACAAAACATTATCCACACCTCCACTTGGTTGACCCTTGCTTCAATCAACTAGGGTTCTTAGGCCAATTAGGATGGTGCAGTAGCCACCACCACCACAAGGACCACCAAATCCCTTTGTAAATTTCACAGGGAGCACCCACTCAATCTCAATGCCCAAAATCCTATTCCAAAGTGGTAGCATTGAAGAACATCCCATATTTCACTAGGGAGAATTATATGACCCCAATTGATCACATCCAAGACACTTCTAATGTTTGTGTCATTCATGAGATTGTTGATATGGATGTAGTATTCAAACTTGTTTCCTCTTCTCTTAAAGGTAAATCTATGCAAAGTGGTTCATAAGCTTATCGGTAGGGTAAATTCATAACTGAAATGAACTATGCTCGAGACCTTATAACCAATTTTGGGAGAGGGAAGATAATATATCCCTTTTGGAGTAGCTAACTACAATCAAGAGAGTGCCGAGACAAGAAAATGGATGAATTCAATTTCATATTTCAAAGGATGTGGGGTAGGATTCCCATTATGGTGATACTAACTCCTAAAGGTGCATTTCTTTATTTCCTTAAAGCTTTAAATTTTGATATATTTGTTATGATACAATCTATGGGAGGGATAACCTTACCATGAGATTATTCCATATCCATTAGAGCTGAGAATTTCCTCATTCAAGCTAGTAAACTTGCACCTATTCCACCTATGCCTATTTATTACGAAAGTGAGAATCCTAGTTCTAGTCAATCTCCTATATTAGCCCTTATTCCTACTCCTAGAAATAAAAGTTCCAATGAGGATTCCACCTCTTCTCCAAGAGGTTATGAAACAATTTCAGAACCTAGGTAATGAATTTGTGAACCTCAAAAGGAAACAAGCCAAAAATTTATACTTTATCGCCTCATGCCCAACCAAACAGGCCTCCATATAAGCCTAATAGACTGCTTGTTTAAGCTACAAAAATCAAGGACAACCTCAAGTGCTAGGCCATTTCATCCATACAATCCTAAAACACCTTCAACATCCTAGGCCTTGATTCTAACCTAGATTAAATTGCACTAATTATACCCTTTCCTACAAATTGATGACATATCGTCAATATCACACATTTTCTCTTTTATCATCGTTAATTAATTACATTACGTTAGTTAATTAACTCTTATATCTAACAACGATGTTAATTAACAACCTTCATTTAATCAACCCCTTTTCTATCTAGATTAATTAATTATTAATTAATTAAACTCCCCCTCCTATCAGATTAATTAATTATTCTATTAATTAATTAATTCTCTCTTCTATTTAATCAATAAATTGTCATTTATTTGATTAAAATCCTCTCATAACATAAATCATACTAACTATTCCTCTAAAAATCTTCTATAAGCTTGCACACCTATTAATTAATCACTTTGGTTAATTAATAAACCCCTCAATCCCCATGAGTCACTAGAGGACAAATTAAACTCTCCTAAGGTTGACTCAACCCTCCCTAAACCTTCCTTATCCATAACTAACCAAACCTCTCTATTATCCCACATGTAAAGGGATGTAGAGATTCTTTATCCATTGGATATATAAAGATCCCTCCTCCTACCTTTCTTCTTACACCTAAATGAGCATAGAGCCTAAGCTATAGCCATTTTATCATCTTAGAGAATTCTCCATTATAGTGTAGATAAGCATCATCCCTTTGCATTCAATCATTCAAGCTATTTTGTGAAGAGTAATGGAGTTAATCAAGAAAGGCCTCTTTGCCATGACTTAATGAACCTCCATCCTCAAGCCTCTTGGATCAAACAACAACTATCAACCCTTTGATAGCTAAAGGATCTACCTAGGTCCATTTCATTGATTTAGCTTTCTAAAGAGTAGAGTAATAAGTGTTAACATGTTAGCTTGAGGTTTATTTTCAAGGTTCTAATGCATAGTGTTAATGTTTATTACTTGTTTAGCTCTTAGCATGATGGTGCATAGATGTTAGTTTAACATTGTTTTGAAGCTACTAGGTGTTAGTTTCAATTTCACTAACATGGTTAACTAATTCTTGCACACATTTGGCATGCCTCAATGGGACGGGTCCTTAGTCCCTTAGCATTGTAGTTCAAATTTTGTTGTTATTTCAATATTTGGCTAACCCTTAATATGCACATGTGTGAAATAATGTTAAAATTCTTATGATTTTGCTAACCTTGCATGTGTTGAGTCTTATTTAGAGGTTTAATTTTGATGGGTTATTATCAATTTTGAGCTAACATGTTAAAATTTGGAGCATTTTGAACTTTTTAAATCATTGGGCATATTTTGATGTCATCACTAGGTACACTTTTTGCATGGGTGTGCAGTACACGAAACCATGCATGTACACAAAAAAAAACCACGTGCATGAACTAATCTACACAGGTGCATACACACATTATTGTATACTGTACCTTACTTATATCAAAAAATATCATAAGCTAGCGTAAACACTCTAAAGGTAGCACATACACCATTCTGCTAGCACACACGCTCTATGTCTAGGATTAGTGGTGCATGCACCCATTTTCTAGTGCAAATCATCTCTCTCACAAAGCACGCGCATTGTCATATAGCTTATTTTACCTTTTTTTTTTCTTCCATGCACATGTATATATCCACTAGTGCAGGTGCAGCACTTATATAGGTGTAGACATCTCTAGGGTAGCACAAGCACTCTATAAACCCACTAACGTTTACACATAGGCATGTAAGCACCATAACCCATGCACACACACCATAACCTGCGCATAGGTACCTCAGTCCATACATATCAATTTTGTGTTTACAAAGGCTTGTGTCATTAAATACTAACATCATTGCAGGTTTAATCTGATTAATTTTTATTTTGCAGGGTATGTTTACATGCTTTTGTTAAATTGTATTAAACTTGGATAAACCTTGCATGCTTAATCATAAGAGTAAGGTCACATATGCTCTTCCCTCATGTCTTTTGGGAAATCTTGGGAATCATAAACATTTTTATCTCTTTCATTGCTTTGAAAAATGTTTAGAATGTCTAAATTGGGTCAAGATGTATGTATTTTGCATTTGAATTAATTATTTTCCATTTTTGGTTTCTTAATTGGATTTTGTGTCATGTATGCTCTTCTCTTATGTCCTAGGATGATCTTGAGAATCAGAAATGGTTTTCCTCTTTATGTGTATGGAAAATTACTAATCCATTGTGCAAGACCAAAAAACTTGTCAAAGAAAGGAGGAGTCAAGACAAAACAAAACTACTAATATAATTTTTGTAGGTTGCCAAAAGGTGTTCAAGAAAACCACATTAAATTAAACAAGATAAAAAACACACCACAAACATCACACTGTATTTGTAGGTTTTGGAAAAGGGTACGTCCCTATCTGCTCAACTAGAACATAACCCCTTTGGCATAACATGCCTTAAGCTACAAAAATGGGGGTGGTTATAGGAACCCTAAAGTAGTCCACACAAGAGGGAACCTTGTGGATGAAATGGGAAGTGCTCCACACAACCTACTTGACTAGTTTTACCATTTGTGATATTTAGCATCAAATTTATTCATATCGCGACCCCAGTGAGAGTACATGATGGATGCATTTATTTCCCACTATACTTGAAGGGGGTAAAGTAAAGCCGAGATACTCTAAGAACTAGTCAGTGTGACTTTTCTTGGCAAATCAAGCTCACATCTAGATAACTTGTGACACCTAGTTGAGTGAACCTAGGAAGCTATCTTTGACTAGGAGCCAACTTTGACCATATTAAAACCAATTTGAGTTGAGATACATTATTCATCATGAAACATATAAAGTGTTACTTTTTCTTAGTTTTCACTCGCCATAAGGTGAGGAGAAAACTCTGCCAAAGTGAGGCCAACATTTTTCACCCCCAATGATCTACTTCCTTCACTTTCTTTTGACACTTTGTTGATTAGAAGAAGAGTGAATACCCTTGTGTTGCTAATTGATTGTATTCTCCACTTTTGTGTCCATTTATGCTCATCCATGTTTGTGGATGAGTTGTTAAACATCTAAAGTGTGTGGAGACATTTTCATATCATTAGTAGCCTTTTTATCTTGATACCCAAGTCAAGATCATCATCATAGTTAGGCTAGATTCATCACCTTGACTCTCCTTTGAATGGTTATCTTGTTTATATCGTGTCACTACAATTTTTGGTATTTACGTCTTGTTTCTTGTAAACTTGACCTAAATATCTATATTGTGATGTTACACTATATACACTTTAACAATTCCTAGGTATACTCTAACTTTAGTTTGATTTCAATTACTACCTCGATTTTGAAAAGTGTTGAGTGTTACCATTTGTGTGTTTATATCAATATCATCTTGATATTAAATACCTTACTTTCTCAAAAATTTTGGTTAACATATCTTGGTGGAATTTTTGTGTTGCTCACAATCATAATTGCCACTTTTTGGAATATAGGTCTTGATTGGATTCGGTCTTGATTTTAGTATACTTTGTTTGGAGATCATGTTAACTCCTTTTTATTACTTATGCCTTGTTCATTTATTTGAACTCAACATAAGTAGTGACATTTTGTTAATCATCTTAAAACACCAAATACCTTTTTGGAAATAGACTTAGGAAGTACATCATTTGATTGATTGGTCTAGAACTAAACATTGTGTGATTGTATCTTGTTTGTCACTATTGACTTATTCATTTAGAACAATCACTTTGTCACATTGATCCTTTGACATTCATTATAACTCTTGAACTATTGACATTATTTTTGCATTTCACTTAGGCTTAATCAATACCTTTTGAACACATTTAAAACACCTTAGTGAAACTCTCATACATCATGGCCCCTAAAACAAGATTAGGAGCTAAAAAATGCATTTGAAACAAGAAAAACACAAACTTGGGAAACTTCAAACAAACAAGGGTCAAATCCCTTTATTGGCCATGATCTTGGGACTTTATTTTCCATAAAGAAAGAAGTGGAGGAAATGGTAGATCATAGTGGTGATGAGTTAGGGTCACCATGTGCATAGAATTTGACTTTGACCCACCTTATTAGATGAATTCCTTTATAGAAACAAATATCGGTTCTAGCATGAGTGGTGGAATTAGGAGCTAGAATGCCTACAGAACATGAGACAATCCCACCAACAAATGAGGCTAATGAAGAGGAAAAACCTCTCATTAACATGGAAGATATCCTAACACATGGGCATGCTTCCACGTCTAAACGTAGGAAATGATAATATGGTGGGTTATAAAATTCCCTTCATCAAGATGCCATGTAGAGTTAGATTAGAACATGAAAATGTAGAACAACCTCCATGCCATGAAGAAGAAGAAGAACCTCTTGAGGGAGAAGTCACTATTCAACAACAAATCCAAAATATTAGTCGATAATTAGCTTTACTAACATCTCATGTACAAAAGGAAATAAAAAAATGTGCATAAGATGAAAGCCTAAGGTTAAAGCTAGTGAACTTCACATGGAAAAATAAGAAGGAGAAAATATGGAATACAATCATGTATATATCCCTTATTCTCCTACTAAAGATCAATTACTTACACAAGAAATGCAATCCATGAAAGAAATACTTACAAGCCTTCAAGAAATAATGTTGGGAATAACAAAAAGTACCAATACGAAGAGTTGTACCCCCATCCATTTGATAAATCTATGATGCTTCAACCCTTTCCTAAGAAGTTTGACATGCCAAAATTTGAAAATACAGAGGGAAAGGTGACCTAAAGATCATGTGAAATATTTTTACATGGCATGCCAAGAAGTGGCATATAGCAAAATTACCTCATACAACTCTTTCCGAAGAGTCTAGGGGACAAGCTTGAATGGTTCACTTGCTTACCTCGTGGGTCTATCTTCACATGGCTTGAACTAGTAGAAAGGTTTGTTCGACATTTCTCATACAACATAGAAAGTGACATAACTATGGAAAACTTGTGTAGTACTAAACAACACCCTAATGAAACATTCACTAGCTTCTTACAAAGATGGCAAGGGATAGCCAATAGTTTCCTTGTGCATTTCTTAAAAAAATAACTTGTGAGCATCTTCATGTGCCTAATCTAAACCCATACATCACTTTCCATTTGCAAATGCATTTTGTGTTCATACCTTTGAAGAGGTCATTGAAAAGGGCATACAAATAGAAAAATCCCTCATTACAAAAGGAATAATCAAATCACCTTTTAAAGATAATCAAAATGCCAAACCAACGGAAAAGCCAAAGATCTTTAACAAAAACAAGAATGTGGTGGGAGATGGAATCATAGATTCCAAATGAGTGTAAATAGTTCAAGTTGGTCAACCTTTTAAATTGACCAAAGGACCTATTCAACCACCACCTAAATGTAGAACGTTCACTCCTCTTAATGAGTCTTTGTTTGCAATATTGAAGCAATTGGATGCAGTCCACATGGTGACTTATCCTACAACGCAACCTTTTGATGAAAATGCTCCTAAACCATCATGGTATAAAGAGCATGAATATTGTGATTTTCATCATGTAAAGGGACACAAGACAAACAAGTGCCTACAAATTTGCCACTACATCCAAGATCTCATTGACAAATGGAGAGATAGAATTTGACACCCCAGAGAGAAATCAAATGCCAAATGAAAATATGGGGATATTCAAAGAACCATTCCCTAAACATGGAAAATCAGATGAGAAAAGGTGGATCAAGGAGAGTCATCCCAAAGTTACAAAGCTTGTAAACTATCTATACACCAAAAGTGACAATAATCATTATGAATCACTCATTAGATGTGTCCACTCTTCTAATGAACATGTGAATACCATTAGGATCAAGGGAAAGGATTATACTACGGTAACAAGGTGCACCCATCTCATGATCCCAGAACCCTCTCCGTCAACCCCTTAGGATGGTTAGTACAACCTCTTAGAACAACTTGAGAAGACATCTACCAAGATTTCAATCTTAGATCTTCTTAAGATATCAAATGTACATAAGGAAATCTTATACAAAACTCTCCAGGGGTCAGGAGTGCCAATGGAAGTAGACCCTTCACATTTACAAGCTGCGGTGGAAAACATTGCACCAAATGAACACATCTCATTTAACCACAAAAAATCCCAATGAAGATCACACATAATCCTTCCCCATATATATAGAGGTATTTTTTACCCTTAGAAGATA
Source organism: Taxus wallichiana var. yunnanensis (assembly GCA_018340775.1). Lineage (NCBI taxonomy): Eukaryota > Viridiplantae > Streptophyta > Pinopsida > Cupressales > Taxaceae > Taxus > Taxus wallichiana. Next base: position 318,994,798 of record CM031238.1, read on the forward strand.
AAATGGTGCTTGTGGACAATGGGTTGGGATTGAATATATGCACTTTGAAACTAATTAAACAACTAGGGCACACAGAGGAAGATCTAGAGTCCCATATTATTACCATAACTTCTTACAACAATGTGGGGTGGGGATCAGCTATAAAATCACATTGCCGATGGAAGTAGGACCAACCTATCACAATACAAAGTTTCACGTCTTAGACTTGGAACTTCCATATAATATGCTTCTTGTCACCCATGGATTCATGCCATGTAGGCCATACCATCAACATTCCATCAGTGCATCAAGTTAAAACATGAGGGACACACTATTACAATACAAGGAGATCCATAACCTTTCTCACTACGAGATCTTAATAGATTTTCTCATAAGGGTACATATGCATGTCCTTCTATTGATATAGTTGTTCCCCTTCAATCGAAGCTATGGAATCACGGGTAGATTCAAGACTCCTAAGTTCTTGCACTCATGAAGATTTTACATCTACTTCTCCTTTTGATTCATGGGAGATGAAATTTCTGGAGTATGGTTGTGGAGAATACAATGTGCAACAAGCTCTCCTAGTTTTAGACCTATCTTTGTCACCTAAAATAAGAGGCCAACCCAACTATCATTTCAAATGGCCTAGAGATGAACAAACTATTGGACATTCTTACCTGGGGATTACTTATAGAAGAGAAATTGTTGGACCCACCTACAACTTGGGTCCTGGAGGACACTTAGTCCGACCTACTACCAAATCCCTAAGTATGAAAAGTCTAGCCAAATGATGTATTCTATGGGCTATAAGGGCCTAGGATGTGGAAAGAACGAGCAAGGACCAAGAGAACTAGTTCCACTTCCACATTTCAAAATGGAAAGATATGGTATCAACATTCGACCCTATGGATCACACCCCAATGATCAAGATGCTACATGTTCTGAGTGTGAGGATAGCTCTGATTATTTAGACAACGACACAGATTCCCACTATAGCCAATATAAGGATCTTTCCTCCATGAACCTATTCATGGATACCATTTTCCTTACCTTAACCCCCACTGAACCTAAAATTGACCTTGTCTACCCTTCCCTTGTCAATTAGGACCAAAAATCGTCATGTGCCATTAGATCTCTTTGAGAATGATGAGGCCATTGCAAAATTCATGGGCATATGAGATACAATTCAAATTGGAGACCATAAGAAAGGTTTCTACATTGAATTAGATACCTGCATATTTTAAAGAGGAAGTTAAGCTTTGTGGTCAAAAAACTTAAGAAAAAGTGAGGGAAAAATTTCCAACGAAAATCCTCGAGAAAAAGCAAAAGTCCAAGTCACACAGTGAAAACCTCTTTGAGGCAGGTGGCTGAAAAACAAGTAAAAAAATCAACGAATAAGAAAAGTGACCATGCCAAAGGGAGAAAATATCATAGAGACACCCTTGGAAGAATATCTCAACCTTCCTCCCAATCCTACATGTATGGAGGATATGTCAAAAATGTTGGTAGAAGAAACCATTTATGTGAATATTGGAACAAAAGAAGACCCAAAGATAGTCAAGATGGAGCTTCACTCTTAACACAAGAGAAAAATACATTCACCATGATTCTGAGAGAATTTTTGGATATATTTGTGTGGTCTTATAAAGATATGCTGGACTTAGATCTAACTATTTTAGTACATAACCTAGTTTTGCATGCAGATGTAAATCCCATCAAACAAAAAATAAGAAAAATGCATCCATGCGTGGCTCTTCTAGTTAAAGAAGATTAGAAGATTGCTAGATTGGGTTCATTAGACACCTATTGACTACTCGAAATGGATATCGAATATAGTTTTGGTACAAAAGAAACCTATATGAATCTAAATTTGCAATGATTTTAGAGACATCAACAAGGCATGTTCAAAGATGACTTCCTTTTTCCCAACATTGACATGATTGTTGATTCAACTGTGGGTTATGAAATGCTATCTCTTATGGATGGATTTTTAGGCTACAATAAAATCAAGATAGCAGAGGAAGATCAACACAAGACAACATTTACAACCCCTTGGGGGACATTATGTTATCAGGTAATGCCCTTCGACCTCAAAAATGTTGGTGTAACCTATCAAAGGGAAATGACAGTAATATTCCATGATATGATTCATGACATCATGGAGGACTATGTAGATGATATCCTAGGGAATTCAAAGACAAAAAGACCACCCTAAATTTTTGTAGCACATCTTTGAATGCTCATGATAATATAAGGTTAGATTAAATCCAAAGAAATGTGTGTTTGGAGTATTATCAGGGAATTTTCTAGGCTTCATTGTATCAAGGAGAGGGATTGAGGTAGACCCAACCAAAGTCACCACCATTACTAAAATGCCTCCTCCCAAGAATATCAAACAACTACACAACTTGCAAGGAAGATACAAGCCATCCACGCTTCATTTCAGTAGCTTACTAACAAATTTCATTCATTCACCCATCTTCTTAAGAAGGATGTTGACTTTATTTGGGGATCAGAGAAATAACAGGCCTTCACCTTGCTTAAACAATATTTGGCCAATCCTCCTATCCTCATGCCTCCAACCCCAAGTGAGCCACTTTTTCTATACATATCCACTACCCAATTTGATATTGGTGCTTTTCTTGCATAATATGACATGAGCCAAAAGATAAAAAATCCATGTACTACCTTATTCGTACCTTAATTTCCTATGAGCTCAACTATCCTCAAATTGAAAAATCTTATCTAGATATCATTTTTACCTTTCAAAAACTTTTCCATTACCTATTGAATAATAAAACCAAGCTTATATCAAGATTAACCCACTCAAGTACCTGTTTTCAAAACCCTCACTTACGGGTAGAATGGCTAATTGGATCATTATGCTCAATGAATTTGACATTGAATATGTACACCAAAATTCTATTAAGGGACAAGTGCTTTCCGATCGACTAGCAGAATAACCTTTACTTGGAATAAAGCCCATAAGTCTAGATTACCGGACACATCATTGATGTATATTGAGGAATCCGTTTCATGGAAAGTACACTTTGATGGATCATTCACTTTCCATGGTTCGGGGGAAGGTGTAGTGCTAATTACTCCTTTAGGAGACCCCATATCACAAACTTTCCATCTTGGATTTCCTTACACAAATAACATTACAGAATATGAGGCACTCATCGCTAGGATGAATCTAGAAATCAAATGGAATATCCACCATGTCAAGGTCATTGGTGAATACAAGGTCAAGGATGAAAATATCATCCCCTACAAGAAATTGGTGGAAAATCTAAAAGAATACTTTATGCACATCACCTTCAAAAAATTCCAAGGGCACAAAACTGGTCCATAGATGCAATGGAAACCATGGGTTCTATGCTACAAATTCCACCAAAAAGCAATGATATGCCATTCTTTGTTGAGAATCTATGTCAACCTATGTATGACATGTCAAAATCATGTTTGGCATGTGAATTTGTTGCTCCCTACTCCCCTTGGTATGCACCTATCTATGACTATCTTAAAAGTAGTACCTTTCCTCATGACATCTCCCAATCCGAAAAACAAAATCCTTATCCACCAAATATCCCATTACACCCTCCTAGGCGGTATACTTTATCATCGTGGCTATGATGGGAATCTATTTTTGTCTAGATGTATGTATGTATCGAGTCCAAGTCCAAAATCAAGGAAGTACATGAAGGGGTGTGTGGTGCCCATACAAATGGAATGGTCCTAGTGAAGAAATTGTTAAGGGTAGGCTACTACTGGCCTACTATTGAGACATATTTCTGCAACCATGTAAGGAAATGTGTTCTATGCCAAAATTATGGAAATTTCATCCATGCACCATCACAATGTAACCAATTACAACACCGTGGCCATTTTCCAAATGGAGATTGGATTTAATAGGGAAATTCACCTTTACCTCATCTGATGGTCATACCCACATCATCACAACCACAAATATTTCACTAAGTGGGTGGAAGTTGTTCCATTTACCTATGTTACAGGTGCTCATATATCAAAGTTTATCATGAATCACCTCATATGTCGGTATAACATTCTTGTTGCCATAGTTATAATAACGGAAAATCATTCAAGAAAAATAATGTGAAAGATATTTTCATCAATTTCAAATAATATTAAAGTGGTCCACACCATATTATCCTCAAGGTAATGGGAAATGAAGCCACTAACAAAACATTGGTTTGGATCATGGAAAAGATGGTGAGTAAGATAGGTCACAATTAGAATTTGAAAATTCACTTAGCCTTTTAGGCTTATAGACCTCCATTTGCACTCCTACTAGTGTGACACCCTACTCCCTAGTATTTGGAATATAATCTATCATCCTGTTGGAAATAAAGCTTCCTTCCTTAAAGATATCTCTTAGGGATTATCTTGAAAAATATGAGAGGATTACAGAGTGGTCAGGTTCGCAAAATTGGAACTCCTAGATGAAAAGTGCATATGCGCCCTTAACCATCTCAAGGTATATCAAAACAAAGTCTTCTAGAACTACAACAAAAGGATCATACCTCATCAATTTCAGGTTTGAGATTTGGTCATGAAAGAGAATCAATTCAACACAAGGGTAGAAAGAGAGAAGAAAGGCAAGTTCAAACCACACTTTGGTTAGACCTTACATCATTTCGTGAAAAATATATGGAACATGAGCATACAAAATTTCTCATCCCATGGAGATGAGATCTATGAAATCTTATGAATGCCATGTACCTTAAGTGGTTCTATGCTTAAACATGGCATAAAGTCAAAAAACTAAACAAAAAAAAGTTCAAAAAGGATCAAAATATAAAAAAGTCAAAAAAGAAAAATAAAAAGAAAAATATTTCATCCATATGTGAAAACCACACAATTGTGGCACTTTGGATAGATCCCTTGGTGAAAACCAGCTTCCAACACCTTGGGAGGACTCGTTGTTCACAAGCATCTAGTTTCTAGGGGGTACTTTTACTTAGCTCTAGGGCTAGTTCCACACCTATGTCTGATTCCTTGTGATTCCTTGTGATCCCATCCTATCAAGCCTTGATCTAGCTATTTCTCCTCTTATAAATTAGTGAAGGGATTTCCTTTGTATATTCCCCATCTAACGTTGGGGCACCTTCACACTTTCACCTTCCTTTTATAACAAGTGGCACCTACCCTTATATATTCCCATCTAACGTTTTGGGGCATCCATGTTTCTTGATTTCCTATACATTTGAAAATCCTTATAAAAACAAAAACATTCAACAAAAAAATCAAAAACATTCAAATATATTCAAAATATCCAAAAACATTCACATAACACTTGAAAAACCCCAAAACATTAGAAAACTAGGAAATACAAAAACAATAGAAAATTATTTCACAAAACTCCTAAAAACAACACAAAATGCAATAAAACAATCTTACAAAAACATAGCTTTAGTTTACTTGCTTTATCTTGTTTCTTTTTTGTTTGTTAGTTTATATACATTGATTGCTTGTATAGTTTTTTCTTGCTTGTACATTTGTATAGTTTTCACTTAAACATACTTTGTTGGATTCATCTTTTCTTACTTAGATTAGATTAATTCTTACATATATATGAAGTGTGTTTTTGCATGCTTGTAAATAATTATATATAGTTGTAAATATTCATGTTGTTTAGTTTAGCAATGTATATTTTATAGGTTTGTTAACATTTGCTTGTGTTTTGTTTGTACATTTTTGTTATCACATCATCATTTTTCTATATCATCACATCAACATCATATACATCATATAAAATAAAATGATAAGTATACATCATACATGAATGCTAATATAATCATCACATACCGTATCATCAAATGGGGGAAAGAGGTCTCACAAATATCAAAATCTATCCCCCTAATCAAGATCATCTCATCATCATGTATCTCGAAGATCAACACAACATCACATACACAAGAACAAATGGTATCATCTAAAATATATCATAAAATCTAATACATGTGATACCTTATCTTAACTATGATCATGATACATACAAAGTGTAGAAAAAAACCACATAACATCATGATATGATCAACAACCATAATAAATCATCATCATAAGATACATCTCAACATAAAACTATACAACATCTAATGCCCATGTGTGTGTGTGTGTGTGTGTGTGTAAAATGTCTATCTCAATAGGATATACATCATCGGTAAAAATGGGCCATCAAGGGCATAGGTCATAATAAAGCCTTCATCAGAGGTGTACATCAAAATATTACATCATATACATTGATAAAAAATAATCAAGCCTTCATAAGAGTCATGTATTTCATGGTACATACAAAATCAGTAAATATACATGAGTCATATCTAACTCGAACCCTCATTAGGAATGCATGGCCTTGTGATGTGGGGAGGATCCATAACCTATGCACCCCACTTCCCTATCGAGTGCCCATATGGCTACTCAACTGATCTTCCAAATGTTAGGGGCCTCTCGACCTCGCTAATCCAATCGATTGCTACTGGATATAGGTAGGTTATTGTTGACCCTCTAGAATGGCCTCATAATATAAAGAGAAATAGTAGAGGCTCGCCCCAGCTATCGCTAAATATCTATGTGTGTGCGTGTCACCGTAGCCCCATATATGCAATGAATAATGCTTACCTCCATGGATAATCTCACCACATGATCCTAACCCACTACTCACTAGGCCTCAAGCCGATCCCTCTCTATTGTTACCTACTTGCTATGTCTCGGATAGTTTTAGTAGGCTCATAACTCTGTTCCATCTGTGTGGCCATCTATCATATATTATGAAAATGATAAGCATAGTATCCTCCCTAACATGCCTATGCTCCGGCTTGGTCCCGCTCTTCTATCAAAACTTATATCTCGAGCTCGGGTTTGGTCCCTCTCTATCGCTACCCACAACTGGACTATTGTGACTGCTTTGAAGCTATTACTGCAAAAAATAGCTAGATGTTCCCTGTCATCTCCACACTCTACTCCTCTATGTTGATTGTGAGTAGGGTTGTGTCTTAGACATTGAGCTCTAGGAAGTATCTATTGTACTATGGAAACTTGTCCCTACCCATGTCTTCTCAATCTAGGACCTTGTCCATGCTCCTATAGCCTTGATCTAGGACCCCATGTTGTACCTTGTCGATCATCTTTTCCATTGTATCTCTACCCATCAAATGGATCATCTTGGAATCAACACCTCCCTTGCTATAACCCTCTACATCATTGCCCTCATTGCTGATATAATGGATCTCTGGTGGTGGCCTCACACCTGTATCCCATGCCCCATTTGGGATGGTCAATCACCAAGGAAAAATAGTGGCATACCAAGCTAGGTAATTTGGAGTGGTAACAGGATCCATAATATGTTGAGTAGGAGCCTAGATATTTGGTACCATTTGTGCAAGTTGTCCCCGGCTATGGCTACCTAAATACGGTGCCCCATGGTCTCGCCTCTCATCGCATCATGGTGAGCGTACCACATATATGAAAGATGAACACCTTTAATAATACCCAACTTTCACTTGTATCGATCCACTCTGTAAATCTCAATAATATAACTACGACTACCTAGGAGATGGTGCTCTACCATGTAGACACAAAGCTCTACCCCATCCTCTGCGCCACCGTATATTCCCTTCGTAGGGCCTCTAGATAATGTCTCTCTACTGCAGCTCATCAAAATCTTGATGATAATAGTATGTACTATCTAGGTGCCCTCGCATATCATCCCCAATGGTAACCCATCACATGACTTTCGGCTCCTCTGGATCTCATATGTGCGAGTGCACTAATAGGGAAACAAATTTCTATGTGATCCCATGACCAAATCTATAGTAGTGAGGAAGGTCCCACAATCTTGTGGTGGTAGTAAGTGATCGATGTAAGTCCCAGATATATAGGTGTCATTATGCACTAGCCCCAAAAGTATCTCTCACCACTATATAAACCATGGATAATGGTAATCAAGCCAAATGGAAATGAAGTCCCTATCTTATCAGTGAGTAAGAACCCACTGATAAGAGCCATCAGATATAAAGGTCCCCGGTGAATGGTGTGATCTGATATGTAACGGTGTAAAGATATTTTCATACCCTCATGGGGTATGTCATCTCAGCAGAAAACATCACTGATCACCTCTCTGATTTTTCTAAATACACCGGTGTACTCAATCAGGGAACCAATAATAGGGACGTGTAAAATCATTCAAACATCCTCCAAAATAATTGTCATCTCTTCTATAGGGAGTCGGAAGCACTGACTCTCGTTGTTCCATCGCTCTATCAATGTTGTCAATAAGCCATGGTCCAAAGTGATGGATAGCATCCACATGACATGTCAGTAAACTAGCCACCTCCAGTAATACCTCCATGTCATGACGATCCCACCGAGGAAAGCTCACCTCTAGCTCAACAATGCGACTATGTCACTCTCTAGTCTGTAGTGGTGAAAACTATATCTATAAAACAAAACATGTGTTAGGCACTAACATTTCTTCTATTTTTTTCTATCCTATGCTAATTTTCACTTTCTTCTATGAGTCACTTTTCTACACTTTCCTACTTCTTCCTATCTATTCTTCATTTTCAAGAATTTCTTCCCTTTTCGGTGCTTGTGCACCCATTTGGGCATGTGCTCACCCCTTTTTTGTGCATACACATAGGGTGTGTGTGCATGTGCTTCAGGCACCACTCACAATCATGGGCACATGTGTCTGTCCTCTTTAGGGTGTTTGTGCTTAGGTTTTTCTACATGTGGGTACATGCAGATACATTTTGGCTTATGTGCATGTGCACACACACTTTTGTGGTACATGTGTGTGCGTGCACATACTTTCATGGTGCCTGCGTGCCCTTGAGGATGTTTGTGCCACTAAGGGTGCGCACATGTACCTTCTCCTAGGTCTAAAACATTTAATAAAGCATTAAATGTGTGAAAATACAAGGGCAAGGTTAAACTACTCATGAAGGGGCCATCGTCTGCATGACGATCATGCTCCTAAACTCGGTTGGCATGTCTCCTGTGGGATCATGCTCTCACCATCATCTTTTTCACTCTCGGGGTCTCACAGTAATTTTTGGCAGTGGTTCATAACAAATGAATTGATCGTAATGATTTACCCCCTCGTGTGGGGTATATTTAGCCATTCTTGTCTGGTCACGATGCCCGGAGGACTGTTTTGACCATCGTTATCATTCTGACTCTTCTTCTACTCACCGTAAATAATTATTTTTCTTAAATAATTATTTTATTTAATTTTTCGCCATGTTGGGGCATTATTTGCCACCTAGTACTCAATTCTTCTCACTAGGAAAATTTTATTTCTCCTAGGTGATATCACTCCTTTTGTACACTCGCCAAATAATTATTTTTATTAAATAATTATTTTGTTAATTCTCATTATATTGGGGCATTATTTTCCACCCTGGTGCTTCTTTATTCTCCCCGGGCATTTTTTTTTCTCTAGGAGACTCTTTATAATTCTTCTAACTTATTCTATATCAAAATATTTCAAAAATCTAAAAAATTAAACAATCCATCAAAAATAAAAAATACAAAATAAAAAAGTTAAAAATCCTAAAAATAGTAAAATTTACAAAAATAGGTAAACAACTCATAGTGGTTGAAACTCATGTCTTGCGCATGGTATTCAATCCATATCTTTCTAGAATTTTCATGTGTTCACAAATCAAACGGCTCATGGATCATCAGATTTACAACCATTTACAAAGCTAGTATGCTTGCTTCGTTGCTACTTTGGGGCACATCTAGTTGTTTGATATTGTTTCATTGTGCACAATGCTTTATCACTAGACTTTGTGTCCTTCATCATTTTCCCTCGCATATATGTTTCCTTAGGGTATCATTTTTAACCCTTTTCATTAATCACAAACATTTAGGATCTTCATCTTGATAACAAAACATTTGTACAACCGTCTTGACCGTTGTTGGTTTGAGTATGTGTGTTTGTACTTGTTTCCCTATTAAATGAGCTTATTTCCTTCTCATATTGCATTGTTTTTTGTATCTTGCATTGAGTTTTGTTTTCATCAATGGAAATTTTTCATAGTATGGATTTTCATGTCATTCTACTTTTTCATATTCTTATATCTTTAATAAGGACCGATGACGTAGATCTTTGGCTATATGATGACAAAAATGTTGCTCAAATACAAGGTATGCCAACTAGTTCTTCTCTCTCGATTATCCATATTTCTTCTATATCATTCTCCTATCAACACTATTCTTCTGATTCACTTGGGGCATCCTACCCCTACCCATTCTTCTATCCATTTCTCTCACATTTTTTGATCGTCGATCGCCTTCTTTCATCACCCCATCGACACTCAAGGGGGCATCTCACTTCTACTAATTTTTCTTCTACCCTTCAAAATTTTATCTATCTACTATCTTTGAAGTGGCGTCACTTACGCCACCCTAAAGAGGTGGAAATGTAGACACCTATAATTTATCTTGAGCAATTTAAATACTTAAATTACGTTAATTATACCCTTTCTGCAAAACAACATATCGTCAATATCACACATTTTCTCTTCGACATCATCATTAATTAATTACATTATGTTGGTTAATTAACTCTTTTATCTAACAACGACACCAATTAATGACCTTCCATTAATCAACTACCCTTTCTATCTCGATTAATTAATTATTTTTAATTAATTAATCTCCCTTTTATCTCGATTATTTATTTATTTATAATTAATTAAGATCCCCTTTCTATCTAAATTAATTAATTATTTCTGATTAATTAAGCTCCCCTTTCTATCTCGATTAATTCATTATTAATACCCCTTTCTATCTAGATTAATTAATTATTCTTAATTAATTAATTCTCTCTTCTATTTAATCAATAAATCATCATTTATTTGATTAAAATCCTCTCATAACAAAAATCATACTAATTATTCCTCTAAAAATCTTTTATAAGCTTGCACACCTATTAATTAATCACTTTGGTTAATTAATAAACCCTCAATCCCCATGAGTCACTAGAGGACAAATTAAACTCTCCTAAGGTTGACTCAACCCTCCCTAAACCTTCCTTATCCACAACTAACCCAACCTCTCTATTATCCCACATGTAAAGGGATGTAGAGATTATTTTATCCATTGGGCTATATAAAGAGCCCTCCTCCTACCTTTCTTCTTACACCTAAATGAGCATAGAGCCTAAGCTATAGCCATTTTATCATCTTAGAGAATTCTCCATTAGAGTGGAGCTAAGCATCATCCCTTTGCATTCAATCATCCAAGCTATTTTGTGAAGATCAATGGAGTTAATCAAGAAAGGCCTTGTTTCCATGACTTGATGAACCTCATCATCAAGTAACAACTATCAACCCTTTGATAGCTAAATGATCTACCTAGGTCCATTTCATTGATTTTGCTTTCTAAGGAGTCGAGTAATAAGTTTTAGCATGTTAGCTTGAGGTTTATTTTCAAGATTCTAATACATAGTGTTGATGTTTATTACTTATTTATCTCTTAGCATGATTGTGCATAGATGTTAGTTTAGCATTGTTTTAAAGCTACTAGGAGTTAGTTTCAATTTCACTAACATGGATAACTAATTCTTGCACACATTTAGCACACTTAATGGGACGGGTCCTTAGTCCCTTAGAATGTAGTTCAATTTTTATTGTTATTTCAATATTTGGCTAACCCTTAATATGCACATGTGTGAAATAATGTTAAAATTATTATGATTTTTATAACCTTGTATGTGTTGAGTTTTATTTAGAGGTTTAATTTTGATGGGTTATTGTCGATTTTGAGCTAAAATGTTAAAATTTGGAGTTTTTTGAACTTGTACATTATTGGGTCATATTTTGACATCAACACCGAGTATAGTTCTTATAGAGGGTGCACAAGTACACGAATCCATGTGCGAGTACTAATCTTGGTGCACACACGTTGTTATATTATTGTACCTTACTTTTTTATAAACTTGTCAGGCTAGTGTACACACCCTAAAGGTAGCACATACACCAGTCCTAATAGCTCACACGCTCTACGTCCTGGATTAGTGGGGTAATATTGGGAATCAAAATTATTTTTATCTCTTTCATTGATTTGAAAAACATTTAGAATTTCCAAATTGGGTCAAGATGTATATATTTTGCATTTGAATTAATTATTTTCCATTTGTTTATTTCTTAATTGGATTTCGTGTCATGTAGTTTCTTCTCTTACATCCTAGGATGATCTTAAGAATAAGAAACGGTGTTTATCCTCTTTATGCATATGGAAAATTGCTAATCCATTGTGTAGAACCAAAAATGCTTGTGAAATAAAGGAGGAGTCAAGACAAAAAAACTACTAATACAATTTTCGTGCAGGTTACCAAAAGGTGTTCAAGTAAACCACATTAAATTAAACAAGATAAAAACACACCACAAACATCACACTATATTTGCAGGTTTTAGAAAAGGGTACATCCCTATCTACTCAACTAGAATATAACCCCTTTGGCATAATGCCTTAAGCTACAATAATGGGGGTGGTTCTAGGAACCCTAAAGTAGTCCATGCAAGAGGGAACCTTATAGACGAAACAGGAAGTGCTCCGCATAACCTACTTGACTAGTTTTACCATTTGTAATATTTAGCATCAAAGTTGTTTGTATCATGATGCCAATGATATTACATGATGGATGCATTTATTTCCCACTGTACTTGAAGGGGGTAAATTAAATCCAAGATACTCTAAGAACTAGTCAATGACTTTTCTTGGAAAATCAAGCTCACATCTATATAACTTGTGACACATAGTTGAGTGAGCCACCTAGGAAGCTATCTTTGACCAGGAGCTAACTTTGACTATATTAAAACCAATTTGAGTTTATAGCCATTATTCATCATAAAAGGTGTGAAGCATTACTTTTGCTTAATTTTTCACTTGCCCTAAGGCGAGGTGAAACTATGCCAAAGTGAAGCCAACATTTTTCAACCCCAATTGATCTACTTCCTTCACTTTCTTTTGACACTTTGTTGATTAGAAGAAGAGTGACTACCTTTGTGTTTCTAATTCATTATATTCATCAATTTTGTGTCCATTTAGTCTCATCCATGTTTGCACCTGATTTGTTAAACGTCTAAAGTGTGTGGAGAAATTTTCATATCATTGGTAGCCTTTTTTATCTTGATACCCAAGTCAAGATCGTCATCGTAGTTAGGCTGGATTCATCACCTTTAATCTCCTTTGAACAGTTATCTTGTTTATATCTATATTGTAATGTTATTTTATATACACTTTAATAATTGCTAGATATACTCTCACTTTACTTTGATTTCAATTATTACCTCGATTTTGAAAAGTGTTGACTATTACCACTTGCAGTGTGTATTATATCAATATCACCTTGATATTAAATACCTTAATTTCTTTGCAAAGTTTGGTTAACATATCTTGGGGAATTGTTGTGTCACTCATAATCATATCTACCACTTTTTGAAATATATGCCTTAATTGGATTTGTGTTTTCTTTTAGTATACTTTATTTAGGGATCGTGTTAACTCCTTGTTATTACTTACACCTTGTTCATTTCTTTGAACTCGACATAAGTAGTGACATTTTGTTAATCATATTAAAACACCAAATACCTTTTTATAAGTAGACTTAGGAAGTACATCATTTGATTGATTGGTCTAGAACTAAACATTGTGTGATTATATCTTGTTTTTCACTATTGACTTATTCATTTAGAACAATCACTTTGTCACATTGATCCTTTGACATTCATTATAACTCTTGAACTATTGACATTATTTTTGTGTTTCATTTAGGCTTAATTAATATCTTTTGAACAAGTTCAAAACACGTTAGTGAAACTCTCATACTTAATGGCCCCTAAAACAAGATTAGGAGCCAAAAATAGGCATTTGAAACAAGAAAAAAGAAACTTGGGAAAATTCAAACAAACAAGGGTCAAATCCTTTATTGGACATGATCTTGGGATTTTTTTTTCCTTAGTGAAAGAAGTGGAGGAAATGGTAGATCATAGTGGTGATGAGTTAGGGTCACCACATGTAGAATTTGACTTTGAACCCGCATTATTAGATGAACTAATTTGTAGAAAAAAATATCTGCGGTACTAGGACGAGTGGTGTAATTAGGAGCTCAAATGCCTACATAATAGAGACAATCCCACCAAGGAATGAGGTTAATGAAGAGGAACAACCTCTCACTAATATGGAATATATCCTAACACATGGGCACACTTACATTTCTAATGTAGGAAACGATAATATGATGGGTTATAAAATTCCATTCATAACCCAACACAACCTTTTGATGGCAATGCTCCTCAACCATCATGGTATAAAGAGCACAAATATTTTGATTTTCATTGTGTAAAGGGACACAAGATAGATAAGTGCCTATGACTTCGCCACTACATCCAAGATATCATTGAAAATTGAGAGATATAAATTGACACCCGGAGAGAAATCTAATGCCAAATGAAAATATGGGGATATTCAAAGAACCATTCCCTAAACATGGAAAATCAAACAAAAATGACCAGATCAAGGAGAGTCGTCCCAAAGTTACAAAACTACAAACTATCTATACACCAAATGTGAAAATAATCATTATGATTCACTCATTGGATGTGTCCACTCTTCTAATGAACATGTGAATACCATTACGATCAAGGGAAAGGATTGACCAGTAGTAACAAGGTGCACCCATCTCGTGATCCTAGAACCCTCTTTGCTAACCCCGTAAGATGGTCGGTACAACCTCTTAGAACAACTTGAGAATACATCTACCAAGATTTCTATCTTAGATCTTCTTAAGATATCAAATGTACAAAAGGAAATCCTATACAAAAATCTCCAGGGGTCAGGAGTGCCAATGGAAGTAGACCCTTCACAATTACAAGCTGCGGTGGCAAACATTATACCAACTAAACACATATCATTTTACCACAAACAAATTCCCAATGAAGATCACACACATAATCCTCCCCTATATATAGAGGTATTTTTTACCCTCCGGAAGATAAAATGGGTGCTTGTGGACAACATATCATGATTGAATATATGCACATTGAAACTAATTAAATAGTTGGGACACACAGAGGAAGATCTAGAGTCCCATATTATTACCATAATCACTTACAAAAATGCAAATTTGGGATCAACTGTAGCAATCACATTGCTAATGGAAGTAGGACCAACCTATCACAATACAAAGTGTCACGTCTTAGACTTGAAACTTCCAAATAATATGCTTCTTGGCCACCCATGGACTCATGCCATGCAAGCCGTACAATCAACATTCCATTAGTGTATCAAGTTATTACATGAGAAACACACTATTACAATACAAGGAGATTCATAACCTTTCACTCACTACAAAGCCCTTAACAACTTTTCTCATAAGGTTACATATACATGTCCTTCTGCTAGTATCATTGTTACCCTTTAATCAGAAGGTATGGAATCACGGGTAGATTCAATCTCCCTAAGTTCTTGTGCTCATGAATCTTCTACATCTACTTGTCATTTTAATTCATGGGAGATGAAATTTCTAGAGTATGGTTGTGGAGAATATAATGTGTAACAAGCTCTCCTAGTCTCAAACCTATCTTTTACACCTAAAACAATAGGCCAGCAAAATTATCATTTTAAATGGCCTAGAGATGAAAAAACTATTGAGACACTCTTACCTGGGGATTACTTACGAAGAAAAATTGTTGGAACCACCTAAAACTTTGGTCCTAGAGGACACTCAATCGACTCGCTAAAAATCCTTGAGCATGAAAATTCTAGCCAAATGATGTATTCTATGGGCTACAAGGCTTAGGATGTGGAAAGAATGAGTAATTACCAAGAGAACTAGTTCTTCTTCCACATTTCAAAATGGAAAGATATGGTATTGACATTCAACCCTATGGATCACACCCTAATGATCAAGAAACCGCTTGTTCTTAGCATGAGGATAGCTTGTATTATTTAGACAAAGTGACATAAATTCCCACCGTAGCCAACATGAGTATCTTACCTCCACGAATCTATTCATGGATATCATTTTCCTTACCTTAACCACCATTGAACCTAAAATTGACCTTATCTACCCTTCCCTTGTCGATTGGGACCAAAAATTTCATGTGCCATTAGATCTCTTTAAGAATGTTGAGGCCATTGCAAAATTCATGGGCATATGAGATACAATTCAAATTGGAGACCATAATAAAGGTTTTTACATTGAATTAGATACCTGTGCATATTTCATAGAAGAATCTGAGCTTCGTGGTCAACAAAACTTAAGAAAAAGTGAGGGAAAATTTTGAACATAATGCCTTGGAAAAATAAAAATTACAAGTCGTATAGTGAAAACCTCTTTGAGGCGCTGGCTAAAAAGTAAGTAAAAAAATCAACAGACAAGAAAAGTGACCACGCCAAGGGTGAAAATATCATAGAGACACCCTTGGAAGAAGATCTCACCTTCCTCAAAATCCTACATTAATGGAGGATATGTCAAAAATTCTAGAAGAAGAAACCATTGATGTGAATATTGGAATAGAAGAAGACCCAAAGATAGTCAAGTTGGGAGCTTCACTCTCAGCACAAGAGAAAAGACATTCACCATGCTTCGAGAGAATTTATGGATATATTTGTGTGGTCTTATAAAGATATGTCGGGCTTAGATCTTGATGCAGCCTAGAATTCAGTGATATAAACCCAATAAGAACCTAGACGCATTGGCACATCACTCAGCCTAAACTAAGCACTCACCCGAAGTGCACAAAGGTACCAGGTCCCTCTTTAGGGTTGTTGTTGTAGTTTATTAGCATGATGAATACTTAGCACATATAGTTCTATTACTAACACATAATTATATAGAATTAAATACTAACCATGATGAGATCAAAAACATACTAGATTCAGATACACATAAGACTTAACACTTAGATTCAACCAATATCCTCCATTATATTCAATGCAATAAGTTTACAAAAGCTTCATTACAATAACATTAGTATGCGCGTAATAGATTTAACAACATATCTCTATATATATCTCCTCTCTCTCTCTCTCTATTACACAATTTACTACATATATAAGGGTGGGGGACTTTCCCTTCACCTCTTATCCATTCACAAAATAGGTCGCATGCCACTACTAGCTACACGTCCTTTACAAAACTAGCCACACGTGTAAGTGCGCTAACAATACAATAATGGTAGTTAACTAACAGTAGTAGATCTATTTTTGTCATGTGTCCATGCAAATTTCTTCATATCTGATCCTCCGAGAATATCTAATACATAATGCACACATATTTGCCTCATTTGTGTGCTTTGCACGCCATCTCTAAAAATAGACCTTCATGAGCGAAAATGGCTAAGTCCTAAAAAGATGAACTTCTGCTTCCACACACGTGTTCTCCCTATCCATTCACACCTTTGAATATGACTTGTTTTCCCGCGCAGACTTCTTGTGTGCTTTCTGTCAAGTGTTCTCTGATCAACATTACCCCACACTAATTTCATTGTTACCCCAATAATGGTCATCTCCAAAGCTGAAGTAAATAATAGAAGAATGGAAATAAGTAAAGAATAGAATAATGGAAAGAATGAAAGAATTTTTTTACTCTGTAGTTTCTTCTTCTGCCGTTCGAATAACTAATTTAAGATATTCCTATTTTATTTTAGCCTCCAAGGTTTGCCACTCAATGAGTGCTTCCTCTTCTCTTTCTAGAATGTCCACAACAATGGACTCTAGTTCATATTTTGTGATCTCTCCTTTCTCATTTTGTAAGACCAACACAATGTTGGACATTGCAGTCATCATCCCCTCTAATAAATCCATCTTCGCACAATGAGCTTCCCAAGCTCCTCCAACTGATTCTTGTGTGGTTCTTGGCCTGCTATCAGGGCCTCATGCTTCTGTTTAACCATTGATAATATTTTTGCATGGCCCAATGTTTTTTCCTTCATCACTTTCTAGACCTCATTGTTCTTTTCCAGGGTTTTTATATTAATGAGTGCCTTTGGAGTTGTGCAGATGTTTAATGCTTGGTCTAATTTCTTCAATTCTTCTTGCAATGCTTGTAGTAGTCCTTCATATGATGCAATTTTCCACATCACTAAAGCCTTTTCTCGCTTTGCCTCTTGTGTTGGATCCTTTGGCATTGGCATGTGCAGAGGTTCATCTTCAAGCACTAGGTCCACCAATGTACCTACATAGTGTATTACTAAAGGAAATGTATTTGGTACCTTTGGCTCTAAGTGTGGCCTAGCTCTTATGATATTATCACCAATTTCCTGTGCGATGTTGAAAAATAAAGATTTCTTTTTCTATGCTAAGTCTTTTTCTTGTGTTGGGCATGCTATTTCTCTATCCTTAGTTTTAATCTCTTCTCTGAGTTCGCTAATTATGGAAACCTTTTCCATATTCCACCTCGCCACCTCTATTGAGACTTTCACCAATGCATTGCTTGCATGTTCATCTGACATGACAGTAGGCTTTAGTGTCATGTGTCTAGCTTGAGGTATTTTCTTCAACCTCCTTGATATGCATGACTCCTCCCATACATCAAAATTTGGCTCATCCATGTGTGTGTGTGCATGGACCATGATAACATATTGCTTGTGTGCATTGTAGCCATATCTTCATCCATTAATTCCCATCCATATAAGTTCTTTTGTGACAGTGTGCTTTGGAAACGGGCACAAACAATTTTACCTATGTCCTCTGCATAACCCATGGCTAGTGGAATGTGCTCTCCATTTGTTCTTCTAGATCTTGGTTGCATACGAACTTGAGCCTCTAGATTTGGGACTTATTCCTCCATGTCTTGAGAAGTATTTGTAGATATCTCATCTGTTCCCTTTTCCTCCTCTTCTCCTTGCTTCATTTCTTCATCTTTCTATTCTTCTACGTTCTCTAGAGGTGTAGGAGAATTAGGCATGCTTTCCTCTTATTCTTTTACCTCCTCTTTTAACTTCATTTTCCTTCTCCTTTTCACATTTGTCTCATTCTCGTGGAAAGATTCTAGGTGATTTTTGCACTATTTATGGAGTATCACCTTTGGTTCTTGTTCTCCTAAACACTCTCTTAAATCTGTGCTCTCCTTAGACTACATCCAATTCCTCATCATCCCCCTCTTGTGGCTGAAGTGGTGTAGTGGTGCGCTCGCCTTCACCCTTATTCATAAGATGTCTTCTACCTCTATGATCCAAACCACCACCATCCTCGTGCTTATCCTCCTCATCCTCCACTTCAATTGGCTTTGTGGGCTTAGGCACTAGGATGTTCTGCATCGTGTGCTTACCATTTGGTGGTGCTGGAAGTGTAAACTCATCTTCCACATACTTGTTATTCTCTAGCTTGGGGTTTAGTTGAGGTACACTAGTTTAATGCTCAATACATCTAAAATGAGCCTTTCAATATATGTTGTTGGTGCCATTTTTGAGCTTGCACCGTTTATCCCTAATTTTTTCCTTCATTATGCATGCTCTAAAACATTTTTCTCTCAAATTGGTGGTCTGTAACATTTCCTCCAGCCGAATGCCTTGAAATGCTCACAAACTTGTTGTTTTTCCCTAGTTTGAAAGAAATATGCATGCGTGTCTGTTTTGTGCCCTGATTTTTCCAAAATCTACAAAGCTTTGCCATTTTTCATTTTTGCCTCGATCATGGAAGTTTAAAATTGATTGATTTGCACTTGTATGCCATTGAAAATCCAATTCCATGATAAAAAAATGCTTTAAAAACATGTTTCAGTTGGTTCAATTTCAAGAAATTTGTCGTCCTTAGCGAAAAAATTGAATTCTAGGGCATCCCTAGCATTTTCTATGTTTTGATGGTCAGACAGCATCATTTTCCCATCAATTTCTTCTTCAGCATTCATCGGCAATGTGGCTTGTTCTAATTGGCATTATAACTCAATATTTTGTGATAGATGATCAAAGATTGTGTGGAAAAGTGCATATCTGGGCCTCCATTTGATGCACATATCCTAGTTGAAGGGATGATTAACCATTTTGATAATTTCCATTGTTAAGTTTCTCCATATTTTGCTGAAATCCTTAAAGAGTTCTAGCAGACCTTGGTTTGTCTTATCTAAACTCCCACCCAAAAAAATCATTCAAAACAACTAATCCTACCCTATTTTACCCCTATTTTGACCTGTATACCCATAGAAGATCAAAATCCATTTGCTAAAGTATGCAAAATAGATCAAGATTTCAAAATGTCTTCAATAACCCTTGCCTTGCATTGAAAGTATCTCCATAATCTGGAAGTGACAACTTGTGAAAGTTAGATTTGGAGTGTTGATCATATTTTCCCAAGGCCCCTTCATACTATTTGCACAAATTGAGGGATATCTTCATCTCCTTCACCATTTGAGGGTTACAAAATAGGTCCTCTTACCTTGGTTGAAAGGCACAACCTAAAACAGTTAGGACAAGATCAAGTCCTATTTGAGTGCTATCCATCTCTCCACAAATCTGAGTGCCAATTAGATCATATCCCCAGCTACAAAATGACACACACCATGATCCATCTATCTTCAAGCTTCATGCCATATCTTTGATGCTGCTCAGACTGAAAAGGAGAAAAAATTTGGGTACCAACACCAGTGGCGCCATTGTCGGGGACATTCTTAGTTCAATCTGATCCATGTGCATACATATTTGAAATATTTGAATGCATATCAAACCATGGTAATGTCTCTTGCAAGTTTTGTCTGCAAATATATTGTTAAAGCATCATTCTATACTCATATTTACAAGGTGTATGCAAAGGTTTCAAGCTCTGTCTGCAATTTTATCAGTTTCTAGTAGTTGTTGCACTTCATTTGCATTTTTATTGATAAATTCAAGAAAAAGGAAGGTCTCATCTATAAATTTTGGCAAAATTTTCAGTCTTTGATAGGTATTTGACAGAGTATTTTAGTGCATTTACACAACAAGGGTGAAAGTCCTTAGTGACGACTCCATGTTTTGATCTTGATAAATACCGTGTTTTAGCTTTCTGTCATTTTCTTTTGGTGTTGCTAATCTCTGCAAACTTGGAAGGAAGAATGTCTCTCTTTAGGAGGGACCCGAGTATAAAGTTATTTCAAGAATTAGGAAAGATAGTTTTAGAGGAAATAAAAGTTTGGAAGGTTGTTGAAGGTCAGACATCAAGCAAAGCAATATCCATTAGTGAGAGAGATCAGCCTTTTATATAGGATTATCACTCTTCTTCCAATGATTCTGATTCATCTTCTCATAAACTTGTTTACTTCAACTAGTGAAGGTCCTTCTCGTTGTACTTGGGAGTTCCTTCTTCAATCTACACCTGTGTGTTTCAATTCTAGTAAAACTTTCTAAGAAAATCAGCACCTAGAGAATACCAATCTCGTGAACCACATTCTTGAGCCCCAAAGACCTCACACTCCTCATCAACTTGTGTTACCCCCAAGATGACCTCCACCAGAGACAACATGGCTCACCTCCTCCTAGGCCTCCATTTGTGGTCAATACCTTTGGCCCAATAAATTTTATGGGAATGGCTAGTTATCCTAATGATGTGCCTTAGGATGTTAGAAGTAGATTGCCAAAGTTCTAAGGGAATGATGTCATAACAGGTGATCAGGCATTTGAAAATATTTATTAATATGATGGAGGATTTTGAAATTGGATTTGAGGATGTGTACATTAAATTGTTTGTCCACACTTTAGAAGAGGATGTAAGGGATTGGTACAAGGCTCTTGTCCAATTTGAGAATATCAAGAAGAACCCCAATGAATCAGTGCATGACTTTAATACAAGATTTAACAAGACATTGAGAATACTTCCTATTAATCTGAGGCCTTGTGATCAATCTTGTTTAATCAAATATGCAGATGCATTTGATAAGAAAGTAGCCTACTACTTAAGAGACAAAAACCCTACCAATTTAAGACAGGTGTTTAGCATGGCATCACTGCAGATTGAAAACAATATCAAAGAAATTGGGAAACCTCTTAAGAGAGATGGTGTAAAGTTGATAAACCCTGAAAAACCTCAAGCTAGCAAGGGTGTTGATTTGGAGGAGGTTGTGAAAAATTTGGTAGGGGCTGTCAAAGAAATATCATACAAGTTAGCCCGGAAGAGAAGGGAATTGGGCAAACTTCACAAGGTCAAAGAAAAAGCACAAAACCATGACAGATTTTCCAATCATCCTAGGGGTGATCAGAGATCTGATGATAGAGGGAAAGGACCCATGGGGTCTGCAAATAGACATCCTCAAGCACGTGAAGGAAGAGTGTTACCTGATCCCCTAACTACTAGGGTTACTGCTTTGTTGAGGAATTTGTTGATATTGATTGGTGTGATAGGTGTTTTCTGCCCCATCCTCCATGTGAAGTGGACCAACAAGATGGTGAAGATAATAATGATGATGGTACTGATGATGATATCTACATGGTGGGTTGTTCTTCAAGGCTCACAAGAAGGAGCAACATCAATTGAGGTAATAAGTGCAAGGACAACTGCAACCTTTTGGGATTACATCAAACGGGTACAATTCCTTCTTCCCTCTCATACTATTGAGGTAGATGTAGTGCAAGCTTTTGAGATTTCTAACAATGACTTTGAATACTTAAGAGCTTTGATGATTAAGAAGTATGATGGTGGTATCCCTTCGAGGAAGATAGATAATTGTTAATGAATGTTGTGGCTCAAGAGAAAGAGTATAACACTAGGAGAAAGGTTGTTAAGGGATTTGGGACTCAAGCCAAACCTAAAACACCCTTGCTTACAAGTATTCCAAAAGAATCTTCTAGAAGAGAAACACCTGCCAAAATCTCTATTGTCCCAAGAAAAATTTCAGTCCTCCTCATGCCCAAGCTGCCAAGAATCCCATGCCATCTAATGAATCTGCTTGTCTCCATTCCAATGCTGCCTTGCCAAAGAGTGTTCCATATGACATAGCCCAGGTATTGAGCCAAATCAAAGTGATTTTTCCAATAATTGAGTTGCTTAGGATTCCTGAGCACAAGAAGAGAGCATTTGAGTACTTGGGATTGAAAGAGGAGAAGAGTACCCCAAGCAGAAATGTAAACATTGTTGAAACTCCTCCTCAAATCATTGCAGACCTTGAAACACCACCAACATTAGAGGATCTTGGAGAAACACCTGAGGTATACTTGGGGACATCCTTGGTTGATTCCCAATTGAATGTTGATTCATTCTGTACAACTTTGATCATAAAGGATAGACTACTTCACAATTGTATGTTTGATTCCGGTGCATCATGTAATGTCATGCCTCTAGAAGTCATGAATGAGTTGGATATAAAAGTGATAGTAGCCTATGGAAAGTGTACTACCATGGACTTAAGAGAAGTGCCGGTAGTTGGTTGTGTGAAGGGTTTAGTGGTACAACTTGCAGCCTATCCGGGTAAGAATTTGAAATTTGATGTTGTGATTGTTGATTGCCCTACCAAATGGGGTATGATTTTGTCAATAAAGTGGGCTACAAGTGTTGGTGGGACTATTCAAATTGAAATTTCTTTTACCACTATTCCCATTGAAGGCAGTGTTGTCAAGCTCTATGGAGAAAATAAGACGTTACACCTTATTGAAGATCCCAACAATGCTTCATATGAGGTGTTGTTTGCTAATGTTGATGCTGATAAATTTTTTGGGTTTGCTGATGGCAAAGAGAACAAGATGGATCAGTCAAAGTGCCTTTAACAAGTAGGTTCTCCTTGACCTTGTTATTTGATGGATCTTGATCCAAATTTGGAAATGGTGCTTGTATAATTCTGATTTCTCCTAGCTTGGAAGAGTTTGTTTTTCCTTCAAGCTTAATTTTGAATGTACTAACAACATTGTTGAGTATAAAGCCTTGTTGTTGGGTCTAAGAATTACATGGAAGTATGGTGTCAAGGACATCAAGTGCAAAGGAGATTCATAGCTAGTTTTCAAATAAATAAGAAAACTGTATGCTACAAAAAATAGCAGATGAAACAGTACAAACATGCAGTTTGTGATCTAATTGAGATGTTTGATTCCTTCAACATTATGCATCATGAAAAAGTTTCAATGCTACTACTAACAAGTTGGCAGTGTTGGGGTCAATATTTGGAAATTACACCATTTCACCTTATTGTGAGTACAATATTGAAGTGTTAACTAGGCTAGCTATCCCTGACAACATCAAACATTGGCAAGTATTTAATGATGATGCTCAAGTGCAAATGTTCTTACAAAATCAAGGTGAGTTTGCATATCAGAATATTAATTGGGAACCAATGGTGTGTGTGACTGAAGGAATAGATACTTTGTTTGGAAATGATATTATTTAATTAAAAACCAACACCATTCCTAGAGGTCTTGTTGTACTTGAGTCAAATTTTGACAATGTTGATTGCATCATTAATAGAAACATGTCTCACTCAAGGAATGTATAAGAGCATAACTTGGGCACTAATGATAAAACAAAAAAAGTTTGGTTGGGAAGTAATCTAAACAAAGAAGAAAAACAGTCCTATGTTCAACTATTGAAGAAATATCAGGACTATCTTGGCTTGGTCTTATTCAGAGTTGAAAGCATATAAAGAGGACTTGTTTCAGCATGAGATTCCTCTTGAAACAAATTCCAAGCCCTTTAGACAAAAGCAGAGGCCAATTAATCCACTCCTCTCAATGAATATGCAAGATGAATTGAAGAAACTAAAGGAGGGAGGGATCATTCAGCCCATAAGGTATTCATCTTGGGTTGTAAACCTTGTGCCAGTCAGAAAGAAAAATGGAGATATCAGACTTTGTGTAGACTTCAAAAATATAAATAGAGATTCATTGAAAGACAATTATCCTTTTCCAAACATGGAAAACATGCTGCAATTAGTGACTGGATCTAAATTTTTGTCCACCTTGGATGGTTTCTCTGGCTACAACCAAGTTTTTGTCAAGGAGTTAGAAAGATTTAAAACTACCTTTACCACTCCTTGGGGAACATATGTCTATGTAAGAATGCATTTTGGTCTTATGAATGCTGGAGCTACTTTCCAAAGAGAAATGGATGTTGCTTTTTCTAGTTACATAAATGACTTCATTACAGTTTATCAGGATGATGTGACTGTGTTTTCAAGGAGAGCGAAGAGATCACTTACAACACTTGGAAAGAACGCTGATCGATGTAGAGAATATGGAATTTCTCTCAATCCAAAGAAGTTTCATTTTGGGGTGCAAAGGCCAAGTTGCTTGGTCATATTGTTTCAAAGGCTAGTGTCATGATTGACCCTAAGAGGGTAGAAGCAATCAACAAGGTTCCAATTCCAAGAACAAAGAAGGGAATTCAATCCTTCTTTGGGTAGATCAATTTCATTAGAAGGTTTGTGTCTAATTCTACTGAATTGAATCTTCCTATTACATGCATGTTAAAGAAAGACCAAGTTATCAAATGGGAGGAGGCTACTATTTAGGCTTTTGAAGGAATGAAAGAAGCATTGAAACATGCACCTGTATTGGTAGCTCTGAATTACAAGAAGCCTTTCCAAATATTCTCCTTTGCTTCTGAAAATACCATTGCATCTATTTTTCTACAGAAGGATGAAGATGGGGCTGAGAGGCCTATTGCCTTCTTTAGCAAGGCTTTACAAGCTACTGAGTTAAAATACACAATCATGGAAAAACAAGAATTTTCCTTGGTGAAAGCAACAAAGGTTTTCAGGCCTTATATCTTAAGTTCAAAAGTTGTTTCTTATGTTCCCCACACCATGGTAAAAGACATCTTATCAGAGATGGATATCTCAAGCAAAAGATGTAGATGGGTGAAAAAACTGCAGGAATATGACATGGATATCCAAACCACAAAGTTGGTGAGAGGTTTGGGTCTTGCTCATAAGTACTATGAGCCAAATTATCACATGCAACACTCATAGTATTGCTAATGGAATGTGCATCCTCCCACCGAATTATTCCTTCTTTGGTTGGTTTAATCATCTTTGGATCTCGGATGGAACGTACGTAAATCCTACTCAGATCTTCTTCACTTAAGGGCTCAACATAAGGTGTGGAATTTCCATCTGTTAAAGAGATAATAACCCTTTCCTCTTTATTTTCAAAGCTAATACAGCCCTTGTTGAATTGAAGATCAACATTATTTATATAGCACCAAGGACGCCCAATAGAGCTAGAAATTTTTTTGACTGTGCTAGTGCTAAAACTTCAAAGTCTTTAGTGAACTTTGCTCCTTGTATGACAATGGATGCATCTTTAAAAATTCCTATGGGAGTAGCCTTAGTCTGATTATCCATGAATAATGCATTAGAGGATGGCTGCAATGGGGGTCTTCCCACTTGTACCCATGCAGCCAAGGTAAGAACATTGACCTTCGCACCTATATCAATCAGTATATTACTTAATAGCCATCCATCCACAATAGTATTTAGAGTAATTTCCTTGTCATAATCTAGGCTATGAGGAGGGAGATTTACATGCAGGATCTATCTTCTAGCATCGTACTTGCACATGGAGTGTTCCCTTTTAACCAACTCCTTAACAATGGAATGATGTTCTCCCCGACGCAACATTTTACACACTTCTTTCAAGTCATATACATCAGTTTGGACCATCTCTGATGCTTTCTTCTGCTCCTTTAAGTATTGTATCTCACCTTGAAGATTCCTTAGAACTTCCATGGTTTCTTGATAAACATCCTTCTGATAGGTAGGATCTGGATACTTGTGCATAGAGAACCTTATCTTTAGTGATGGTAGGATTATGTTGTAATGCTTCCCTGGCATGTGTCGCCTTAGCGTGGGTCGTGATCTTTACTTGTAGTGCCTCAGATTCTACTTCCATCTTGGGAAACCATTGATTATCCACTATGTGTTATATTCTAACCATCCTTATGCCTTTGTTTTCTTATTTATGTTGCTTACTCAGATGCTCATATAAGTCTCGAGAACTCTTCATAGCTATGGTTCTTTCCATAGAAAGAACATGTACTATTCTGAGGACACTCATGCCTATAGTGGTCAAGAGATCCACATGTATAACATGTGCCATGAGGAAACTCACTTCTTCCCCACAATGGCCTTATCCTTTGAATCCTCCGTAGTATCCTTGACCTCTGCCACAACCGCGTATAAAATGCCCCTCATTCTAATAATAGCATGCCTAATTGTGATCTCGGTCTTGATGCTCATTCTTTCCCTTAGAGTTATCTGAAACTCTTGTTTATCGTACACCAATATCTATAGCATCGTGGATCTATCCAATCAGCTAGTAGTCCTCCATCTCATGATTCGTGGACCTAAAATTTTTACATTATCTTGAAACATTCTTCCATATCACGCGTTGTAATAATGGGCAATGGCTAACATCATGGTTTAAGTGGTATATTTCACAATCCATCAGCAATGAGCATACTATTCTGCGAGGGCAACTATCCTTTGTGTGACCTTTTACTTCACAATCTATGCACAAAATCCTGTGTGTATTTCATGAGTTGAATTTTCTGATAGTTTCTCAAACTATTTCACCATTGCTACGATTTGTGCTTCTAAAAATGGGCTCACCCCAGTATCTATGCTTCCAACTACCTCGGTGTGCAAAGGTTACTTCAAGTGCTCTGCACGGATCGAGTGTACGTCTTATGTGATAATTCCCTCCTAAAAGGGGTAATCAAGCCCCCAAAAACCATTATGCATGTTGTCTTATGTGTATGTCATAAGAAATATTTGATAACAATGTTTTAAACCGTGCATCATAATCTCTAACACTTTGAGTATTTCCTTGCTTAATATCCTTGAGCACACTTATACTCTTCTGCTCAAACTCGGGGATATGAAACTCTTTAATGAATGCATCCTTTAAATCCATATAATCTACACAAGTTTGATCATGGTCAAACTTTCTATATCAGTGTGTGCACGCCTTATAACATAGTGGAAAATTAGCTTGCCTTACGCTCGAAGTTGTGATCCCTTTTACGCTCCAAAATATTTCACACATGTGCACATGTTCAGCAACATCTCCTATGTCCCTATACTTTGGAAGATGAAGGAAATTTCCATGTAAATATTCTAGGGTTGGTGCGGACCTTGCCCACCTGATCTAGAACCTCCTGTGTTTCCCCTGCCTCTAGAACCTCCAGATCTACCTAAACCAGAGCTACCTATGCCTCTTGATCCCAAACCTATAGCTGGAATAGGTCCTGTAGATGTACTCCCTTGTTCTTTGATAGTAGTACTATACTAAACCCTATGGTTTGTGAAGTAGTTCCACTTCCAGAGGTGAATCCAACATTCGGCGTGCTCATGTTCTATGTGGATGATGCACCTGAAAACACACCTCTAAATAACAATGAAGTCATCTTCCCTGCCATTGATGTGCTTTCTCTCTTACTTCCCAAACTTTCTTTTTGATTACTTATCATACTAGATACTGGAAAACCAAGCACAAGGGCTAGGTTACCAGGTGGATTCAGATATGCACCCGTGGCCCAGGTAGTCTCTGTTGGCACACTTCTTCATGAGGCCAAGGGAAGATCCCTATCATGTTTTCCAAGATGAGGGAGTTCTTAATGCTCTAGCTCCACGTCTTCTACATGAGCTTCAAATCCTTCATGATCCATCTCTCTCCTCAATGCCATACTTTCTGCAATGGTATGTTGCTTCTCTATCTCCCTCTCGCACATCTCATTATACTCAAGCCACCTTTCCTCTCTTTACCTTTCTACCACTAGGTCTTCCATATTTCACCAATCCTGCTCTTGCCCCACACATGGTGGGGTTTAGTTAGCCATTGGTTTACTCTCCAGATTCAAGGTTACCATCAAGATCTTGATTGCGCCAGAGGAATACATTATAGGTAAGATCCCCGTGGATATCGTAAAAACTAGAATTCAACTACCTCTGGACACGAATAAGTGGAAATTGAGTATTCCAAGATATAGTTGTTCAAGACACCATGGAACCACGTATCCACCACTTGAGTCCAAATCAGATTAGCATCATAAAGGGCCTGAAATTATTCCTACATCCAGACAAGTGTGTGATACCTCTAATTCCACTTAGATGCATAAGCAATCAGCCACTCGTATAATTCTACTAGAAAGACAATGAAAAATATCTCATATAAACTATCATACAGATTTTTTTCACCCACACACATGCATTAAACTTAGATCCAATGTTGAATCACCATGTGTATTCTTCTTCCAGATCACATATTCATTCTTCAACACTTGTTAAGTTCAACCAAGACGTCTTCTTCATGAACCATCCTAAAAAAATCAAAAAAGAGGGTCCCAGAAATGGAACCAATGATGTAGCCTAGAATTCAATGATACAAACCCAATAAGAACCTAGACACACTGGCACATCACTCAGCCTAAGTCAAGCACTCACCCAAAGCATGCAAAGGTACCAAGTCCCTCTTTAGGGTTGTTACATAGTTGTTATCATGATGAAGACTTAGCACACACATGTATATTACTAACACATCATTCTACAGAATTAATTACTAACCATGATGAGATCAAAAACATACTAGATTCAGATACACACAAGACTTAACACTTAGATTCAGCTAATATCCTCCATTATATTCAATGCAATAAGTATACAGAAGCTTCATTACAATAACATTAGTATGCGCATAACAAATTTAACAACATATCTCTGTATATATCTCCTCTCTCTCTATTACAAAGTTTACTACATATATATAATGTTGGGAATTTCCCTTCACTACTTATCCATTCCCAAAATAGGTTGCATGTCACTACTAGCTACACACCATTTACAAAACTAGCCACACATGCAAGTGCGCTAACAATAGACTATTGACAGTTAACTGACAATAGTATATCTATTTCAGCTTGTGTCCATGCAAAGTGCTTCGTATCCAATCCTCCAAGAATAGCCAATGTGTGGCGTGCATGTCTCTACCTCGTTTTTGTGCTCTGCATGTCATCTCTAAAAATAGACCTTCATGAGTGAAAACAGCTAAGTCCCGAAAAGATGAACCTCTATTCCACGTGTGTGTTCTCCCTATCCATTTGCACCTTTGAATATTACTTATTTTCCTGCGTGGACTTCTTGTGTGCTTTCTGTCAAGTGTTCTCTAATCAATAGATCCAACTATGGTAGTGTATAACCTATTTGTGCATGCAAATGCAAATCCCATCAAACCGAAACTAAGGAAAATGCATTCATGTGTGGCTTTTCTAGTTAAAGAAGATTTAGAAAGATTTCTAGCAACAGGGTTCATTAGACCTATTGACTACTCGGAATGGATATTGAATGTAGTTTTAGTAGAAAAGAAACTTGTAGGAATTAGAATTTGCATAGATTTTAGAGACATCAACAAGGCATGTCTGAAAGATGACTTTCCTTTGCCTAATATCGACATGATTTTTGATTCAACTATAGGTTATGAAATGCTATCTCTTATGGATGGCTATTTTGGCTATAATCAAATCAAGATAGCAGAGGAAGATCAGCACAAGACAACCTTTACAACCCACTAGGGTACATTCTGTATCGATAATTCCCTTCGGCCTCAAAAATGTTGGTACAACCTATCCATGGGAAATGATAGTAATATTCCATGATATGCTACATGACATCATGGAGGACTACGTAGATGATATCATTGGAAATTCCAACACAAGAGAATACCACCCTGAAGTTTTGTGACATATCCGTTTCACCTTTTTCTTAGATTGTTTCTTTGAAGTGTTGATGAAATAGATAGGGTAACGAGTGTAGGAGGAATACCTATTCAAACGTTGGTTGATGGGTGTTGCGCGCGTATGAATTCCAAATCCATGGCTGATCATGAGAGATTCCATTTCACTAGGAGGAACTACCTGTAATGAAAACAAGACCACCGAAGGAATTAAACAATATGGCGTGAACTCGCCTAGTGTGTGCTAGATCCGGGAAGTATGATACTTTCTAGATGGTGTCATGATCCATTGTTTTAAACAATTCAATGTTGTAAACAAAGTAAATCCTATTGTTATTTTGAAATGATGTAGGTATCTCACTTAAAAACACAATAAGAAATAGAATCTAATCTAACATGCTAAGCTAGAATAGA
The DNA here is from genome assembly GCA_018340775.1 of Taxus wallichiana var. yunnanensis. Lineage (NCBI taxonomy): Eukaryota > Viridiplantae > Streptophyta > Pinopsida > Cupressales > Taxaceae > Taxus > Taxus wallichiana. Next base: position 319,025,850 of record CM031238.1, read on the forward strand.
ATCTAAAGGTCAAATGATAGGTTCAGGGTATCTACAAGTCTAATAGAGGTCTTGGGTATATCACAGGTGAATGAGGGTGAATTAAAATTAGGTGGGTAGGTCTTTGTTCAAGGTTGTGTGGGAAAACATCTGAGACATGTGTCGGTCAAGGGTGACTCGATCGTGGTTAGGTATAATCGGGTGCCGCTCGTGAGATCTGGAAATGTCACGAGAATAGGTTTGGGGTCTCCTTTGTGGATCGCACAAAGGACTTTGGTTGGTTGGGACGAGGTATTGGGTGAATGGATTAGGATTTTGCGAGGTTTTAATGGGTATATTGAGGTGAAAATGTGGAGAAGGTTAATAAGGAGCAAGATAAACAATGGATGATAAAATGATGATGAAATGAAATAACCAAGAAAGTATGATGTTGTACTTACTTGGATTTCATTCCTGAAGGCCTGTGTGTGAGGGATGGAGGTGCTGATGATGAGTTTGAAGGTTACAAGTGATCACCAACTGAAGAAAATATTTTGTATGGGCTGCATTTACACTCCTCTTTTCTTGGATAGATTAGATCGTGGCTAGGATGGTTATGCGGAGAATATGCTCAATCTCCTTCCTTGGATGTGAGTTTTCACTGGAATTGGCTCTCTGAAGATGTGTTATCTCTCTGAGATGTGTTCTTGCTCATCAACTTTTCTCCCAATGTTTTCCAACTTCCAACCTTGAGAATAAGGTTGTTTTGGGGTTAAAATGGTAACCGACGGTAGTTTTGACTTAACCGGTGATGGCTAGGGGCAACCGGCATCGGTCAAGGTGGGATTTCCTAGGTTTACTAAACTAGGGAAATCCTCTTGATTTTCTTGGATCTTGTGTCTTTATCCCACGGATTAGACTAGGAGCTTCTTGTGAGCATGCGGGAATGTGGTTAGAGGGAATGTAGGCATTGATTTTTAGGGTTTGGGTAAGTCTTAGTTAGTTATGGTAACTTACTAAGAATAGGTCTTAGGTGGAGTTGGCTTGGTGAGGTGTCTAAGTGAATCAGTATGTGTAGATATTATTTAAATAATAAATATAGTGAGGATATTGCATTAATTTAATTAAATTAGTAGTAGTGAGGTGAAGGGGGTCATGGCTAGGTAAATGTAATAAAGGGTGCTTATATGTCGAGGGAAAAAGGGGAGTGTGACCTAATTTTAGTGTCTAAATTTTTCCCCTTTTGTTGCGTAGCTTGTATTGGTAAGTGATGCTAACAAAAATAAGATGTGGTTACCCCATGTGTGGGTGAAGGTGATCTCCCTCAAACCAGAACCGACAAGGCAATAAGCTAAAGCGGTAAGTGGTTTGATAAAATGTAAATGTGAGAAAAAGGCAAGTGGGTACAACGGAAAAGGGTGAAAGGTCAACTTGGGCAATCTAGGTTATAGGTCGTGAGTCAAAGGTAGCAATAGTCAAGCACATGCACACATATAAATTGCAGCATGCTAACAGTTGAAGAGCAGTGAACTCTACATCATCTAAGGTTGACAGTTTATCCAATCAAGGTTGAAGTGAATCTGGTATCCAAGGTATAGGATATGGTCAGGAAACACAACGTAGGTTAGGTACATGAACGTTTAGGTATGTTCCGGTACACCAAAGGTAAGGTGAGGATTAATGGTCATGAAAATAGGCTAGGTAAGGTCATTAGGTCAATCAACATAGGTAATAAAGTGTCGTAAGGTATAGCGAACACATGAGGTCAAAGGTCACTAACGATGGTCTAGGTCCAAATATTTAGGTCACACCACGGGTAAGGCCAAGGTAGGGCTAAAACAAGGAGTCCCCAAAGGACAAATGGAGGTAGGAAGTGATGAGGTCAAGAAAGGTAAGGTAATGGGATGGGTAAAAGGTTGGATGGGGTAAAGGAGCAAGGCAAAGGGTGGGGTAAAATGGCAAAGTAAGGGCAATGTGTAGGTAAGGGTGACCGATGGCGGTCATGGATAACCGACGTTGGTATAGGAAAACTGATGATGGTGAGGTAGGGCACGAGACTAATGCCACTCGAGGGGGACCGACGTCGGTTAGGTCGGGTTTTGTATAAAAACAAAAAATCCACATTTTTATTATTCATTTGTGATTTGCGAAGTGAAGAAACGACAAAAAGAGAGAAAAGTGAGAAAAGTGTCTAGAGGAAATGGGACAGTGAGTTGGCAGTGTGATTTGATGGTGGTTGGGTTGGTGAGTGTTGGGCCCCTATTATAGCTTCCAAATCTTAAAGGTGCATAGCTACACATGGCTAGAGGAAGCGCACAAGTTAAGGTGCGCAGGCGTATTCAAAAGAATTATTGAAGAATCCAGGGCACGCGTACCACGTGAAGAACAATTCAGACTTAGCCATTTTTGGCCTTTTGGGCAGGACACATGAAGAACATGTTTCATTTGGATAAGGTTCCAGCCTGGTGATAAGGTATCCTGGAAGGAATATACCTTGCGATAGAAAGATCCAAAAATTTAATCATGACATGGAGAGGCATGCACATGGGGTGACCCACACCTTGACACTTGGGGCCGACATGAGGCTGCAAAGAAGTTTGTTAGAGCTCATAGGCCTATTTATACGCGCACCCTTGGTAAAGAAAAGAGATAGAAGTGAGGTAGCGGAGCTCTGTAGAATTACTACGAGAACTATGGGATGAAAATGGGTAAAGGATTCCAGTAAGGATGTAATGGGGAAATGGGGAATGTAATTTTTTTTTTGTGAGAATACATGTATGGATCCACACATGGTGCATGACTATGGTCTACCTTCTGTAATATTTTATAAGTAATACTATGAATGAATGTGATAAGGTTGCCATGACAAATGTATTAAGAATCTTTCTCTGTATTACCTGCATATTTCTATTATACTTCTATTCTTTTATAATCATGAATCTTACTTGAATGCTATGTATAATGGTGGATTTACAACTTCCTAGTTCTATTACTTCAGTTGTGTGCTTTTCTTTTATTATGACTGAAATGGTATAGAATTCGCTCGAGCTCTATAGATTTTTAATGTCTTTTAACTCACTAAGTCAGAACATGAGCATGCCTTCCATTGAACTCACATAAAAGAGGGACTCGGCTCCCTCTTGCGTGCCTTGGGTGAGTGCCTAGTGCACGTTGGGTGATAGGCCAGCGCACATGAGGTTCCCTTGTTCTTAGTGGTGTGCAAAAATGACTACATCTTGGTTCCGTTGTCGAGACCTCTTTTCGAAGTTGTAGTGGAACATGACATATATCATGATCTCTACAAAAAGTGATGGCAGAGTGCTTAACACTTGAAGGTGTTGAAGATTGGTTTAAGAGCATGGAGGATGAATTCACTCAGAGATTTAGTACTGGATCTAGGTTTGATACATGAAGATGGGTGGAAGACACTCTTTATCACGAGTTGTATGAAACCTTCTTCTGTAGTTATTCGAATGGCTCTCCTCTTATACATCTAGATTGGGGTGGCATTATAAATCACACCCTTGGACCCAAGAAACATATTAGAACCTGTAAGATGTTGATATAACATGGACCCGTGCTATAGATCATTGGTGGAAGGGAGTATTGACTAGATACACTCTGGAATATGCCATTTCCACGTATTCCTGTCCAGAAGTTGCTGAGTTTGAGTTCTTGTGAGAGCCCAGAGGATTATTTTTACTTATTATTCCCCTTGCAATCAAAATCTTGATGGCAACTATGGGTTTAGAGTCATTTCTTATGGCCGACTAAACCACCCTGAGCGCTAGGTGAGGAAGCCAGGTTAGGGAAGGATAGCTGATCTGACGACTAAACATGAAAGGGAGGAGAGACGGCTCAAGAATAACGAAGTGCATGAAAAGGAGATTAATAGACAATGTGGGATTACAAGTGGGTTATGGAGCAAGACTTGGTGGAAAGGAGTTAAGGTTCACGTGGAGGATGTGGAACCTGAATAGTCTATTGTACCCCATCTTGGTAAGCACAGGAGAGAAAACCTTATGGCTTCTGATGAGAGTCCATCACATAGAGAAAGAAGAGTCATTAGCGTGCATCTAACCCTACCTAGCGACCGAACCTTGGTGCTTGGTTTGTTCGAACGAGGGAAAAATATAGTTGATCCATTTGATTTTAGTGAAAGCAACCGATTGGTGCCTAGAAGATACAACTTCTCGTTTGGGACTTCTATGGCTTCACACACTATTTCGGTATTTGGTGGAATGTTTGGACAAGGCATGTATACAACTGGTTTTGGAAGTACGTTAGGAAGTGGTGGAGGAAATACGATTGGGAGTGGTACTAGTTCACAAAATGTCGGCGTGTAATCCAGTGGGATGACGGGAGTGTTCGGCATGAAAAAAAAAGGCCCTGTACCTAACACAAGAGGATCTAGAGGTGGAAGTGGTGGAGCTGGTGGCTTAGGATCTAGCAGATCCGGTGGAGGAGAAAACACCGGAGGAAACCAAGGGACTAGATCGAGGCAGGGGCCTCAGCCACCTCCTCAAGTCTTTGTTGAGATGTTTCTACACTTACCAGATTATAGTGGGATAGAAGATGCCACGGAACATGTGCATAAGTGCGAGCTGATATGGCACATGAAGGGAATCATGACTTGGGATCGAAAGGCCAGTCAATTTACGATGACCTTGCAAGGACGCGCGTATAATTGGTATAGAAAGTATGACCCTCATCAAACTGTTGTGGATTATATCACGCTGAGAAATGCATTCTTGGTGGAATTCCACATACCTGAGTTTGAACAAAAGAGCATTAGCTCTCTCAAAGAAATCCAACAGGAATGGTAGAGAGCATGCGGGAATATGACTTGTGTTCTAAAACTCTATTGTCTAAATTGTCTTATGATATCCACCCTTCACAACATGCTCAGTGGTTTTTTAGAGGGTTGATCACACCCTTTAGGAGGGATTTATCTCATAAAACATTCATGGACCCACATGAAGCATTGGAAGTTGCTTTACGTGCTTTGAGGTAGTTGGTAGTGTTGACACTGGTGTTAGCCCATTTCTGGAGGCTCAGATTGCTACCATGGCTAAGAAATTGGAGAAATTATCTGACCAACATAGTTCCGGAGGGATGTGGTGCATGGATTGTAACATAGAAGGGCACATAAAGGATAATGGTGGGATATGTACTCGGAAGGCAGTGCGTGCCATAGTGGTAAATTGTGAAATATGTCATGAGGACCATGATGCAAGTAGGTGCCCCTTGCTACAGCCACGTGATCCATAAAAATGTATCTTGTTATTGTAAGATATGTACCTCAACCACACATGACACCAAGGATTGTAGATTGATTGACTAGATTCATGAGGCAATTGATCTTGGTGTGCGCCAGACTGGCATTGCCAGCAGTTCCAAGGGAGATGACCGTGGGTATGGAGAGTGTAGAGATGGAGATGCACGTGGAAGAGGGTTTCATGCAGAGGATTTTTTGGTCGTGGTAACCGTAAAGGAAGAAGTGAGTTCCCACGTGGGACATGTTTTAATTGTGGAGCCACAAACCATTATAAGCACGAATGTCCAGATCTTCTACAATGCTCCTGGTGTGGAAAAAACATAAGTACGAAGAGTGCCCAGAGTTATACGAACATATGAGTCAACAATACTAGAAGGATAAGGGCGCTGCCATGGTGAGTATTAAGAAGGCTGATGTGTAATGGCTTCCGTGAGTAATACGTGAATCAGAATTAGAGCCTATTATGGTAACAACAAGGGTGGAGTCCACACGCGCAAAGGAAGCACCTAGGCAGAGACCTCTGGTTTCGAGGGAAGAAGTAGTACATGGGAAGTATCCAAACCCGGCTCACCAGAAAGAAGTCTACCAGGAAACCATGGACATAATTTGAGTTTACAAGGGGAGATCCAATGCTTAAAAGATCGACTATAAAAGATGAGCAAAGAAGAACCATATAAGCACCAAAGGGTGACCTAGACGAGGTTAAGGAGGTGTGTAAACCACGAGGTAGGAGAATATTATTCCTCTTCTAGGAGCATGGTTGAGGGAGATGGTACCACGCACTGGGAAGAAAAAAAAAAAAAGGGTAGATCATGCATGCAAACCTCCCGCCTAACACCCTTGATTATGACAAAGAGATTACCCCAACACACGAGGGATGGATGGTTTCTTAACAACATCCTCATTGACATAGGTGTAGAGGTTAATGTTCTCATTCTAGATGCCTGGCATCAAATGGGAAGACCTGTATTATAGCCATATTCAAATGTGTTGTCTATGGAAAATAAGAAAAGGCAATTCCCATAGGTGTATTGAAGGATGCGACCATTACCATTCAAGGGACTAAGTTCACCGGAGATTTTGAAGTCTTGGCACCTGCCAAGGTAGATAACTTCCCAGTGTTACTTGGGCGTCCATGGTGCTATAAGAATAATGCAGATCTCTGGTTTAACAAAGCTTACATAAGATTTGAAAATAAGGAAGAGTGGGTAGTTATACCACTGGTTGATGGGAAGTCCACCCCTATACTGAACCCCTTGGGGAGGAAGTCCTAGACATAATATATGTGCGCTCCATAAGAGATCCAGAGACCATCCACCCTACAGAAGGAGTCATCCAGTTTGATGATGCTCAATCTGTCAGTGATACTACCAGTATAACATGCAATAATTGGGCACATGGGACTTATGAATTGATTGGGTGACATCTGAAAGGATTAGTAACCAAGGTAACCATGATGTGTATAGTTCGGCACCTGGGAGGAAAGGAAATAACCAAGTATTCTAGGGATGCATACCCTGAGGTCTTTTTAAGAGAGATGGAAGCTCACTGGAGGGAGGACAAGTGATGAAGTATGCTAGGTTATGTTTTGATAGGCACAACAGCAAGGTGGTGGGCCACACATAGTGAGAACTTGTTGGAATGGTGTAAAGTTAGAATTGCACTCATTGTCTGATTCTCAAAAAGCAACATACCCACCGCTATCAAGGATTACAATGGTAATGGACCCACCTCTTCCCACATCCAGGCATGTGAGAGGGTCTGGGGAGAAGGTGCAGAAGCTTTACCACCCTCCCTTTGGGTGCACAAGTTGTATTTGACACTACAAGGTTATGCGCGTGCTTGGTATATCCATTCTGAAACACACTACCAAACGAGAAGTTGGCAGGAATTAGCAACTGACTTGGTTCACACATTCGAGTACTGAAGTACCAAAAACCAGTTGATGAGATGTTTTAGACTATCAAGCACCTCACTTTGGGGGATCACGCCATGGCAGAAGATAGGTTATTAAAATTAGTTAGTGGGCCTAGCTTAGAAGCACGGTTCAAGAGGAAGAACCGAAGACATAAAATTCGAGCGGGCATGTGTTGAAAAGGAGAAAGGAAAGATGGTATACATTATTGATGGAGAGGAGATGGAAATCTTGAATGTCAACCATTTGGTTAGGGCACATGAAGTAGTTGACAGTGTGGATGCATGTGCACGCGTGTATCATGAACCACTCAAAACCAAGAAAGTTAACATCAGCTCGGAAGAGGAGCCCAAGGAGGCTATCATTGGGGACTACTAGTTGGACAAGGAAGTATCAAAGATCATTGATCTCTTACATGAATTTGAGGATTTATTCCCATGTGGATACCATGAGTTGAAAGGCATCCACCATTCATTGGGGGAAATGAGGATAAAGTTGAAAGATGGTGCACACCCGGTCAGGAAGAGGCCTTACAGGATGAATCCCAACATGCGCGTGAGGGTTAAAGAAGAGCTAGACAAGATGATAGCATCTAGTATCATTGAGGCTATGGAGGAATCAGAGTGGATAATTCCAATGGTGATCAGCATAAAGAAGGATGGGTGGATTAGGATATGTGTGGATTATAGGGAATTAAATGTTATTTGTATCATAGATCCTTTTCCCACCCCCTTTACTGAAGAGATTTTGGAAGGAGTTGCTGGGCGCGAGGTCTATTCCTTTACGGATGGATTCTCGGGATATCACCAAGTAAGGATTGCCAAGGAAGACCAAGAGAAGACAACTTTTGCCACTGAGTGGGGAAGCTTTGCATACATGGTCATGCCCTTTGGGCTGAAGAATGTGCCCGCTATATTTTTACGCATAGTGGTACAAACATTTAAGGACTTCATCCACAAGTTCCTTCAGGTATATTTGGATGATTGGACAGTGTATGGATTGGTAAGGGACCATTGTGATAACTTGAGGTTGATTTTTGAAAGATTTCGGTAGTTGAGGATCTCCCTCAACATCAAGAAATGTATCTTTGCAACTCCTTTTGGAACATTGTTGGGACATATCATATGCAAAGAGGGATTATTGGTGGATCCCGTGAAAGTTGCAGTTATTGTAGGGTTAGGGGTACCCACCAGCCAAAGTGTAGTGTCTGGATTTCTTGGATACATTGGGTACTATAGAAAGTTCATTAAGGGATACGCCAAGATCGCCACACCTTTGGAAATATTTCTCAGACATAAGAGTGCCTTTCGGTGGGGAGAGGCGTAGCAGAGGGAATTTGACACTCTAAAGGAAAGGCTTATAACCACACCTATTCTAGGATTCCCATCATGGGATAAACCTTTCCATGTTGACATGGATGCCTTTGGTACAACAATAGGAGTCATCCTTGCTCAACCAGAGAGGGATTGTTGATCATCCCTTGTGTTTTGCAAGTAGAAAGTTGACACTGCGCATAGCAGATCAGTGCGAGGCATTGTCAATGATCTATGTGCTCCACAAATTCAGACAATATCTACTAGCAACTCCCTTCATATTCTACACTGACCATATGGCCTTGAAGTATCTAGTAAACAAAGCAATGTTGCAACGATGCATATGTCGTTGGGTAATTTTATTTCAAGAATTTGAGTTCAAAGTGGTGGTAAAACTAGGAATTTTGGGCCGATCATTTATCAAGGATTGATTCAGGAGAGGATGCATAGAGTATCGAGGAAACCATACTAGATGCGAAACTATTCAAGTTGCTACACGCACCCTCGAATTAGAAGATATTATTTTTTTCTTAAGGAAGGTGTGGCGCCCAAGGGATGAATGCTCTGAAAGAAAAAGGTTAGCCATACGTGCCATGCCCTTCATGTTGATCAATGGGGATTTGTAAAAAATGGGCCGCGATGAGGTTTTACGCTGGTGCGTATTAGAACATGAACACATAGCTATAATAGAAGAAGCCCATGGTGGGATTTTTAGAGGACACTATGTGAGGAATGCAACCATGTGCAAGATCCTAATCACCAAACTCTGGTGGGAAATGATTCACCAGGATTGCATCGAGTTTTGCAAGGTCTGTGACCACTGCAAGCACCTTGGAAAACCTGGAAGAAGAGATGAGATGCCCTTACACCCCATCGCTAGCGTAGAACCTTTTGAGAAATGGGCAATAGATTTTGTTAGACCAATCTCACCAGCTACACGAAGGACTAACTCGTGGTATATCATTACCTGTACTGATTATCTAACAAGGTGGGCAGAGGCCGTGCCCACTAAGGATTGCACCGCAGCCATGGCTGCTAGATTTTTGTGGGAGAACATTATCAGCAGGTATGGGTGCCCATTAAGTTTAACAAGTGATAGGGGCACTCACTTCTTAAATGAAACAATCAATATTCTATTGGAAGAATTCATGGTAGCCCATCACAAGACTACCCCTTATCACCCTCAGGAAAATGGGACTACAGAGGATTTTAACAAAATCCTTAGTCACACATTGACTAAGATATGTGACGAGGGTAGGCAGGATTGGGATGACAAGGTATCAACAATTTTGGGCATACGAACAACGTATAAAAGTTGAACAAGGCTACACCATTTTAACCGGTGTTTGGCGTAGAGGTTGTTTTTCCAGCTTAAATTTATGCTACCATCACCGCATATCACGCGCACAGAGGATTGGACGATGAACAAGCACTGGAAGAGAGAATAGATGAGTTGATGAAGTTGGATGAAAGGTGCTCGCTAGCAAGATGGAGCCAAACAACTGAAAAAGCTAAGAAAAAGGCATGGCATGACCACCACATTAAGAACAAACAGTTTGAGGTTGGCCAGATGGTATTGCTATATGATTCAAAATTTCTACGCCATCCTGGAAAATTGAAGGTGCATTGGTTGGGTCCTTATATAATGTCATACATCCTTGATTTAGGCACGTGCCAGTTACAAGTGCTGGATGGAACAAAATTACCTAGACACTTCAATGGGAGTAGGCTAAAGCCCTACTATAAATAATGCTTCTTGGTGTTTGTAAATAAGGTAGTTCTACTAATTAGTTTAGCATTTCCTTTTATGCTTTTCCTTTCTTTTTTTCCTTTTCATGTTGTTGTCTTGTTTTGCACCTTGGGCACCGGTAACCTTATTAATTTTTGACTTATGAATGCACAGAGGACCACGCATCATTTTAGTGTGGGGTGAGGTGATAAAAAGAGAATCATAAAGTTATTCTGCAGGAGGATTGGGTTGGTAGACTGTTCAAATTGGCCCCATTGAAAAGATGCATAGGAGAAAAGAAGGTAGATGGGTGGCAAAATAAGGTTACATGGGAAATCCACGTACAAGGAGAAAAAAGTAAAAACATGAGGTAGGTGAAAGCAAGAATCATGAGGATGGAAGAGGTGCCTTTGGTGTTAGTAACATGCGCAAGAGTCTTCTATCAAGATGGATTGTCTGCACCAGAAGGTTGGAAAAATTTTCACGCAAGGATTGGGCGCGGTGAAAAAAATTCACGCAAGGATTGGGTGCGCAAGGAAAAGTGTTGAAGTCAGTTTGTTTGAAAAATTCCACATTAAATATTGTCATACGATGGTAGGTAGCCTAGCCTTTAATGCGTAAAAGTGGGAAAAGCTATAAATACAAGGATGGGTAGTTCATTATTTTACTTTGTGAAAACAAGGAGAATGATTTTCTTTCAAGAGCTAGGGTTTCGAGAGCTAACTCGTGTGAAGGAAAATCTCAAAAACTCACGCACAATCGGTCTGCTAGATCTACAAACCAGAGCAGAAGTGATTCATGGGTGTGGGGAACATTGTGAAAGAACGTCATGATCAAAGGAGGAAAATTAGAAATTAGGGTTTGTACTCTAGGGCATGGGGCACGCGAGGAAAACTCTCAAATAACTCAAAAGTAACCAGGGAATGAAAGCAAAGGGTAAAATGACGGCCACAAAACCAATTGATAAGCCTGTAGTATAATCCAAGAAGGGAAAGGGTAAGGGAAAAGGAAAGAAGAAAGAAGAAGAAATCCCTTTGGATACCAATGAGGAATGGTACTCAAAGATGTAATACCGAGATGGGGTTTTACTAGGGCAAGAGTGGGAGTCCCATATAAAACAGATGACCATAATTGATTACAATCACCGATCAAGTATAATTACAAAGGAAATGGTGTTGGAGCTGGTGCGCCCCACAAACAAACAAACACCTGACAGGATGTTGATCTATAGCGATGTAGTCAAGGTGAAAATGGAGAAGGAATGGCTTCTCCAGCTTTACGAATTTCCATACTTCAGGAAGCCCAAGCGCCTGTACCAATGGTTAATGACACTCATGCACAAAGATTTCTTCTACTTCGTAGGGTGAAAAATACACAAAATCTCCGATTAATCTCACACTTTACAGGCCTAGGCTATAAAGGGGACGCGATCATAGATGACCTCTAGGATGAGGAGGCAATTAAAGAAACCATTGCATCCCAAGATTATAAGAAGGGATCAAGGTACTACGACATCACGGATATCAGTGATCTGGTGATGAAAATGGCCATGCACCTCGTTTCCAAGCTAAATGGGAAAGAGAGGTGGACCCAAGTGAGCAAGCCCTAGTTGAATGTCTACAGAAAGGTCATGGAGGGCACCATATACAACATCTCCTAGTACATAGAAGATGAGATCATAAGCAGTGCAGAGAATGGAGGGAAGATATTATTTGGGAACATTTTACTAACCATTGTGTTCTCAGAGATCAGGGTGGCAGATGGATCTAATAAGTTTGTATGGGAGTACCCCGATGAAGACTCTTTTCCCACGGATAGGTTCCAAGTATACTTGGGAATCAATGACAAGAGTGCACAAGGCGTGCTTGGATAAATGTTATATGCACCTCAGAACGTATTCGGGGCTGAATGGAAAATTCTGAACAACTTCCCCGTGGTGACTCGAAGGTGAAGCAGAGTTTGTGGTATACCAGCACTTTTGCATTGGCAGATTCATCTTGGGGGATGGCAGTTGGAGTCCCTAGTGCAAACTCCCCTTCTCATTTACTACCCAATTCTTCCAAGCAGGGGTAAATAGATATAAGGAGTCAAAGAAATTAAGACTTGACCTGTCCACCCTTGACAGTGAACATAGAGAAATGAGAAAGAATCTGGTCTACCCAAGGAAGCACGCGTACATTAAAAGGTATGTGTCATAGGATGTACACATTGTAAGGCCCATGACCTTACCCATTGCTGAGAGTGTTGTTGCTAGGATCTACCTGCACATAAGGCTGAAGTTTGAAAAGGGTGCATACTTGGAGAATGAGATATCCATTCCAGGTGACCCCATGGGAAGAAATAATCCCACGCCAAAGTGCAAGGAGAGGGAAGAAGAAGAAGAAGAAGAAAAAAGGGTGGTGGAGAGATAGAATGTAGGTACTGCAGGGCCAAGTACCTACGCCGAAATAAGAGAAGAAAAGCGGTCAGGGAGAAGACCCCAGAGCCTACAAAGCCACCATCCCCTGTAGGACCTTCAGATGAAGAGAGGACAACATCCCCGACTCTAGAGTTTTCTACAGGGGAAGAAGAAAAAGGAACAGAGGAACAAGGGTCTGAAGATACAAACGACCCAAACACCTATAGAGGAGAAAAGGATGATGTTGAAGGGGAAGAGTTGGAGGTGGATCAAGAGCCAATTGATGTCCATGACTTAGAGGGAGAGGAAGTAGAGGATACAAATGATGCCTTCATCTTTGTAAGGAGGAAGGGTGCCCAAAGGGAGGAAGGTGCGCACAGCGAAGAGAGGAGCAAAGGAGCTAGTACCAAGGAGCCAGGTATGCCCAAGCTCACTCAGGAGGAGGTGAATGAAAAGGCAACAAGGGAGGCAGAGAAGATTATTGATGCCTTGGTCAATGAGGAGTTAGGGTGCAACATGGAGCTCATGCTTAGTGAGTTCAAGAAAGAACAAAGGGAGAAGATTGAAGTAGCAAAAATCCCAACACTTTCAAAGAACTATTCCCAAGGGCGCATGGGAAGTAAATGCACGAAAGGAGGGAGGAAAATGATGGGTTACGTTGATGACCCCAACAAATTTTTGCACGCGTGTTTCTAGAGTATCGTGCCCACCAAGGAGCTCACTGCAATGGAGTCCTTTGACCCTGAGGGTGGATACCCACGAATGAGGAAGATGCTATCATGGGCATTCAACTCCCACCTCGATGAGCTTGAGTTCAAGATTAACCAAGGAGTGGTATTGAAGCTATCTGAAGGAAAGGGGGACAACCCCATTGTAAACACATAGCAAATATTAGATGATCAAGTGTGCAACGCACTCAACAAAGTCTCCATGGAAATCGAGGTTAGGCTCTTTGGTAGGAATGACAGGGTTAGAGTCTTGGAGGACCTGTTGGAGAAGAGGAAGGAAGAAGTGGTGAAGCTAACGAAGGATTTTAGCCTTGAGAAATTAATCAGTGCTCAACTACAGAGGGAGCTTTAGGAGGAAAAAACTAGGGTAAGTGAAGTTTCCACACAAAACTATAGATCCTCCCTGGAATGTCTAGAGGATTTGACTTGGATCCTCACCATGGAGAGGCAACCCCTGGCATTAGAGTCGATGAAGAGGTAGCAGCGATGCTTGGAGAAAGAAGAAAAGTTGAAGGTCGCCGCACTCGTGGCCGAATATAACAAGGTGTTCACGACGTAAGAATAGTGCACAAACCACGGGGTCGCTTACGACCATTGTGCAGATCAAGACAAAGTGACAAGCATACGCACTTGCTATGCTAAAGAACGGCCGAGTCAAGGAATCTAGAGAAAAGAATAAGGGAAATAGAGCTGAGCGGGAAAGGATCATAGCTGAAGTAGAAAAGAAATATGAAGCCATTGAGAACCGGTGAGTCTCAATCAAAACCTAGCTAAAAGAGCTCTACAAGGTCATCACAAGGAAGATGGATGCCCTGGAAGATCATGCTAAAGAACTGGAGACTGTGGTGGAAACCATTACCACACAAGGGGAAGGGTTAACCTTCAACGAGGTGAGCACCTTGGTTGGTGACATCTGCACTAAAGCACAGGAGGAAGTCAACACTTGGAGTACACTGAGGCCAACCTCTAGCAAAATTTTCCCCTTCTTCTTCTTTAGGAAATTTTCCCCCTATTCTTTCTCTTCCCATTCTTTATTCTTCTCCACCCCATTCTTTTCCAAGGAAAGGCCTTGCATTCTTTTTGTACTGCATTCTTTGAGAAGGTTCCCGAGGGCAGAGAACAGGTGAAGTGTGGGGTAATGTTGGGCCCTATCATAGCTTCCAAATCTTAAAGGCGTGTAGGTGCACATGGCTAGAGGAAGCACGCAAGTTAAGGTGCGCAGGGTAGTATTCAAAAGACTTCTTGAAGAACCCATGGCACACACACTACGTGAAGAAAAATTTGGGACTTAGCCATTTTTGGCCTTTTGGGCAGGACACATGAAGAACGTGTTCCATTTGGATAAGGTTCTAGCCTAGTGACAGGGTGTCCTAGAAGGAATATACCTTGCGATAGAAAGATCCAAAAATTTAATCATGACATGGAGAGGCATGCACCCGGGGTGACCCACACCTTGACACTTGGGGCCAGATCTAAGGCTACAGAGAAGTTTGTTAGAGCTCAGAGGCCTATTTATACATGCACCCTTGGCAAAGAAAAGAGACAGAAGTGAGGTAGCAGAGCTCTGTAGAATTACTCATGAGAACTATGGGATGAAAATGGGTAAAGGATTCTAGTAAGGATGTAATGGGGAAATGGGGAATGCAATTTTTATTTTGTGAGAATACATGTATGGATCCACACATGGCACATGACTATGGTCTGCCTTTCTGTAATATTTTATAAGTAATATTATGAATGAATGTGATAAGGTTGCCATGACAAATGTATTAAGACTCTTTCTCTGTATTACCTGCATATTTCTATTGTACTTTTTTTCTTGTATAATCATGAATCTTACTTGAATGCTATGTATAATGGTGGATTTACAACTTCCTAGTTCTATTACTTTTTTTGCATGCTTTTCTTTTATTATGAATGAAAGGGTATAGAAGCCGTTCTGAGCTCTATATCTTTTTCATGTCTTTTAACTCACTAAGTCAAGATCATAAGCATGCCTTCCATTAAACTCACATAAAAGAGAGACTTGGCTCCCTCTCACATGCCTCAGGTGAGTTCCCAAGACCCGCCGGGTGATAGGTCGACACACATGAGGTTCCCTTGTTCTTAGTGGGGTGCAAAAATGACTACAATGAGTAGTGGGTCCACGGGTTCAAAGGCGAGAGATTTAATTGGTCGAGGTTGCATGGTAGATATTCAGGGATGGTAGAGGCTGGAGAGGGATCAAGTGGACCACCAACATAGCGGCGACATGCCACCGAGACGGTGGCAAGGTGGCGATGAGGTAAGTGCCTAACTCTATAGTGTTAATTAGATAGAGTAGGTTGTGGTTATTGGTAGTTGTAGGGTTTTGTGGGTTGTTGTATTTTGTGGGTGGGAAAAAGTTAAATGTGGGTATGGGGGAATAATGGGCAAAAAAGAGGGGGTAGTAAAGTGTATAGGTGGGGTGGGTAGAGGTCCAGGGGTAGTTTAGGTCATTATAGGTGGGGTAAAAGGGACAGGTGGGAGGTTTTTTAAAAAAGAGGGTTTGGGAAGTCATGGATTTTTCCATGACAAAGGACCAGCGTTGGTCAAGTTGGGACGACGTTGGTTGGGTAGAACCGGATTGGTCACCAAATAGGTGACTCGATGCCATTTACGCGGGTAACCATGGTCACCAAGGTGAACTAGTATCGGTCACAAAATAGGTGACCAATGCCGGTTTATGGGTGATTGAAGTCGGTTAGGTCGAACCGCACCGGTCAGATTTTAGGTGTAAGGGTCTAAAAGTGATGTAGGTTAGGTGGTTGAGGTTGATAGGGTAAAAATAGGGTGGTGGGTAATGATAATTGGTGAATATGGTCATGGTAAATGTAGATTAATGTTTTGGTTAGATTGGATGTAGGAGAGATCGTAGTTACACATGCGGGATAGGGTTCTACCGCTGCTGGTGACATTGCATGGCTTAGGGACCCCCTTAGAGTTGCATCACATGGAGGTAGTAGGATTGAGTGGTATTCGGTGCTACCGACATGTTGTTCAGTAACCTAGTTTGATGGTTGTGCTCATTAATAGATGGGACTTCGTGACCAACACGTTCCACCTTCCCATGGGTGAGATGACTATCACCCTAGAGGATGTGTTCTGATATTGTGGTTACCTATATTGGGGGCCTACGTGTACTCTATATCCTTCGAGGCCTCGAGGAACCGATCGAGACTTTTTGGAGAGGGGGTGGCAAAGGCGAGATTCCATAGCTCCATTGAGCTATGGCAAGATGTACCTAGCCCGTCCGAATGAGACGAGGCCAAAGTGGATTTATTGATGGAGGCAATGTGCTGCTATACACTACCGTATGTGAGGGTGGACACTTTTCCCAATCACTAATGGGGGTGCTCCATGATATGATGGTGCACGAGACATGCTTTACCTAGGCATTAGCATTCTTTTCGCAGCTATACAGAGATAGTCAGTGGGTGTATGGGTGGTTGCATAAGTTTAGCCTGTGTTGTACATTCATACTACACTACTAGGCCTATGAGCACATAGTCTATGTTTGACCTATAGGGATGCCCCAAGAAGATGCATTTCTGTGAGATGTGTGTGGTTTAGATACGTGATATGGGTGCCAAGCTTATAGGAGAGCGGAGGTCGAGAGGCCGACATATGATGTGGTCCATTTTCGGCGCTTATTGGAGATGTTATCCGGAGTGGACTTTATCTAGAGGCCATATGTGGGTTTCCCCTCATATAGGCACATGCATGAGGAGTTAGTTGAGCTCCAACTAGAGAGGTGGATACAGGGTCACCTCACCGGGGAGGATGAGATGATCTTGCTTGCCAAGGTCTGACGGCAGTTCGGGCTTGTACAGGACATCCCTCCATCCTTCCCATAGTATCAAAGAGATGACATGGAGAGGCATCTACCTCTACCACAACCTACGGTTCCCATATGGTAGAAGGAGCAGGAAGTGGACCGGCGGATAGATGAAACTGGATGCACATATAGGTATAGGCAATGGTGGGTGGCTCAATTACGAGCCATACCACCTAGACCGGGGCAGCCAGAATTAACTACCGTTACGATGCAGAGAGAATCCCTACAGGGGTAGGTGGTAACCATGATCACGCAAATAGGTATACTGCAGACACGCCTAGAGGGGCCGAGGAAGAGGTAGTGGAGCTATGAGTACAGTGGCTAGCTTGCACAGCCCAAATGGCGAGATGGAGGAGATAGAAATGGTCAAGTAATGTGCTCCCTCACTGTGCTCGTGTGGTAGGTTTATAGGGCCATTCGGCCACATCCCAAACATAGATTGGGGCCTTACCGGAACAAAAGGGGGGGAACCACCACGGCATAGGGGTAGGGAGCACCACCACAGTGTAGGGAGCAGGGGCACCACCACGGCTCAGTGGAGCTAGTTCTAATTCACAAAGCTAGCATAGGGTAGGTACAGGGGCCGAGACCTATGGGACCACCACATAATGTGCTTGTATCTAGGTTACGGGATGCCCTAGGTAAGGTGAGATACTATCAAGACTAGCTCATGGTCATGTCGAATAGACTTCCTCTCTTACAAAGAGTACAGGGAACAACAAGCATCTAGTGAGAGGACAAGATCCCGCACACATAGTGTGGAGAGCACAGAAGTCAGTGAGCTTTGAGGCCTGATCAGGGAGAGGCCACCAGTGCATGGCGACTAGAGCTAGGTGATGTGCCAGTAGGGACATAGGAGGCCGAGGCGCAGTGACACGGAGATGGAGGAAATCCAACTAGATATCTAATACGTGGCCACCCATTTTTGCAGTATACTAGTGATTATTTTTTATATATATGCTGGCCTATGTGCCGAAGATAGTTGTATTTTGATCACATACCGCCTGCATGCCGAAGATAGTGAGGATGTACGAGTGATTTTTGTATATTGTGAGCATATACCGACCTACGTGTCAAGATATTTTGTATTGATTCATTCATTCTTTTTGTATATATGAGACTGACTTGTGTGCCAATGACATTTTTTATTGTATATCAGCTTGCGTGCTAACATTTTTGAGATGATGGCCATGATGAGATAGGCATGTATTTTGAGATACACATTTATTGATTTATATGATGAGATTCATGGTATTTTGTGATGTGTTAATATGTTTATGAGATATTGGATGTATGTCTTGTGTTAGATATGAATTTGTTACTTTAATGTGGTTTAAAATTAGGTGAGTTAGGCCTAATGGATTTAGCTTGGTTTAGGCATGGTTGAGTCAGGTTTGGTAGGCATGGTTGAGTTAGGTTATAGGCATGGTTGAGTTAGGTTAGTTTATGATTCATTATTACTTGAAATGAATGATATTATAGGTCATATGTGAAATGTTGTATAACCTATGCATAGTGATGATAGAGGGATGGTAGGTATAATAAATATATGCTATGGTAAGCAACTTTTTATGTATGTGGCTTAATTTCCAATTTTTTATAAAAGGGGAACTAGCTGAAATGTGATGTAAATGGTGAGTTAGGCATGGTTAATGAATTGGTATAGGGTAGAGAAATGGCCAAGCTAACCTCCAAGGGCCCCATGCCCTCGGAGTGTTGCCTACATAGTCCTAGTGAAAAAGGGACCTCAAGTTGATGTAGTTCTCCCATGAGCTAGGGAAGAATATAAAAATGAGTTGGTAATTTTGTGGGCATGTTATGGGTTTAGGTTTAATAGGTGTGGGTAGATTATAGGTAAAAGGATGTAGGGGAAGGCGATTATGGCAAAAGGGGAGGACTACCCCAAAGGTAAGCATCGAGGAACAAGTCATGTATAAGGTAATCAAAACGTAAACAAAGATGGTTAAAAGATAAGAGGGGGTAATAAAGCCACTGATTGGGTAGGATCATACCGAGTAGATCATACCTTAGAGGGGGTGATGAACACAAGAATCAAAAGGCATTGCACGATTAACTGTTCTATGATGAAGGTAGTCATAGGATCACCAAATGTCTAAATTCCAAGATTTCCTTGAGGAAATTGAGGAAATGAGAGTGAAAATGGTAAGGTGGGTGAAAGGTAGTTAATTTTATATGTTTTGAGTGACAGGTCTTTTGGGCAAGAGGTCCGAGGTCACAATGGGTAAGTCCATGACTAAAAAGTTTTTTGTTGAGATAGACTGATCGATGCAGAAAGTCTATTTGGGATAAATAATATGGTACTCCTTGACGTCTTCGTGAAGCTGGTTGATGCGGGAAGCTTTGGTTTCTCTCATTTTTTTATTTTTTTTATTTTTTGAAAGCTTCACTTAGCTGTCCATCGAGGGAGTATTCTATTTATAGCAGCAATTTTGTCGAGAGGAAGATGTCCTTTTGAGGGAGTCATCTTTTCTATTAGAATTTTCACTCAAGGAGTTTGGTCCCATGTGAGGTCTTTGAAATCATGGACAAGACCAAGGTGAAGGATAGGACTCTTGTTCAAAAGGCAAGGTGGAATGACCATGGGATCTCATCTAAAGGTAGACGAAAAGTATCCATGAGAATCATGTTATGTGTAGTGCTATGGTACACATATTCAGAGAAGATAACAAATGACGGGTACTCACATGATTCTTATTTAATTATTAAGGAGGTGCATGGAGTGGATAGCGCTCAAGGGACGATCCTGTAAAGAGACAAAGGGTGAGGTAGGATAATGATTCAACAATAGAATGGTCGAAGATGCAATTCGTTAAGGGGCTCAGGTTCGGGTTTACCCTCAAGTGAGGATAAATGATAGGAACCTGATCCATAGGTATGAGTTACGATGTATGGTCCAAGACAATTAGGAGTGAATTTTCCCCATTTACTTTTTTTTTCTTTGGTTACGTGTTGATTTTCTTTCAAGACAAGGTCACCGACTTGGAAGGTTCATTCATGAACATGTTTGTCATAAGCATGTTTGATACATTGTTGGTAAACTTGAAGGTGATCCAGAGCGTTAAGATGATGTTTGTCTAATAACTCTAGTTGTGCTAAGCGGTCCTGACAAAATTCATCATCAGTAAGCATGTCCTGGAGAGAAATGCAGAGTGAGGGGATCTAGACTTTGAGAGGTAGAACAGCCTCTGTACCATAGACCAGAAAAAAGGGTGTGGCTACAGGTGGAAGTGCGAATACTAGTACAAGATGCCCATAGGGAAAAAGGAATGTGCGTATGCCAATCCTTCCCAGTATCATCAACCACTTTCATGAGAATTTTTTGAGGGTTTTTTTAGTGGATTCGGCTTAGCCGTTGGTTTATGGGTAATAGGGTGATGAGAAACTCAAATTTAATGTCGAAGGCGTCACAAAGTTTTTATAGTGTTTTGTTTTTGAATTATTTTCCATTGTCAGTGATGAGGCAATGAGGGACACCAAAGTGGTAAATGATGTGATGGTTAATGAAATCACATATTTTCTTGGCTTTTGTGGAGATGAGTGGTATGGCTTCCACCCATTTTGTGTAGTATTCAGTAGTAGTTATGATCCATTGATGGCATTGGGAAGAATGAGGATTGATTTCTTTGACAAGATCCAAACCCCATTGAGAGAAAGGCCAAAGGTCACGAGTGACTTGTAAAGCATGATTGGGTGTATGATGAAGGTTGGAATGTTGTTGGCATTTCACACAACATTTGACATAGTCGCAACAATCATGGTTAAGGGTCGGCCAGTAGTAGCCTAGGCGAAGAATACGCTTAGCAACAACAAGGCCACTAAATTTCCCTCCACATATGCCATCATGAACCTCCTTAATGGTATAAGGAATTTCAGAACTTGTGAGGCATCGTAAGAGAATACCATCAAAGCTACACTTATAGAGGAGTCCCCTAGAATGAAAAAACGAGAGACCTTTTTAAGGAAGGTGTGTTGTCCGTTATGGGTGAGATCAGGAGGTAAGATGGAGAGGGAAAGGTAGTGGAGTATTGTTTATACCAAAGGTCACTCAGGTCAGGGGTGTTGTTTCCAATTGAGTAAACATCGTGAGGTAAATAAGAAGGTGAATGGAGGCATTGTATGGTGACAAATATTTTAGAATCGGCAGGGGAAGCGGGTATTTGGGAAGCTAAGTAGGCCATGGTATCTACAAATTTGTTGGTTGAACATGGGATGGTTTAAAGGGTGTAACGATCAAAGGTGGTCAAAATTATGTCTACATGATGTTTATACTTTTGAAGTATTTTGTTACGACATTGGTACATACCATTGACTTGGTTATTACCAATTGTGAATTTCCAAAGATGTGGATTGATTTGACATCTAGGGCATATGTAGCCTGGAGACCAAGTACGAGTGCTTTGTACTCAAAAATATTGTTGGTGCATTCAAAATGTAGTTTGAAAGACAAAGGCATGGGTTCTCCATCTAGAGGAATTAGGATAACACCAGCCCCGCCCCCATGCCGACACCTAGAACCATCGAAGAACAAGCATTGTGTAAGGGGGTTTTTCTAGGGAAAGAGTAACAACTGACTCATCGGGAAAGTCAAAATTAGAGGGTTGATCCCTGGAAATAGGTGCGTCAGCCAGTTGGTTGGTGATAGCCTGCCCTTGATGGACTTTTGGTGAATGAATTTGAGGTCAAGATCAGCTAAAAGAATAAGCCATTATGTGGTGCACTGATTTTGATAAGGTTTGGCATACATGAAGTGTAAGGGATCAGTGTTTGTCACAACATAGGTTTTTTGGTTGAGTAGGTAATGATGGAGTTTGGTGGAAATGAAAACTAAGGCTAAGAAAAGTTTTTCTGGATGGTTATATCAGGTTTCATAGTCCAAAAGAGTACAACTTATGTAATAAACTGCCTGCTCCTTGTGTTGTTCATCGCAATGAGCAAGCATGGCTCCCAAGGAATGATCGGTAGCTGATATGTATAGGTAACAAGGTTAATCGTCTTTAGGTGGAATGATTACGGATGGTTGGAGAGGTATTGTTTTAGGGCCTCAAATACTTTGTAATAGTTATCAACCCATTTAAAGGAGACATCCTTCCTAAGAAGATGATGAAATGGTTGACACCGATCAGATAATTGTGAAATGAAACGGTGAATGGACTGCAATTTACCTTGTAGGCTATGGACTTGTTTAATGTTAGTGGGTGGAGGCATTTCTAGAATGGCCTTGACTTTAGCAGTCAAATTCTATACCATGGAGGGAATAATAAATCTCGGAGCTTTCCGAGAGGACCACGAAGACACACTTTTTAGGTCAAGGCGGATGCAATATTTAATGAGGCGATCGAAGATGGTTTTGAGGATGGTGAGGTGCTTGGCATGACATTTAGATTTTCCAAGAGATCATCCACATAATCTTCCAATATGTAATGCCCGATATCATGGAAGATGTAAGTCATAACACATTGATATGTAGCACCAAAGATTTTTAAGGCCAAAAGGCATGGCTCGATAGAAAAAGGTTCCCAAGGGGTAATGAATAAGGTATTTTTCTGATCTTCTGGGGAAAGAAAAATTTGGTTATAACCCGAGAAGCTATCCATGAGTGAGAGCATCTCAGGACTAATGGTGAGGTCAACTAGTTGATCAATACTGGGCAAGGGAAAGTCATGTTTTGTTCAGCTAAGTTGAGATCATGGAAGTTCATGCAAATGCGGAGTCCCTCGATTGCTTTAGTGACAGGGATAATGTTAGAAATCCATCAAGGATAATCAATGGGTAAGATGAAGGAAACAGAAAGAAGGCGTTGAAGTTCTTCTTTGACGAGAAGAGCAATGTGAGGGTGCATTTTCCTCAGCTTTTGTTTGATAGGTTTGGCATCGGGAATAGTTACAATATTGTGGATCACTATGGTGTGGTCAATATTGGGCATGTATGCGTAAGACCTAGTGAAAGTGTGGTTATGATCTCGGAGAAAAGAAGTGATGGCTTCCTGTTCAGCACCATCTAAAGATTGTCTGATCTTTAGGATGTGCGGATCATCCTGAGTATGAATGTTGATCTTAATAGTCAATTCATTCAACATGGTTTATGTCTTAGAAGGTAACAAATGATGAATATATGAGTCCTCTGCACCAAGGTAGGTGAGTATGGATTCATCATCCTGACATTGAATGACATTAATTGTAGGTGTTTCGTCATCGATCATCTTAGGATACAGGAATGGGAGAGTGGAAGGGGCCTCACCTTCATGTTGATAAGTCAAAGGCCCTAAGGAAATGGTGTTTATGAAAAAAAAAAATTAGGGGGATCGATTCAGATCCATCGACTCACGTCGAGGAGGGTGGTGACGAAGGTGAAGGTGGAGGAGGGCTAAGGTCTTCAATGAGTTCGATGTGGGCCTGTTTGGTAGGAGGTTCAGGGAAGCCGATACCACTACGGTCATTATGTTTGTGGGTGGTATATGGAATAATGGTATGGTGGCCTTGCTCATAAAATCCAAATCCAAAACCCTTCCATGCACAGCGGTGTAGGAAGGTGTGGGAAAAATAGTGATTGGTAAGTGATCGAAAGTCAGCAAAAATGGGTGGGGTTGTGATGGTGGTTCAGGTGTGTAAGTGGTAGTATCAAGTCCCCCATAGGTGAGACTAGTATGAAGATGAGGAGGACCATAAAGGAGGTGTTCTCCTATACGGTGATCATAGTGAGGGTGTTGGTGAAGGCTTCCATACTCGTGCGGAGTAAGCAATGTGTTGACATTATATAGGTAGTACTCCCCTAGAGTGAGGCATTGAAAAACACCTTCTAAGGGATCAGTGGTTGGTATGTAGGTAGTTGGAATGGATAATGTGTTGGAGGTCAATGCAAAGGTGCAGTTAACAGATTGGGAAGCTGATGGGTCAACCGTGGAGGTTATGGTAGTGGTAGGAATGGAGGAGGCATGTGCGGTGAAAGAAATGGTTGTACTGGTAGGTGGAGGTGTAGGTGAAGTGGTATTGGTTGCAGAGGTAGACGGCTTGATAGGTATGAGCACATCATTGCGTTGGTAAAGCATATTTCATGTTTTGAAAGGTGATGGATCAACTTGAATGGTATAAGTGTGTCCTTCATGTTCAAACTTTACACAATGATGCAAAGTGGAAGGAACGCAACCCATGACATGGATCTAGGGTCTACCAAGCAACAAGCTATATTGGAATTCCCCCTCCAAAACAAAAACAATTCGAATAGTAAAGGGGCCCACATGAATGTGAAGGATGACAAAGTGTCTAGTGTGGAGGTGATAGCATCATTGAATGAATGCAACATGACAGAATGTTTATGCATGTAATTTTTAGGTATGTGAATTTGAGTGAATGCATGGGATGAAATGATGTTAATGATAGTGCCTCCATCAATCATCACACGGCATACCCGTATGTCATCAACGTGGATAGAGATGAAGAGGGTTGGGTCTGGGTCATTGTTTTGGTGTGGCATGATCTCCTCCTTTGAGAAGATAAGGGAGGCCACTTGGTGAACAAGGTGAGGTGAGGATGAACATGGTAATTTGGTGAGAGAGGCTATATGATGGGGTGTGATAATGGAGGCTATGGGTGTAGGGTCATTGGGTAGAACCTCAATAGATTGAAGAACCTCCATAAGGGCTTGACGATGGGATTCTAAGGTTTGGATGAGGTCATATAAGGACATTTTGAGGGGAGATTGGTGTAATTATTTGAGCATGGTGTGATGTGTGATGCCATTAGAAATGGGGTATGTGGGGCCACAGATAATTATTTTAGGTATGGGTGTAGATGGTATGTTGGGTATAGGATTGGTTGGTGGGTTAGTTGCCTTTTCTTTTCCCTTCTACACATGTGTAGTGACGTGTATCATGTTGATTTGAGGGAAGTTGGAAAATGGAGAAGGTGTAGGGTGAGTGGTATAATGACATGATGGGAAAAAACCTACCGGAGGAGAAAAACCCTGTGAGGTCAGCTGGGTGCAATGACATTTGGGTGGTGGCATGGCAAGTTCTCTGATGCAAACCATGTTAATTTCAAATCTTGGGTGTGGCTCTAGGAGCTGTGAGGGTGGAGGTTGTGGTTGTTGAGTGGGCAGTGTGGGAATGGGTGTCAGTGAAGCAGGATCCTCATCGAGAAGGTCATTGTCATCAAAGTTGGTTTCTGGTGGACACAATTGGATAAGGATGGTTTTTAAGGCCTTACAGTTCTCCACATCATGCCCTAACACATGATGGTATGTGAAAATTTTAGTATCATCAAACCCTTTTGGCTTGGGTTTGAGGGGGTTGTAAGGTCTGAGTGGCAGTAATGTGATGACAGAAGTCTCGAGGAGGTTGGTTAAAATTTTGGCATAGGACCCTGCTAGTGGATCACAATGGGAAGTGAACGTGGGTTTGGGTGTAGGTGTGGTTGATTGTCAAGGAACTGTTTTTGGAAGAGTAGGAACGGGTTGAGCTATGGGTTTAGGTGTCGGTGTGGTTTGAGGTATCGGTCGAGTTTTTGGGGTAGGGGTATAATAGATGGATGGGTAGGAGCATGTGGGGTTGTTTTGACTACCTTGTTTGTGGGGTAGTGGGGTTTTGTTTTTGGGTTGCACCTTCTTAGGTAAAGGTGATGTGGGTGTACGAGGTCTAGAAGGAAAAGTAGATGGAGGAAGAGGATGAGTTACCCATGGGGATAACGGGGTGCTATGAAGGTAGATGACGTGGGTCGTACTTGGGGTGTGAGGGACAATGACTGAAGTGTAGTGGGTAGTGAAGCAATAGCTGAAGGTATTGGAGGTATTGGTGGTAAAGAGACTGTAGGTGTGGGTATAAGTCATGTTGTGTGCCTAGGTAGGTTAGAGGTTTGTGAGGAAGGAATGGGTTGTTGTGTTATTGGTTTATGGATGGGTGAAGGGTGCTTGACCATGTTGGGTAGCTGAGGTCTTAAGGTAGATAGGACAAGTGCGGGTGTGATTGGTGTGGTCGGGGTATGAGGTCGATGAGTTTGTTTCTTTGGTTTGGGTGTCGGAGTAGGTGTGGTATTGATGTTGGAGGATGTAGCTAAATCCAGTTTAATAGGTGGATGAGTAAGGCTGGTGGTCGAGGTGACCCCTAAAGTGGTAATAGGTTTAGTGGAGGAAAATGTTGTGGGTATGGGTTTGGGTTTAGATGTAGGTCGGGTTATGGGTAAGGGTGTGGTGTGAGTGCTAACAGGTATCATGGAAGGGGTTATGACAGCAAGTGGTTATATTTTTTTTTATGGTTTGAAATGTGTTTGGGTAGATAGTGGTGGTATCAATGAGGGATCTCTGCATCTATGTTGAGACAGAAGTAAGAGGCACCCCCATAGTAAAGCCCTATCCATATAATATAAGTGATCGGCCAAACATGAGAATGACACGTCTATGGGTGGAGTTGGTGAGGACCTAATGGGAATTCTGTAAAATACGTCTTAGAGACGGAGAATCGGCCACTTCAGCTTCAGGGTAAGAGAGCCGAAAGTAGGTCTGTTGGATTTTGGGTAGCTGATGGAGAATGCTCACCAAGAGGCAAAGGTATCTCAACTGGGTCTATGATGGGTGGAGGAGATGATGGGAGCTCCTCTATAAGTGGAGGGATGGATAGGTGCTCCTCTGTGGGTGGAGGAGGTAATGGGTGCTCCTCTGTGGGTGGAGGAGGTAATGGGAGCTCCTCTATGGGTGGAGGAGGTACTATAGGTAAAGGTTCTCTTAGTGGAGAAGCTAGGGGTGAAATGGTCTCGATGTTAGCAGAAGACCCCTCCATAGGTGATGAAGGAGATGAAAGGTGTTCCTCTATTGGTGAAGGAACAAGGGAGGTTGGTTCCAATGTGGAAGGAGGATTTTGGGCTAGGATTTCCTCTATGGAAGGGATGTGAGGTAATTGAGAGGTGACAGGTAGTTCGTTAAAGATAGTGTGAACCTCACTGGTATGGGTATCGTGAGTGGATGTCTCACCAGTTTGATTGGATGATGGGGCATGGTTCGGAAATGGTTTTTTGAAGATTTGTAGATTTTGGTTGGGGTGGCATTGGGATTATCCAGAGTTAACTCACCTTTCTCAAGCATTTCTTGGACAATATTCTTGAAAGTGATAAAGTTGCCATCACTATGACCCTTTACTTGATGATAGTTACAGAAATCATGTTCTTTATACCATACGGGCATGGGGTGAGTAGGGTCAAAACCAATGTGTGGTTTTATGGGTGGAAGGGCGATGGCTCTAGATTTGATAAGCTTTTCTAAGATAGAAGAGTAAGGTTCCCCAATTGGGGTATATTTTTGTTGCTCTTGTCTAAATCAAAAAGTCTGGATAGGTGAGAGATTAGATGAGGGTGTAGCCTGATTTGACAAATGAGTTGGGTCGGCCTTGAGTACCATGCAAGTTAGCGTGCCCTTAGCTTTTGAATAATTAGTTTGTGGTTTGGAAGAGGAAGAGGTATCATTTGACTTGAATGCTAAATTCTTATTGCATAATTGGATTGTCTTCTCTTCGATGGACCGAATATCTAGATTTCATGCCATGGTGAATGCATCATCGAATGTTCAGAAGGTTTAGACCTGCAAGGTCGGAGAGATATGTCTAGCGCAAGCTCATGTGAAGAGTTCAATGAGTTCAGTTTGTGGCAGTTGGAAGCTAAGTTGATTGATCGAAGTGCGTGAGCGAGTGATAAATCTATGATAGATTCATCCTCATACTAAAATTTTGAATATAGATCGGTCATGGTAACCTTCTTGACGATATTGATAGAGAAATGATCCAAGAATGCTTGGGCTAGCAGATTGAATGAGAATATAGAGTGTTTAGGTAAACCCACAATAACAATCTAATACAGTGCAGTGAGGGACATGGGAAAATTTCTCAAAAGTAAGGCATCATCATAAGCGATCGAGATAACACCCATGTTTGAACGACCGCAAATGCTTGTTGTGGGACTTCTTTGCAATTGAAACAATTGAATTTAGGCATTTCCGATGCACAGGTATGAATAGATAGGAATGGATGGGTGAATAGGCTCGTTGCAAATCTCATCATAGGTGAGAGTGTTACAGAGCCGGAAACGGATGCCTTCAATGTCCGTCATCTTGTCCAACATCAATTTAATAAGGTCATTGGTGGGTTGTGATGATTAGATGCCTCTTGTAGTGTGAGGAGGTTTGTTTTGGGCATATAACAAGGGTGGCACTCTAGTGTATGGGGCTGCCATGTATGGTGGTGGAGAAGAAGGTAGTGAAATAGAGTACGTGACAATGAATGAATGGATGAAACAAGAGGTTTTTCGTAGTATGTATATGGGGTGGAAGGTTCATGCTAACCCTAGTGGTAATAGGGGCTAATGATTGTGGAATGGAAAGAACCACGTTCTAAAATGGGGTAGGGGTCATCGATACTGGTGGGAATGTAGCTACAGGTATGTATGAGACATTAGGGATGGATGAGGTTATGTTTGGGGTAGTCATTGAGGGTATGGTGGATGTAATGGGTGCCACAGAGGTAACAGACATGGCAGTCATAGTGGGTATAGAACCTAACTACGAAACAACTAGGGGTAAGGTGGATGTGGGTAGCACAGAGCCAGATGAGGTCAATGTGGAAGTGGGTGCGAGAGTCGAGAGGGATAGATACAGACATGTCGTATATCAATTGACTGAGGCGTCTCGAGTGGGTGAGTGGGAAAGATAAAATTGCAAGGCAAACGGGGTTCGGTCAAGGATTCATGTGAACTCCTCATCTCCAGTAGCGATAGTAGTAGGCTAGATTGGATCCATGGCTAGTGATAAAATAGAAGGTGGTGAAGGACTAGGTGGGAGTGGTTGGAAACTGTCGTGGAATACGAGGGCACTTGCTTGTCTTTGGGTCAGCACCATGTTAACCAAGATTGATCGGGTAGTAGGGCTCAGCTTCTCTGTAAATGATATAGAGAATAACAGGAATAGGTGAATCTGGTGATAAAAAGTGGATGAAGTAAAAATGGTGGCTAGAATGTGAAACAGGCTAACTGATTTCGGTTAGGGAAAACCAACGTCGGTTAGGGGTAACCACTGTTGGTCACTGTAGAAAATGGATAGTAAGTAAATAGCGAGGTAGAAGGTAAAATCTGATAGGTATGCCAAATCTGAAGATGTTTAAAACATCAATGGGAAAAATGATAGTGACAGAGACTATGAAAAGTGGAAGAAAGTGAAGTAATATGTCCTTTTGAGTAGATTAGCAAAAGGACCTAGAACCGACGTCGGTTGGGTATAACCGATGGTGGTCAGAGGTAACCGATGACAATTACTGTGAAATTGAAACAGTGATGAAAGAAAGTGGTTGTGAATTAAAATCTGATGTAGAATCAAACCCAGAATTCTAGAAATGATGATGATATGGCCCAGGCACACTCAGTTAAGCGAATACACCAGCTATGATGAGGAGCATGCAAGGATGAACAAGAAAGTGACGAACGTGATCTCTCACCTCAAAACGCAAGCCAAGCAAAAACACTAAGAAAATACGATCCTAGGAGTGCCTTTTCTATTATGTTTGTGTAGCTTATGCTATTTAAGGACTAACACATGAATTGTGAAATAGAGTTTTTGGTGAGGATGGCTTCCTACAAAGAAGGAGATCTAAAGGGTGAGGTTTCAGGTATGTTATGTTGGGGCGGGCTTCGCTCCAAGTATGACTCGGCAGAGCAGCAAAGTTTGGGTGCCCACCGCACCGTGTGATCGTGTGATCACCTACAACTTCTTCTAGGTACGATTTTGTTTAAGAATGTATGTATTTTGAATTTTTGTGTGGTTTGGTAAGACTTAGAGAAAGAGAAAAGGATAGAAGTGCTTTTCTATGATTCGTTTGTCAACCATCAGCTAGTCATGACTTCCAGCATATAGGTTTCCCTTAATTAATGTGAGCTAATGTAATAAATCAGAATGGAATGCACTTGTTTTTAAACCCAAATCAAAAATGTGAAATTGGATGACACAATAAGATGAAGAGGAAGAGGGATTCTCTTTCACTATAATGTAGAAAACATGAAGAAATGATTCTTTTTAATTACACCAAAAGAAAATTTTCCTTTAGAGCAAGTAGAAAGAAGAGGTGGATTACCAAGGAAGAAAATTAGTGTGTACGCTTTTTAGAAGGGAAACAAACACACAATTTTTTCCTAGGAATGAATGAAATGCAAGGAACCTCGGATGGGTCCCACCGAGCATGCCAAAATGTTTCACCTTTTTCTTAGATCGTTTCTTTGAAGTGTTGATGAAATAGATAGGGTAACGGGTGTAGAGGAATACCTATTCAAATGTCGGTTGATGGGTGTTGTGTGCGTATGACTTCCGAATCCACAGCTGATCTTGAGAGCTTCCCTTTGGCTAGGAGGAACTACCTGTAATGAAAACAACACCACCAGAAGGAATTAAACAAAATGGGCAATGAACTCGCCTAGCATGAGCTAGATCTCGGGAAGTATGATACTTCCTAGATGGTGTCGATCCCCAATTTTTAAACAATTCAATGTTGTAAACAAAGTAAATTCTATTGTTATTTTGAAATGATTTAGGTATCTCACTTAAAAACACAATAAGAAATAGAATCTAATCTAACATGCTAAGCTAGAATAGAATCCAAAATCAAACGATTGGTTCTGGGTATTTGTAGGTCCGATAAAGGTCTCGTAGTAGATCACAGGTGAATGAGGGTGAGATAAAATTAGGTGGGTAGGTCTCTGTTCAGGGATATGTGGGCAAACACTTGAGACCGGTATTGGTCAGGGGTGATCGACGGAAGTTAGGTATAACCGGTCTTTGGTTCTTGTGAGATCTAGAAATGTCACAGAATAGGATGGGGTCTCCTTTGTGATTACACAAAGGACTTTTGTTGGTCGAGACGAGGTATTGGGTGACTGGAGTAGGATTTTACAAGGTTTTAATGGGTATATTGAGGTGAAAATGTGGAGAAGGTCAATAGGGAGCAAGATAAACAATGGATGATAAAATGATGATGAAATGAAATAACCAGGAAAGTATGATGTTGTACTTACTTGGATTTCATTCCTAAATGTCTGTGTGTGAGGGATGGAGGTGCTGATGATGAGTTTTAAGGTTGCAAGTGATCACCAACTGAAGAAAATCTTTTGCATGGGCTGCATGTACACTCCTCTTTTCTTAGATAGATTAGATCATGGTGGGATGGTTATGCAGGAGAAGATGCTCAATGTCCTTCCTTGGATGTGAGTTTTCACTGGAATTGGATCTCTGAAGATGTGTTATCTCTCTAAGAGGTGTTCTTGCTAGTTGAATTTTCTCCCAATGTATGCCAACTTCCAACCTTGAGAATAAGGTTTTTTTGGGGTTAAAATGGTAACCTACGGAAGTTCTGACTTAACCAGCGATGGTTAGGGGTAATTGGCATTGTTCAAGGTGGGATTTCCTAGGTTTACTAAACTAGGGAAATCCTCTTGATTTTTTTGGATCTCATGTTGTTATCCCGTGGATTAGACTATGAGCTTCTTGTGAGCATGTGGGAATGTGGTTAGAGGGAATGTAGGCATTAATTTTCAGGGTTTGGGTAAGTCTTAGTTAGTTATGGTAACTTACTAAGAATAGGTCTTAGGTTGAGTTGGCTTGGTGAGGTGTCTAAGTGAACTATATGTGTAGATATTATTTAAATAATAAATATAGTGAGGATAATGCATTAATTTAATTAAATTAATTAAATTAATATTAGTGGGGTGAAGGGGGTCATGGCTAGGTAAATGTAATAAAGGGTGCTTATATGTCGAGGGACAAAAGGGGAGTGTGACCTAATTTTAGTGTCTACAATATCTTTAAACGTCTACAGAATATAAGGGTAGGTTGAATATAAAGAAATGTGTGTTTGGATTATTATCGGGAAGATGCTAGGATTCATTATATCAAGTTGAGGGATTTAAGTAGACCTAGACAAAGTCACCTCCATTACTTAAATGCCTCCTCCTAAGAATATCAAATAGTTGTGCAGCTAGCAAGTAAAGATATGAGCCATCTACCACTTCATTTCATAGCTTACTGAAAAATGTCATTCATTCACCCATTTACTTAAGAAGGATGTTAACTTTATTTGGGTATCAAAGCAACAACAAAGCTTTCACCTTTCTTAAAAACCATTTGGCCAATTCACCTATCCTCATGCCTCCAACCCCGGGTGATTTGTTTTTGTTATACATATCCACTACCCAATTTTCTTTGGTGCTTTGCTTGCACAATATGACCTAAGACACAAAGAGAAAGGTGTATACTACCTTAGTCATACCTTCATTTCCTTTGAGCTCAACTATCCACAAATTGAGAAAGCTTATCCTGGTCATTTCCTCGTTTTTACCTTTCAAAAAATTCACGATTACCTATTGAATAATAAAACCGAGCTTATATATAATTTTGATCCAATCAAGTACCTATTTTCAAAACCTTCCCTTATGGGTAAAATGGATAGTGGATCATTATGTTCAAATAATGTGAGATTGAATATTTACACAAAAATTCTCAAGGAATAAGTTCTTTCCACCACCTAGTAGAAGAACTTTTACTTGGAATAGAGCCCATAAGTCCTGAATTGCCAAATGCATCACGATGTATATTGAGTAATCTTTCATGTGGTAAGCATACTTTTATGGATCATTCACTTTCCATGGTTTAGGGGTAGGTGTAGTGCTAATTAATCCTTTAGGAGACCCCATACCGCAAGCTTTCCATCTTGGCTTTCCTTGCACAAATAACATTGCAGAATATGAGGTGCTCATTGTTGGGATGAAGCTAGCAATCAAATGGAATATCCACCATGTCAAGGTCATTGGTGACTCACAATTGATTATCAGACAATTCAATTATGAATACAAGGTCAAGGATGAAAATCTCATCCCCTACAAGAAATTGGTGGAAACTCTAAAAGAATACTTTATGTGCATCACCTTCGAACAAATTCCAAGCACACAAAACCATTCCACGTAAGAAATGGTGACCATGGGTTCTATGGTATGAATTCCACCAGAAAGAAATGATATAACATTATTTGTTAAGAATCTACATAAACCTACATATAGCATGTCGAATTTTGTTTGGCATGTGAAGTTGTTGGTCCCTACTCCTTATGGTCTCACCTATATATGACTATGTTAAAAGAGGTACCTTTCCTACTTACATCTCCCAATCCAATAAAAAAATCCTTGTCCATGAAATATCCCATTACACCCTCCTAGGAGGTACGCTCTATCATTGTCATGGCTATGATGGGAATCTGTTGTGTTGTCTAGATGTAGTAGAGTTAGTCCAAGCAATCAAGGAAGTACATGAAGGGGTGTGTGGCACCCATACAAATGGAATGGTCCTAGCAAAGAAATTGTTAAGGGTAGGCTACTACTGGCCTACTATGGAGATAGATTTCTACAACCATGTAAGGAAATGTGTTCTATGTCAAAGTATGGAAATTTCATCCATGTATCGTCACAACCATTGTAACCAATTACAACACCATGGCCATTTTCCAAATGGGGACTGGATTTAATAGGGAAGCTCACCCCTACCTCATCTGATGGTCATACCCACATCATCACAGCCACATAATATTTCACTAAGTGGGTGGAGGTTGTTCATTGACCTATGTTATAAGTGTTTAGATATAAAATTTTATCATGAATCACCTCATCTCCAATATGGAATTCCTTCTACCATAGTTACTGACAATAGAAAATCATTCAAGAACAATACAATGAAATATATTTGTCATCAATTTAAAATAAGATTAAATCGGTCCATGCCATTTATCCTCAAGGTAATGGGAAAGCTGAAGGCACTAAAAAATATTGGTTTAGATCATGGGAAACATGGTGAGTAAGATAGGTCGTAACAAGCATTTGAAAATTTACCTAGTCCTCTCGAGATAATAAAATCTCCATTCACATTCCTACTTGTGTGACACCCTAATCTCTAGTATTTGGAACATAATATATCATCCCCTTGGAAATAGAGCTTCCTTCCCTAAGGATATCTCTTAGGGATTATCTAGACAAAGATGAGGGTTATAGAATGGCCGAGACTAGCGAATTGGAACTCCTAGATGAAAAGTGCATCTGCACCCTTAACCATCTCAAGGTGTATCAAAACAGAGTCTCCCAAAACTACAACAAAAGGATCATACCTCATCAATTTGAGGTTGGAGATTTGGTCATGAAAGAGAATCAGTTCAACACAAGGGCAAAAAGAGAGAAGAAAGGAAAGTTTGAACCACACTAGTTAGGACCTTATGTCATTGTGGAAAAATATGGAACAAAAGAATACAAACTTACTCATCCCAATGGATACAAGCTCTATGATCCTATGAATGCCATGCACCTTAAGCAGTTTTATGCTTAAACATTGAGCAAATTCAAAAAACCCCAAAAAAATTAAAAAGGATCAAAATACAAAAAATTCAAAAAAAGAGAGAAAAAGAGAAAGAGAAAGCATGTCATCCATATGTGAAAATCATGAAATTGTGGAGCTTTGGATAAATCCCTTAGAAAAAAATAGCTTTTGATACCTTAGGAGGACTCATTTTTCATAAGCATCTAATTTTTGGGGGGTACTTTTATTTAGCTCTAGGGCTAGTTCCACACCTATGTCCATGATTCCTTGTGATCCCATTGTGTTAAGCCTTAATCTAGTTGTTTCTCCTTTTGTAAATCAAAAGGGATTACCTTTTATATCCCCCATCTAACCCTTGGGGAACCATCACAGTTTCACCTTCGTATTTATAACATGTGGCACTGCTCTTGTATATTCCCATCTAATGTTGGGGGCATCCTCATTTCTTGGTTTTGTGTCATAGCTTTGGAAAACCTTAGAATATCCAAAAACATTCAAAACCTTAAAAAATACAAAAACATTAAAATATGTTCAAAATCTCCAAAAACATTCACATAACGATTGAAAAACCCCAAAACATTATAAAAATAGGAAATACAAAAACAATAGAAAAACGTTTCACAAAACTCCCAAAAACAATGCAAAACGCACTAAAAACAATCTTACAAAAACATAGCTTTAGTTTACTTGCTTTATATTTTTCTTGCTTTGTTTTTTGGTTTGTGTACATCGATTACTTGTATAATTTCTACATGCTTGTACATTTTTATAGTTTATCTATTAAACATACTTTGTTGGATTCATCTTTTCTTTCTTAGATTAGATTCATTCTTACTTGTATATATGAAGTGTGTTTTTGCATGCTTGTACATAATTGTATAGAGTTGTGTTGATTAATTTTGTTTAGCAATGTATATTTGATAGGTTTGTTAACATTTTCTTATGTTTGCTTGTCACATGTACATAGTTTTTTTATCACATCATCATATCTCCATCTATATCATCACATCTAACATCATCTATACATCATATATAAATAAACAACTAAGTATACATCATACATGAATGCTAAGATAATCATCACATATCGTATCATCAAATGGGGGCAAGAGGGATCACAAATATCAAAATCTATCCCCCTCCCCGAATCAAGATCATCTCATCATCATGTACCAAAGATCAACACAACATCACATATGCAATAACAAATGGTATCATCTACAGACATATCATAAAATCTAATACATGTGATACATCATCTTAACTATCATCATGATACTTAAAAGTGTAGAAAAAAACCATATAACATAATTATATGATCAACATCCATAATAAATCATCATGATAAGATGCATCTCAAAGATAAAATTATACAACATCCAAAGTCCACATATAATATTATATATATATCCATATATCCATATATATATATATATATATATATGTTTGTGTGTGTGTGTGTGTAAAATTTATATCTCAATAGGATGTACATCATTAGTAAAAATGGAACATCAAGAACATAGGTCATAATAAATCCTCCATCATAGGCGTACATCAAAATGTTACATCATATACATCGATCAAAAATAATGAATATTTCATAAGAGGCATGTATCTCACGTGACACACAAAATAGGTAAATACACATGAGTCATGTTTGACTTGAACCCTCCTCACGAGTGTGTGTCCTATGAGGTGGGGAGGACCCATAACCTATGCATCGTACTACCCCTGTCGCTTCCCACGTGACTACTCAACCGATTTTCTAGATGTTAGGGCCAATGACCTCACCGATTCCCATGACTCAAGCTAGCTATAGGTAGGTTCCCAATGACTCTCTAAAATGACCTCATAATATAAAGAGTGATATTAAGAGGTTATGACCTCGGTTTTCATTAAATCTCTATGTTTTGTAGTGTAACCGCAGCCCCATTTTTATGTCGGAAGGATGTTACCTCCATAGATAATCTCACCACATCATCCTGACCCACTACTCACTCATCCCGGAGCTGATCCCTCTCTTTTGTTACCTATTAAATCTATGTTTGGGACTACTATAGTAGGCTCATAACTTATGCCATCTATGCATCCATCTATCATATCTCGCTGAAAATGAGCATCATCATCTCCTCCCTAACATGTATTTTCTCTGTCTTGGTCCCACTTTGCTATCAAAACCTATATCCGAGCTCGAGCTTGGACCCTCTCTATCATTACCCACAACTGAATTGTTGTGAACTATCAAGCTTCCTCTACAAAGCATCTTTCTTTCCCCTGTCATCTCCACCCTCTACTCCTCTAGGTGGATTGTGAGGAGGGTTGTGTCTCATACCTTGTGCTCAGGAAGTATTTTTGTACTATGGGAACTGTCCCTATCCATGTTATCTCGGTATAGGACCCTATCTCTTCTCCTATAGCCTCGCCTAGGACACCGTGCTAGATCCCGTTGATCATCTTTGCCATCATATATCTCTCGTATCAAATGGATCATTGACATCACCACATCCCTTTCCACCTCCCTCTGCATCATCACCCTCATTGATGGTATAAGGGATATCTATTGGTATCCTCACACCTACAGCCCATGCCCCATCCGGTATGTTCAATTAACAAGGAAAAATAGTAGCATACCAAGCTAGGTAATATGGTGTGGTACCAAGATCCCTAATCTATCGAGCAGAGCCCAAATCAATGGTACCATCTATAAAAATATTTCCCTAGCTCGGTTACTCCGAATACATGGCCCCATACTCTACCTCTCTACATCATAATGAGCATACCACATATCCAGATGAGGAACTCCCGAATAATACCCAATTGCCGCTAACATTGATCCACTATGTAAAGCTTAGTAATATAGCTGCGTAGCTTCCCAAGAGAAATTTCTCTACCATGAAGACACCGAGCTCTACCCCATCCTCCAGCCACTGTATATGCCTATAGGGCCTCTAGATAATGTCTCTCTATTGTATCTCATCAAAATCTCAATGATAATAGTATGTACCTCCCAGGTGCCCTTGGATATCATCCCCAATGGGAACCCATCCCATGACTATTAGCTCCTCTAGATCTCACACATGCAATGTGCTAATAGGGTGACTAATCGCTATGTGATCCCATGACCAAATCTATAGTAGTGAGGAAAGCCCCACCATCTTCTGGTGGTGGTAGGTGATCATATGTAAGTCCTAGTATAAATGTGCTAGTATGCACTTGCTCGAATAGTATATATTACCACTATATAAACCATGGATAATGGTAATCAGGACCAATGGAAATGAAGTCCCTTTCTTATTAGTGAGTAAGAACCCACTAATAAGATCCATCAAGTATAAATGTCCCTAGTAAATGGTATGATCTAATATGCAATGGTGTAAACATATTGTCATACCCTCAAGGGGTTTTTCATCTCGGCAGAAAACATCACCGATCACCTAAGTGATCCTTCCAAAGTCATTGGTGTAGTCAATCAGGGAACCAATAATAGGGATGCAAAGAATCCGCCAAACATCCTCCAAAGTAATGGTCATCTCTTATATAGGGATTTAGAATCATTGACTCTTTTTATTCCATCACTCTATCAATGTTGTCAACAAGCCATGGTCCAAAGTGATGGATGGAATCCACGCAACATTTCATAAACCAACCACCTCCAGCAACGCCTCCATGTCATGAGGGTCCCACCGAGGTAGGCTCGCCTCTATCTTAGCAATGCGACTATGTCACTCTCTAGTCTACAACTCTAGCAACCACCTCTGCAAAACACAATATGTGTTAGGAAATAACATTTCTTCTATGTTCTTCCATTTTCTTCTATCCTATGTTAATTTTCACTTTCTTCTATGAGTCACTTTCTGCACTTTCCTTCTTCTTCCAATGTGTTCTTTATTTTTGGGGATTTCTTCCTTTTTTATCTCCCAATGCATGCATTTGGGAATGTGGGAACCATTTTTTTGTGCATATACATAGGGTATGTGTGCATGTGCATTAGGGTGTCAACGTGGCCTTTTTCCATTCTATATTTCTCTAATGTAGCTCCATAAGAAGGAATTCAAGAAGTTTAACAAGGTAAAAATATGAAGCTTCCTCCATTCTATATTTATCTAATTATATGGGGTAATCTTGTTCACAATTGCATGATTTATTTGGGAGAAATTTGTTCTTTAACTCCTAAACATATAGTTGATTAGCTAGGCCTTCAATATGAAGTTATTTCTAGAGGTGTAGTGTAATTATATGGAACAGTAGTGACAACAGTTGGAGTAATCAAAGGGTTGAGCCTTACACTACATGCATGCCCTAATGTCACATCTTATAAGATATGTCACCATAGACTTGTCGCCACTCTTTACACTATGTTTGTCAAGAGACTTCACCTCCAAAATATGAGGCTATTTGTCTACTTATTGGTCTCATATGTTTTTTAAAACAAGGTATGGAGTTAAGGTTACTATCAGGTCCAAACTTGTTGTAAAATTTCATATTAAGTGTGACATACAAAGTCCAATCAATGCCAATTGTTCAGCCTTTGATCAAGAAGATTTTCCAAGCATTCAAGAAGAAGATACTAAGCGTGGAAGCATTCTCGAATTAATATCGGATGAGTGGGCTCAAAAAAGGCATGATTTTGATCCTTATAAGGAGATGGAAGAAGCTAAGTTAGGCATTTATTATCTACATGAAGAAAATACACCTCTCCCTAGCATCACCAAAATAGATGGTAAAGATGTTAATGAAGTGTGGCAGTTGTTCTTTGACAGTTCAAGGAGTAGGCAGGGTGCTAGAGGAGGAGTAATGTTTTTTTCACCACAAGGTATGAAGTACTACTCAGCCTTCCATTTTCATTTTACTTGTTTAAATAATGTGGTTGAGTATGAATTTTTTATCCATGGATTGCATTGGGCAAGAAAGAAGGGTATCAAACACTTACAAGTGTTTGGGGATAGTGAGTTAATTCTTATCTAGGTTAGAGGACAACATGCTGCTAACAATGATCTTCTTAAAGCCTACAGGCATCAGGTATGGGATCAAATTGAATACCTTGAATCATTCAATAATCAAGCCATATCGAGGAAGAAGAATGAGACTATAAATAGGCTTACGAACATTGGAGCAATATTGTATGTGGTGGAAAATATCAAGAGGGAAAGAATGTAACCACATATTCATGTAATTGTGAGGCCGATGTACCGCAGAATAATAACAAAAGCTAATAGGTATTCGAGAATGATCAACAAATCATTTATTTTTTACAATAGGAGGTTGATTTCTTAAATAAAAATTAGGAGAAATTGGAGCAACAAAAGATGGGGATCAAGTGGTGTAGTTGTGGAAAAACAAATTGCCAAAGGGTTTAGAGAATCTTGATTCAATATTCAACCCGAATGGTCAAATATGAAAAGAGAAGGCCAACATTCAGCTAAAAAGGGAATATTCAGAGCCCATTTTGATTAGAGAGGTTAAAATGCTCCAAATTAGCAAGGTGAGAACAGATTAAGAAAAATTTGAATTCATATAGCTTTTCCAAGAGTTCTCGATTTCTTCACTTCGAGCTATGAGGATTTGAAGGGATTTAATCCTAAATTGGAATAGAACACGATTGAAATATATCTGGGAGCTAAACCCGTTAGGCATAAGCAAAGTCCAATAAATCCTCATATAGACCCTCTCATAAAGAATGAGCTGAAAAATCTCATTGAGGCAAGCATAATTTTCCCAATCAAGCACTCAAGTTGGCTAGAAAATTTAGTGTCGGTCAAGAAAAGAAATGGGGAAATCAGGTTGTGCATGGATTTTCAGGATTTAAACATGTCCTCCCTCAAATACCACTACTCACTTCCTTCCATGGAGAAAATATTGCAGGTAGTGGTCGGTTCGAAATACTCTCTTTCTTGGATGGATATTCAGCTACAATCAAGTCACAAAGAAACAAGAAGATCAATTTAAAATCGAATTCACCATAAAATCGGAACTTATGCTTATAATAAGATGTCATTTGGGTTTTCAAACACCGTGAGAAATATTTTTGAGGGATATGGATATGGTGTTCAAGTGGTTCTTGAAAAAAATAAGGTTTTTCTATGTTGACGACATCACTGTGTTTTCAGATAATGCAGAAAGCCACCTCTTTCACCTCAAGAAGGTATTCCAATGGTGTAGGTGGTTTGGAGTATCCTTGAATCCCAAAAGGTGTATATTCTTGGCACATGAAGGAAATATCCTAGGCCACATCATATCGAAAGAAGCATTAACGATTGATCCAGAGAGGGTAGAAGCCATCCATGCTATACCATTTCCAAGTCACAAGAAGGCTCTCCAAATCTTCTTGGGGAGGATTAACATTGTGTGAAGGTTAGTGCCATATTTTTCTGCTCTTGTGAATCCATTAACGTTAATGCTAAAAAGTAATTTTGCATTCAAATGGGAAGTGGAAGAGAAAAGGAGTTTTGAAGCTATCAAACATGCCAAATCTTAAGCTCCAACTCTCATTAATTCAGAATTCTCCAAATATTTCTCTCTATGCATTTGGCAGTTCATACTCCATCTCTGCAATCTTGGTGCAATAGAATAGAGAAGGAATAGAACAACCTATTTCATTCTTCAACCAAGACCTTGTGGACTACAAGGTAAGATATTCATTCATTGAGAAACATGTCCTTTTTGTAATTAAAAGTTTGAATAATTCCAGGAATTTAGTGTCAAATTATAGGATTCATCTACTAGTCACACATGCTAGTATAAAATAATTTCTTTTAAATAAGGACCTCAATGAAAAAGGGTTATGGAATATGACATTGATATTAAGGTGATGAATCTCGTCGGGGTAAGGGATTATGTGAATAGTTATCTTCTTGTGGCAACATGTTGATCCAAGTGGTAGAAAAGAGGTTTTTTCGGTATTACAAGATGATCAAGAGCACTCATCCAATGTTTCACCCGATACTTGTTAGAATCATGGTATAGTCCATTTCCTTCAAACAATTCAATGTCCTCAAGGGTTGAACAAGGCCTAAAGAAGGTATTTCCAACTTCATTGTATTCCCTTTGCATTGGTTGATGGTATTTTGTTCAAGAAATATGTAAATGGTGTCCTCATAACGTGCATCAAGATAGATTAGATAGAAAAGGTGCTACATGAATTTCATGATGGTGAAACAGGAGGCCATTTTCCCCAAGGGTGATAGCTCTTAGAATTATGAAGGCAGGGTATTATTGTCCTAACCTCTTCAATGATTGTTATGCATGGATTAGGAAGTGTAAAAAGTGTGCCTTCTTCATAGGAAAAGAGAGGTTAGTAGCCCTTCCACTCCACCCCATTTCTGTAAATGAACCATTCATGCAATGGGGGATGGATTTCATTGGGGTGATTAATCCAAATTCTATCTTGGGCCATAAATGGATCCTCATAGCCACATATTATTTCACCAAGTGGACAAAGTGGTTGCACTCAAAGAAGAAAATGAGGCCAACATACTAGATTTTTATGAAGGGATAGTGATGAGGTTCAGAGTCCCAACCACAATCATATCATATAATGCTTTAGCATTCCTAGGTACCAGAATCATAGAGTGGGTAGTAGAAAATGGGATATACTTGATCACCTCATCAAATTACTACCCATAGGGTAATGGGAAGGATGATTCCACTAACATAAATCTTTTTAAGATCATAAGGAGGACTCTGGATGAAAATCAAAGGACTTGGCATACCAAGTTAAAGTTAGCCTTGTGAGCTGATAGGATTACTCCTAAAAGGTCAATAGGGAAATATCCTTACAGGTTTGTCTATGGGAGGGAGGAAAGGCTACCTATATCCCTCAAGTTTCCCACATTAGAGTTGTTGAAGTAGTTGGAACCATCTAAATTTGAGCCCATGGAAGTAAGGTATGTAGAGCTTATGGAGCTTGAGGAGCTCAGAAATCAAGCTATGCAAGCAATGGAGAAGGACCAGGCCCAAATTAAGGTGAAATTTGATAAGAATGAAGAGGCTAGAGACATTTGAGATGG
Organism: Taxus wallichiana var. yunnanensis; assembly: GCA_018340775.1. Classification (NCBI taxonomy): domain Eukaryota; kingdom Viridiplantae; phylum Streptophyta; class Pinopsida; order Cupressales; family Taxaceae; genus Taxus; species Taxus wallichiana. The sequence continues at coordinate 319,068,416 of CM031238.1, forward strand.
AGAATTGGTCCTAAAATGGGATATGGATAGGAGAAACTGGGAAGGCATTTCAAATTTGATGCAATTTGGAGTGGCCCTACATGGTCACAAAATGTAAAAACAACAATGCTTTCTAGCTATCCAAATTGGATGGAGAAGAATTACATATTCCAGTCAATGGAATCCATCTCAAGCACTGCTATTGAAGGGGTATTCTCACCCTTATACATACTAGTTTAGGTTTTGAATTCCTTTAAGTTCTTTTAACACATTTTTCTGCTAGTAGTGTAGGGTTTCTTTGTAATAAGTGCTTGTGCACTCTTTGCATATTCCATTTGGGATGTGTATCACTTTTCTATTTATATATAGTTGTGCCTTTTTGCTTTTACACTTTCCATTTCCAAGTAGGATCTAGTGATAGAAATGTGACCCTAGAAGTGTTCCAGAGGTTAAAGGGATGGAATTCTCAGTGTGTCGATCGCCAAGTTTCAGTAATAAAAATGACTCCATGCCCAATGGATCCTCCAGAATCACTGGTCTTTAAGATCTGGTAGGCATATCACCCCATAAGTCACCAATTGTTATCCATTTTTTGCACTCCTGTAAAATGGACTAACCTATAGGTCTAGACATTAGTAGTTAATGGAGAATTGTTTGTTAACAGGGTAGTTCGTTGTGAGTCGGTGAGCCACGGTGAAGGTTCAAGATGGAAAGGGAAAAAATGGTGGTAAAATCCTTTGGTAACATGTATGGATGCTACCACTAGTAGCAAATAGTGAAGGTTTTGGCAAAGTGGTCAAGAATGCTACCTGGCTGGTAGTAATTTTTGTGTTACTATTCCATTAGACAAAGGCAATGATAAAGAGTAGTCAGGTGACAACAAAGGAGACGGTAGATCCGTATGGATGCTATTAGTCGATAATATATTGTAAGGTACTAGTCGGGAGTAGGGAAAGCATGTTAGCAATCGGTCACATTTATGCTACCATCCGACTCTAGAGATGATTATGCTATTGTTCAGGAGTAGAAAATATGCACAACCGGCCAAGTACAAAAACGAATAAGAAATTAATGGAAGAATTGCATAGTTGGTTCAACTATGAATTTAATGAGGTATGGTATCTATGGCCACCTGTAAGAAAAGTATCAAATTATACAGACCTCCCATACCTCTTTAATGAAATTTGTCACTTGGTGAGGCAATTTCAAGGATCTTCTTCTATATTTTAAATTTTGCCTCATTTTGAGAGGAAACTTTCTAAAAGCAAAGGAACTTTCTCAAAATTGTTACAGAGATATATGAGCTAAAGGCATCGAATTTGGGCTTATTTTAAAGAATTTTTCCTTATTCCTATATTGTAATGGATTGTGCATGTTTCTAACAAATAAAATTGGTATTTTCTGGATTTTCTTTCCCTAATTTGAATTGTATTGCATCTTTTCCTTCCTTTATGTTTAAAAGTATATTGTGTATGTTTATATCTCTTGGTATGAAATTTTAATTTTTGTGTTTTATGAATATAGGGAATTAAATATTGTCTTAGACTGTGGCGCCTCCACCTTCCCTCTCTTACCTTGTTTTCTCCCTATTTTTCACTCACTTAGATTGTTTCACCCTTTCTTGGTGCATCACCTTCCCTTAGAGTAGGTTTAATTTTTATGCATCCTTCTCTCCGTGTCTCTCTTACAAATCATTAGGTAGGATTAGTTTAGTTTTCCATTCTCTACACTTTAGAGAAGTTGGCACTAGGTCAAGAGAAGAAATCAACTTTCTCTAGAAGATTTTTCAACTTTCAACATCCCACACTACAAGATAATCCCATGTAATGTAGGTTACATTGATTGTCTCACATGAAAAATCACAAGCAATAAGGGGTGTTGTAATTTTGTGATAACACTTCTTGATGTTGAGGGGTATGCCTCAATTTCTCCTAAGTCTACCCTTGAACATTGGGAAGCAAATTCTAAAGCTTGTGCCAAGATCCTTAACAAGAGCTACCTATGAAAACATGAGCCTTCATTTTCTAAATTTACAAAGATAATTCCATGCTCGACTTCATTCAGAAGTGAATGATATTATCACACTATTGAGCAAGCGTAGTTGGAGGGATCGCATCTTCAAAATATTTACAAGAATGGATGTACCTATATATTTTCACTATCCATAAAAATTATTATATTATTCAATAGGAAAAACACATTAGAAATGTCAAACATATTCAAATTTCAGATGTCCTAACTTCATGCATTTTTATATGACTTCCTAGCTTGTGTATGTGGTTGCAAGGATGAGAAACTATCTAGTTTTATCACCCAAAGGAGCAAGAAACTAATCAAGATTTATGAATTTTATCCTCAACTCACAATGAAGGAAGGATCAAGTCACTTTAGGAGGGTTAGTGATGCTTTCTTCTCTGTCATCCTATGTGTTTTTGATAACAATCTCTATAATCAAAAATATCGGATAGTTCTTGGAATGTGGTAAGGAATTAGGAGGCATTTTCTTACAATTCCCAATGTTCACATATCTTAGGGTGGGAGGATGTTCAGGTTATCCTTATAAAATTCCAAGGTGTCCCATAGATAAGTGGGTTTTAATGGAATTAGTTTGACAATTGCTACACCTCCATAAAATTGAGCACGACAGGCGTATATAAGAGAGGGTTAAATCCTTAGTAGTTTTGGGTCGATACACATGTGCATCCTCTTACAAATAAAATAATGTTGGGGGGAGAATGGGCTAGATGATGTTGAAGACATATCACCCATGGGAGATATTTTATTAATTGGTTGTGTTCGGCAGAATCGGGCCAACCGATGTTAACATAGATCATTTGGAGGACATTTGGATAAATTTCAAAGACTAAATTTTCAAGTGGGAAAGAGACTACCGAAGGTTGACTTTTGAGGAAGTGGATAAGTATGGAATTGTAGAGGTTCCTGAGGTCCTTCGAGATGATGTAGATGTCTTCAACACCATTTATGATCAAACTAATGTGAAATATCGACCATTTCCATGGATTAGTTTGTCACTCCAAGAGTGCAGTAACTTAAAGGAGCATGTAACTCATATCCTTAACCGACCCACCAATGGATGATATCATTGGGAGTCACACAAAAAGCATTAGAGTAACTTCCTATTATAGTAGCATAGGTACAACTACCGATGGGCCACCCCACCTATTTAAAAGGAAGGAAGTCTATAAATAAACCCACTCCCAAGACTCACAAAATCACCATTGTCTCAGAGGTTCTGGTTCTTCTTCCAAGGTTCCCTCCACAAAATTTTCTCCTTCCAAGGTTCCTTCTACATAGATTATTGATATTATTGCTTCACCACCACACACAACTCAAGTGTTGTAGTCACCCTCTCCCTTCCTCCCCATTCTCAGTTCCTCCATCTCCTCTACCTCTCACTCTCTCTTTGCCCACATCTTCCATTTCTTCTCCTCTCATTTCTCCCACTCCCATCACTTCATCCCCTACCATGGCCTATGTCTTTTCTTCCCTTCCCTCTCTCTCATTCAGGGATTTTTCATCTCTAATTTCCCCTAGGGAATCCCCTTCCTCAATAGTTCCTTCCCATTTCTTCTTCCACCACCCTTCCTACTTCATCCATTCCCATGTCAATCCTTTCCACTCCTTCCTCACTTGTCACCACCTCATTTCCACTCATGGTTACTGCAACAAGTGCCCTTATATCACCTATCTAGTTTACTTTTGTGATGACATTACCCATGTCATCCTCCAGATAATTGTATTCTTCTTCTACTCTTGCATGGTTGAATAGGAAAACTCCCAAGTAGAAGAAGAAAATTCCTATTAGAGATGATGTTGATCTCAACGTCTGGGATCTAACTCCCTAGGGGAGAAAAAAAGAGGCCAAGGGTTATTTCGACCTTTTGGTAGATCGAAAGGGGAAATATTAATTAAGATAGTAACTTCGCTAGTGATAAGTCAAAAGATAATATCACCGCAAAGGATTATCGAATTTATAGGTTTTATCTTAGTAAGGCCACACATGAAGGTGAAAAATAGGATGTCTAGGTTTCCCTCAATAACCTTCTAGACAAATTTAATAAGGACAAGATCAATAAGTATGAGCTAAATGGAAAAGTTGAAAATTGATAGCCAACTTGCATGAGATCATGCAGTCATACCCTTCAACTACCGTCACAATTTATACAAGTTTTAATGTAAGTTCCTTCTCCATAGTTGAGAATATTGGACAACAAGGTTGAGTAGTTCGGGGCTTGATTGAAATCCATATTTCATAAGGGGAACAAGTAATAAAGTATTTTGTCACTCTATATGATGAAATCAAACTAGAGAAAGATACAAGCACTAAAATGTATGGTCTCTTAGAGAGAGAATGTGATAATCTAGAACTCAAATTGAAGCTTGGAAGAAGGTTCAAAATGTCAAAGCTGATATACTCTTAGGAGAAGGGATCATTGACGAATCCTTAAAGTTGTTTGAATATAATAAATCCATGGATTTTTGTACCCAGATGATGTTAGAGGAAATGACCAAGCTAAATAAGGGAAGGATTGAGACAATTGATGGCCTCAATGATATCACAGATGATTTTGACATCATTCACTATAGGTTCCTTAATGAAAATATTGATGCACTCCCAACAGATCAAATTATTTCCAATTTCAAGAGTTTAGTTAATGAAGATATTAAGGTAGAAAATATGTTTGGTCTTAAATCCATTCATAAGTTGGTATCATACCAGAATTTCTTGAGACAACTTAGGAAAACCATAAATTGTACCAAGAAGTTACTTAGATAATTGAGAATGAATAACTCAATCCACCGAGGTCTTAAACTGTTATGCGTGCAAACCTTATGATAAATATTTCTAAGAAATCATTAAAAATTTCTTTTCTATGTGAATAAGTTAGTGAAGAAGAAGAAGAAGATATTAATGCAGATTGGGAAAAGGGTGAATCCAACCCTAGTTGAGCTTATCCACCATTTTTGCACAATATCCAAGTCACACCCACCATTCAAGTTACTGATTTGAACCACAAACTTGCACAACCACTTGGTTATTTTTTTGGGAGACTAGTTATTAAATGTAAATTCATCCTATTTTTAGTATGTAATAATTAAGAAGAGTGGCTATAATTACTCAACCTTATTAATCTATATAGAGGATGCATTATGTAATACATGACTTTTGATCATTTTTGTAAGGAGGCTTTGCCATCTTGGGTACTCATCTACATGATTTAGCCTCAATACTATATACAGAACTAATATTTTTCCTTCATCTACTTTAATGTGTTGTGTATTTCAAGTAGTTCATTTTATACTTGTGAATGTTTCTTTCCTAGTATGTGGTGATCTATTTTACCTTCACATTAAATTATCTTTTCTATAACAAAATTGCAATTTGTGAGTAGTGAAACTTATTTGTTACAGTTGTGGAATAAATAAAATCCCTTATGTTATTATTAAGTTTTATCTTCATAAAGGTTTTTTTGGAGAAAAGGAATAGAAAGTTGTGCATATTTCTATTAAAGTATTATGTTCTTGTGAAAGATGATCTTCTTTTTCCTTAAAATATTGGTGCATCACCTTTTTTCGGTATTTTCAGTTATATGCCTTCCTTTTTCTCTGATGAATTGGATAGTATAGTTTGTTCCATGACACTATAGATCTTGCAGTCTAATCTTATATTAGATTCAGGTAGTTTAGAAGGAAGACGATCTTCTCCGGAGGTTCATCCCAAGGAGCCAAGGTCCCACACCTTGGGGATGTTCCCATGTTGCACTAGATCATCTAATGATTTTTTGGGTGTGTGATTCAAGTGAAAATAGTTTTATAGTGAAACCACCTTAGCATTACAACCTAAAAAAACTAGAACTTCTTACACTCTCCAGGAGAAATGATAACATAGAGCTAGAGTAAATTAACAACCCAATATCAATAACTATCCATATGATTACCTAAAATGTGTAATAATGGTAGTTAATCTAACTAGGAATAATAGTAAATAAAAGTGGTAAATAAATATAGAAAGTGACCAAATAAACTAGGCTAATAAAAAGAGAAACCCTAATATGCAAATAAGGGTTGGAAGGAGCTTATCTGATTTAGTGAACTTGCTGGAATGTGTCACAAAGCTAATTGGAGAAATATGAGGAGGAAGAAACTATGCCAAGGTCTAGAAACTTACGATATAGGAAATTTGAGTGGACCGAGGCTCTTGGGAGAGTATTAGGGCACCTTTGGGTGCCCTAGTCTATGTTCTAGGTGTCCCGGTTTGCCCAAGAGGTCAAAAAACCATATTTGCAAGGTCGTTATACAATTTAAATCCTTTTTCATCTTTCGCACTAATGTTTTTACACCGCGTATATGTCATTGGTAATAAATAATAAAGAAAATATCTACAAAACCCCGAGACAAGCATTAAACCCTAAAAATGAAATATGCATATGAAGGGGTGAGACTAACCTCAACTACCACAATGGTGAACTTACTAACTAAGCATTGTACTACATATCAAACCTAATGTAGTTCTACATATAAGTGTGTGCAATCATGCCCTAGGTGTTCTTGTGTCAGTTGCACTTTGTGAAAGTAGCAAGAAATAACTATGTGTAGAAAATTTAATAGAATGGTGAATGGAATAGAAGAAAATTCCCTCATATGCTTGTGTGATGCAGATGAACCAGCCTTGTGCCTTGTGATGGAGCTAGATGGATGCAAATGGAGCCTTTGATGGATGAAACCTTAGGTGATGGTAGTAGTGACTAGTTCTTGGTCCCTCATTATGGTATCATAACTTTATAATTATATAGTTCTCTTGATATAATTTCATAATTAACCCCAAAAATGTTGACCATAAGAAATATGAAATGTTAACATAGATAAAAAGTTCCCAAACAGTGGCGAGAAAGTAGTAAAAGGATTGGGGTGCCCTTCACCACCCCATTACTAGCCTAGGTGCACAAATAAAATGAAAAATAACATGAAACAATAGAAATAGACTGGCAAGGCATGTGTAGGAGGTTGGTAGTGACAAAAGTAAGCAAAGTAAAATGACCAAAAGACAAGGGTTAATTAGTACTTTCTTCACTCAAAAACCATATGAATAATCGTATGAGACTGGGACTAAATAACCACTATAGTGTATGATTTTGTGACTACATTTTCCCCCACTTTATGTTGGTGAGTGGAAAGCTCGATAACATAAAGTAGATAGATATGTGTACCTAATAATCCATGTAGAGTGATGTAGAAATGTGTTGAAGGACTAGAAAAATCATAGAGTGACAAAAATATGATAGAGTGTGGAAACTAAATATGCAAAAGTGCAAAAAGTGATGAGAGTGAACCTAGGGTGGAAACACATGTGTAGTTTCCAATGTGTGTGATGTACCTACATGGTTAGTATGGTGTGTGCTGCCATAAAATGTTGTTTATTGTTTCACCCATTGGTGTAGTTTTTTTAATTGCTTTCTTCTCATATGGTCGACCTACAAGGAGAAGATGATCAAGTAGTCAAATACGCATGTATATATGTCAAAACACATGTAAAAGACACATGTATATGTAATGAAAAGACTAAAATGAAAGTATGAAAAGTGTAAAAGGAACATGTGCACCTAATCCATGATGAGAGAAAGGGTGTAGAAAGAGGATATCTTGTCCTAGGTTTTTGTGTAATCCGACACCATAGGCCAAAGAAGTGTAGGGAGGAATTCCATTGTATCCTCCAACCTATAACTCGCTTTCCTCACTATGTGTGAAGAGATCTCTCGTACTACCGTGTTTTTTGGGAGATTTGATGTCAATGGATAAAGTAGTGTAGAGGGAAAGTCTGTTGTATCCTATAACATGTAAATGCTCCCCAGAATTATAAGGACAACCCCGTCCTATAAAAATTTTTGTGTACAAGGTTCATAGAATTTTTCAACCCAATCGTTGTATAACCCACAATGCCAAGGGTGGAAATTAACTAAAATGAACTGGTGTAGAAGCATTGTGTAGTATATAAAACCCCAATGATGCCCCCTCTTTCGAGGTGCATGTAACATCTCCGATAGGAGAATTCAACCCCAAAAGAGGACTAACTACACGAACTCTATAACTTTTCCCTTTAGGGGAAAGGAAAGCACTTGTAGAAACTAAGGCATGCATAAACAAGAGTATAGCCAAAGATAAGTGTTAGTACAAACAAACATGCAAACTATGTGTATGTGACTAAGCAATGTAGCAATGTAAACACGTAATAAGAAAAAATAAAACACACAAAGTGGAATAAAAACATGGGACACCACTCATAGTTTCGCAAGACACTTAAGGATGTCATGGCCGTAAACAAGCAAGTGTGTGTGCACAACAAAGGAAAATCCCCAAAGCAAGACAAATAATAGAAGATAATAACAAAAAAATAAAAATGTATGGAAGTAAGTATCCCTACATAATAAATTTTTCACATGAAACACTTGTTAGAATATTAGAAACATAACCCATATGTCAAAAAATTGTATAAGAAAGTGATGTAAAGTGCTAAGTACGAACAAAAAAATAGCACTGTAAGAGACAAATGTGGATGCCCCCGACGACCAATGTAGGATGGGTAGAAAGTAAGCATCCATATTAGGTGCAAGATACCTATATCTACGATCAAAAATAAAAAAGGCGTGAATGCACATGAATATATGGTTTAGATAAATGACATATAAGAGATCTAACTAGCATGTGTAATAAAACGACCATATATAAGAAAATTCAAGCAAGAGTAAAAACAACCAAGATATAAAATATGTTGTGGAAGAATGGAATTGAATGCAAGATGGAATGATAGGATCTTCATTCCCCCTGAGTGAATGGAAATGTATATAGCAAGGTTCATTTGGTTTTCCCCTAATCACCAAGAATGAACCATAAACGAGAGTGCGTCATCAGAAACAAGAAAATATGTGTTATGTCTAACGTTCTAAGATGAATGTGTATATTGTTGTTGATGAGATTAGACCTAGAAATGAAGTATTTGCATGACCCCTATAACCAAAGTGTATATCATGATAAGATGGCTGAAAGAGTGATGATGTACCATAAAGTGTATATCATTACTAGATTAATAGATGGAGTGGTGATGTATCCTAAAGCGTATACCACTACCAGATGAAGGAAAAGGTGAGAATTTAGCCTAAAACATATGTCACTAACCTACTGATGTCACATGATAAAAGGTTGAATTATGATAAGTTCCATTTGATTTGTGAACCCTCGAAAGTTGAGTATGGACTGAGGAACTAAATTTCTTCACAGGGTAGTGAGTGTAGTGCGTAGAAGATTATGTATTATGTGCAATTATAATAGACGACCATATGGTGTGTAGGATGTGTGATATGTGATGTATAGTGTGTTAGGTAATATGTGTATATAGAATAGTAATGTGAGTTGTGTGCTATGTAGTATGTATAATGAGTAAGGTTAAATGCCAAGACAATAGTAGTGTGATACATGTATGATAAATACTAGTACGATGTATGATGTGTAGATGTGTAAATGTCAAAATTATGTAAACTAATAGGATATGTGTGATGTAATATGCGTGATGTTTGAATATATGCAGAGTGTAATACCTATTGTGCATTGTGTGGGGTTCATGTTTAATAATCCCTCAACAAAAGTGTGAACCAAAGCACAAGAGTGTGTCATCGTGTAATGACAATACTCGGTATAAGTGTGATGAGCACATAATGTGATGAGGATGAACAATGTGTACGTTATAAGTATACTATGTTGTGATGGATGGTGATACTTAGTTGGGGGATTATGTTGATGTTATTCCCCCAATTGTGGATAATGAAGGATGGATCATTTAATCTCATCTAATAGATCGTTAGTTTCATATTCAAATTCATGTGGATTGGAATTAGAGACGTGATAAGCAATAGTGTCGGTTGATCATGCAGAGAACCATTGAGGCCTAAATTATACGTACCCATGGCGTATTCCTCATTTGTGAATGGAGGAATTAGGAAACCATACGCATAAAGAACGAACGAGTGATATTTTACGAGTAGCCAAGAAAATAACTATTGCAAATAAATACATGACCAAAGGGCATGGGAAAATATATTGTAGAGTTATTTTATATAAAAACTCTTTCATTGATCACCATCTTTTGTCGCCTGCCCTTGTTTATTTTTCCACTCAAGCTTAAAATTGACTAAGTATGAAGCTGAATGCGGAAGGTGTCCACGTGTCTCATTGGTGCAATTGGAGCATGGAGAAAAGAGGAAAGGCTCTCAAACTTGCACCATGTTGTCCACATGTCCCAGGCCTGATAAAGGTTACCCCGGTGAGTTGAAAAGTCAAAAGCATAGCAAAGATGCAACAGGGCCTCCACATGTCACCCAAGCACACTTTCAAGTACGTAAAAGAGGAAAGTCTCTTAAACTTGTGTGATCCCACCACGTGTCTTTCAGGTGCAATTTAGAGGATAAAGTTCTAGAAAAGTCTCCCAAATGAGCACCCACTCTCCACGTGGTGGAAAAGAATCATCACCAACTCAAGAAGCGCTAGTTGGGAAAATTTAAGGAAAACACAAATATCCCATAAAAGTAGTTGAGATATTAACCTAGAAAGAGAAGATCATGTAAGAAAATTGAATACTTACAGTAGAATTTCTGATTCCAAACATTGAAGCAAGAGCCACAAACATCTATAAAAAGATGTCTGATCTAGAAAGAAGGAGATAAATTATTAGAAAAGTAGAAAAAAATTGAATAAGAGATACAAGATCCAGTTTTTGTAATAGCTAGCCTCAACAAGACTCCGTTATAGAAGTAATTTGTAATTTGTGCCCTTTGGGCCTTACATATCATTTTCTCCATAAAGAGAATTCTTATTCTGTGCACTTTATCTTTCAAAGTTCTGAGTCTTTCTTTTCTACCTAAGTAGTTCTAGATGAATTAATAAGTCTATCGTGTTATACGCCCTTGGGTTTTCACTTATCTATTATCTACGCATTGTCATGTGTTTCATCTCCTCGACTCTAATAAATCTAAGGTACTTCTAAAATAGGTGGATCATGCTATAACACTCTTCAAACTATTCTAGATAGTCTCCCTGGGTATCTCTCTATCTCTTTAGGATCTATTTAGGCGCATCGCCTTAGTTAGTTTTACGTTTATTTCAAGATTTTTCCTAACCCTATCTCACACCATAGAGAAGAGCCAACTTCTTTAAAATATGGAGGTTACCTTAGGGCACATTTCCTACTAACCAAAGGTATCCAATGACTCTAATGGTTCATCTATAAGGATCATCATCAACAATTTTCCTGGCACACATGATGGGAGAACATCTACACATCTGGATATTCCATCATCAAAGATCTACTGATTCTAGTAGTATTTAGTTGGTCTACTCTAATTTACAAAACAAATGCAAACAAGGGCGAGAAAAAGGGAGGAAGGTGTCTTTGACTACTTTTAGTTATCTCCACTGTGTAACATAAGAGGTAGACAGATCCAAATATCTTTGTCTCCTCCAAACCAGACTCTCTCAACACCTCCGCTAGGTAGGCCCTTCACGTAGTTGAATAGAACCCTCGGGCCTATTTTTATGGCTCATTTTCAAGCACATCCTCCAAGGTAATTTGTCTCATGCAATCAAGGGAGTCTGTCCATTCTACCCACACCCCCATTGGTGTGGAATCCTATTCCATCTAACACACTAAAGGTGTTGCCCAAATTTAATGGAGAATACTTTAAAAATCCTCAATAACACCTCCAAGATGTAACATATATGCGTAGTACATTACATTAGAGAACAAGACGTCACCTTATGATTTTTAGTCACTTCCTTTAAAGGAAAGGCCCTGGATTGGTACCAATCCTTAACTCCTAACACTATCGGCACTTGGGACCAGTTAGGAGATGTGTTGGTAACAAGATTCAGTGAAAAGAGGATAGATCATCACTCCTACAACAACTTATCAACATCAAGAAGGGCCCACAAGAGCTGATGACAAATTTCAATACCAGGTTTCATAAAACTTGGTAAAGGATTCCTGTCCTAGCAAGACCACCCGTAGGTATGGCTATTGTTTTTATTTAAAAGCTCTAAATTCAAATATTTCTATAATGATTCAATCATTGGGAGGGGATTCCTTACTACAATCCTATAATATTGTTATCCAAGCTGAGAACAATTTAATAGATGTCAGAAACTTCCCCCCAAGACCATTTTTATAATGTACCCTAAGATAGCCCCCTTCTACAAACACAAGTACCAAGCCCTGCTCAAGCCCCTACGTCCTTATATAACTACCCATCTGCTCATTCAGCTCCAACTCCCACTACCACGTCATCATCTTCTTCTCCCAAAATGGAGGAAATGAAAAATATTCTAAGAAAAATTTCTAACAAGATAGTAAATCTTAAAAGGAATTAGGATGCTTATCCAAGACAAAATTATCAAGGTAGCATGCTTACCTATTCCCCTCAATACCAAAATACCCAGAGATCGCAGCACCGCGTAACTATCTAGCTAGTTAGTTCCTATACCAACGCCACTCCAAACTATTCCACCTAATAGTGAAAGAGAGATGGTACCCGACATAAGCCATTTGGCTAAATACCCCAACGCATGGTGCTTCCCTGTAATAATTCCCACATGCCAAGAGACTCCCCCAAGGGAACTTGTAACAAAAGGTGGCTGAAAAATGATCAAGAGAAGGCTATGATGTGGATACATCTAGACCTTATCAACCCACAAGAGTCCAAAATGTTGGTTTCACACAAAAATCAAGGGATATCCCTAGAACCGTAAGCGAGAGATTGCACAAGAGCATGTTCTTTTCTCTTGGATAGAAGGAGAAGAATCCATATTTATAAATGAAGCATTTGTTTCAAAACCTATTCAGTTTAATTACAACACTCGCTTTAAGAAAAGGATCATAAAGGCTAATGCTCGATCTCGAGCATAACCGACAAGATGTAGAAATATCCTTCATCCATTATAGCCTTTTCACCACCTATCTCCATAAAAAGAAGCTTAAAAAGGAACTGCTTCGAATCAATATATCTCCCACCCCGCCAAAGAAGGAATAAAACACCAGCTATAATCTAAGTTATTTCCACTGACCAATTAACATCGTCCAACAACTCAAGAAAGCACCAGCTAACGCATCCTTGTGGGATCTTCTGAGCATCCCAGAGCAGAAGGAGTTGCTCCAAGAAGCACTCAAACCAAATAACGATCCAACCACCTCCAAAAAGGAGAAGGAATAGGTAAAATCCACCCTAGTCTCAACAGAGGCAGTACTATTGAATCAAAAAGGGGAGGTTAGTAAACCAAGGCCAAATCCTTTTTTCATGACTCTTATCATAGGTAGGAAATTATTGCATAATTCTATGATAGACTTTAGCGCTAGCACTACCATCATGCCTAAAGTGATTGCAGATGCCTTGGGCATTAAATATGAACCCTTAAAGAGAGGATTCATGCAATTGGATGGGAGGTATGTCCAAACCATTGGAGCTATCAAGGGACTCCCATTACAACTCTATTCCTTCCCAAACATAACTATCCCATAGGATATCATGGTAATCGATGTCCCGCTAGTATTTGGAATTTACGTATCTCATGATTTCATAGCTAAGATTGGAGGCTATATATATTTAGATTGGTCTCATCTAATTTTTCAAACCAAACACAGGTCTAAAATGAAGGTCTTATCAGAACCCCTCATTAAGGAGCATATAAATGATGACCAAGTGGATTTAGGCTTTAAAGCTTCCCATGCTATGATCAAAAGAGAAGAGGAATCATACATGATGATGAAGACCATCAAAGCGATGGTCATCTATCCAACCTTCCCTCGGGTGATCCTTTTGGGAAATTTGATTCCACTGGTTTGGGCACTTATGTCATTTTCAATGAGGATTCGTGATCCCTAACATGGCAAAAGGATATGATAAAAAGAAATGGAACCCCCAAAGATTCCCAGATATGGACCCTACATTTTGATGGGGCCAAAAGAAAGAATGGCTTGGGAGCCGGAGTGTGCTTGTTATCCCCTAGTGGAAGAAAGATACTCCAGTCATTTTGTTTCTAGTTCTCCTGTACTAGTAATGAGGCATAATATGAGGCCTTGGTGCATGGTTTGACTATGACCCAAAAAGAAGGAATCAAACAGATTAAGAGTCTTTGGCAACTCGTAATTGGTAGTGACACAAGTAAGAAACACTTCCACCACAAATAATCCTAGGATGAGATCCTATTGGCATCAGGTGTGGGATCTCATAGATGATTTTGAAGCCTTCAATATCAAATTGATTCCCGAAATCAAAATATGGAAGCTGATAGGATGGCCTTGATTGGGTTGTAGTTTGACCCAATTCAAGATTTGATAGCAAATGAGAACACCATAAAATTGATCATTTGTCCTTCTATCCCTGACAACTTTGATCATTGGCAAGTCTTCAATAATGAACCAATGATTATACACTTCCTTTAGTATTTTGATCAATTTATGAACCAACTCCATTCTAAGATCGAGGAAGCATATGGAGATCAGATTATCCAATTGAAGACAAATAAACTTCCAAAAGGGTTAATAACCCTAGAGAGTCTTTTTGATTCAAACGATGCTAGTTCCGACCGAAGGAAGTTTGCAGCAATAAAGGAGGACTATGTCAAACTAGAAGTAACTAAGGAGAGAAGACTAAAAGTCAAGATATCGGTGACTCAAAAGGAAAGAGAGAGACTCGTGGCTCTATGTCATAAGTATGATAAGGTGATGGCTTGGACGTATGATGATCTACATGGTTACAATAAAGACATTATTCAGCACACCATCAACCTTGAAGAAGGGGCTAAGATGGTACAACAAAAGCAAAGGCTTGTGAATCCTAAAATTGAATCCCTCATGGTGAAGAACTGAGAAAGCTCTTAGAAGAAAATATAATCTTTTTATCAAACATATGATGATGTTACTTTCTCCGAGCATTCAAGTGTTGATATATGATTTCTTCTGTATAAGGATGTGTTCCTTTGATTGTGAAGTCATGCTTGATATTGATTGTATCTTCTTTGCTCTTGAAGATCTTTGACTGAGTCAGGATATGCTTGGACTCTTTTATTTCTTTCATTTTTAGCACCTGAGTTCAATCTGATTTCGGGATGAATTGTGGATTTACCCATCTTTATGACTCAGCCTTGGATCAGTGGCATTGATCCAAGAGATGTTTTAAGTTCATTCTAGATGAACAAAAATTATAGACCTTACGAAGGGTGCAAGGTCTGAATGTGTTGGATAAGCAATTCTGGAGTCTAACTCAGGTTGATTGTGTTAAATGAATTGGTTCCCGATATCGTAATATCAGGAAGGTCTAGACCTTGAGCCAGGTAATAAATTCTGGTATACATACTGCTAGCTTATTATCAATGCTGGATAGAATCCATCTCGGGAATGTATATCTGTTGGTTCTTATACTGAACGATTCTATTTGTTAGACCTAGACTGGAATTATTAAGGTTATTAACCTAAACCTAAACTATAACCTATGGGTTGGATTAGTGCTAATCTAACCTAGCCCTAAACTATAAGCTAAATGTTTCTAAGGTTAGCGACCTAGCACTAAGGAAGTTAGACTAAGTATCACCTTAAGATCTAACCTATGTTTCTAACCTAACTAATGATAAGTGGATGAAGGGGGACCTATGAAGGGGTGCGAGCCATGGGCGGTAGTTTCTATGGCATTTATGAGATGGATAAGTATGAAGGACTTGGGATTTGGCGGAGGTTGTAAAAATCTGTTGGGACCGACGTGGCAGAGTCACCAAATCTGGAAATGGTCTTTTGTTTGCATTTATCAATCGCCAACTATGGCGGTCGGTGGCAATGGAGTTTGGGTGGGAATTTTGGAGTTAATGTCATTAATGAACTTGGTTCCCGAGCACGGATTTCTCGGGAAGGCATGCAAAATGGAAAACTAGTTGGTTGTTTGGTTTTCCATACGCTCCGGTTTTCTCTCTGTTTGATCACTGGTTCTTTGAACCAGTCTACTTGGTGTTGCATGGAAACTATGAGAATAACTAGCTCTTTTCTCTGTCGAGGAAAGTTTATAAGGCATGAGGGTAACAAATTATTGTTGCTGAATCTAACGTGGAAGAAGAGGAGAAGGCTCGAGCTCATTCAGAGGTCTTCTTCAGATTTTTAAAGCAACATTACCAGGCATGATAGGCCCTGACTTTTAAAAATCTTGCTTTACTCTAAATGCTTTCATTAAAACAACTCTGTTCAGGTGATTTCAGTTCAGTTGGTTTGAAGCAATGTATTGGTTCTTCTTTTCCTGTGGAATTATGAATCTCGGGTTTTTCGAAGACCTTGTTGGAATGGTTACTGTATTATTCTTCTTTTTGGTTTCATTTCGAGTACAGACCGGCTGTGCTTTTATTGTTGATGTGGAACCCTGTTGAATCTTGCTAGAATACTTTAAGTTCCTTCTGGTTGGAATGCTTGCTGAGATTATTCTACTTGATTGTGACGATTGTCGAAGTCCTTACTGAGTTTGTGATTTTGGGTTAGAATCTGTTGAAAGTAGCAAGGATTAAATACGAAAATGACTCAGTGAGAGTCTTTGTAATGTTTCGTATGTCTCGACTTCTGTTGAAGTTTTGTAGAGGATACTTTTAGCATGTTATGGTTGGAACTCTTGAAATTGATAGTATGTTACGACTTCTGTAGAAGTTTAGTTGAGAATGCTATTTGGTTTTGACTCCTTTTGAATCCTTGAAACGTAACTTATGTTTTTAACTTCTGTAGTAGTTTCCTTGTGCATACTATTGGAATCCTTGAAATGGGTGGTATGTTATGACTTCTGCAGAAGCTTGTTGTGGATACTCATTGATTTTGAGTCTGTTGAAGTCCTTGAAATGTAACTGGTGTTTCTACTTCTGTGTAAGCTCAGTTGTGAATACGGTTGGTATTGACTCAGTGAGAGTCCTTGAAATGTATCTAGTATTTCAAACTTCTGTCTAAGCTTGGTTATGAATGTTGTTGTTTTGTTAAGAATACTAAATGTTATTGACTTCGATGGAGTCATTGAAAGGTAATTTATGTTTTAACTTCTGTAGAAGTTTTGTTGTGAGTACTTTTAGGATTCTTGAATTGTTGTCGTATGAATTCAACTTCAATCGAAACCTTGGTTATAAGTACTGGTTGGATTTGACACTGTTGGAGTCCATGATATGCTGCGTGTTGGCTCGTTTCTCGATTTGAGCCCTCGCTGAGCATGCATATCATTTTGACTCTTTCTTAATATTGTTGTGTTATGTTCAGTTCGATTCTGAGGAATTAAGGGATGGGGTTTCTTTATCAACTCGACTTTGTTGATACCCTGTTATATTTTGTAGTAGCTCGACTTCAGATGAAACTTTGAGGAAATTTATTGATATGGAATTCGGCTTGAAGACCTGGTTGTGATTATTCTTCTTGAAAACAGCTTCTAATTTACACCCTTGTTGTATAATCGTAGGGATTTGATTAGTTGAATGAAGCTGTGCATATTGTGTTTCGACTCTGCGTGAATGTCACTGTATTTGCATATGGAAACGTTATTTGTTTTAATGTTATCTTGTCTCAAGTTTGACTGAAACAAAGAGCTCTTAGCTGTACCATGTCAGGCGATGGCGTTGGGTATTTTCATGTTGATAAATGATAGGGAAAAGATTTGTTGAGTCTTTCATGGTTGGATTATTTTCTGTTGCTTGGCGCGAAAGCTCTTGAATCGCTTAGTAGCTATAGGTGACTTTTATATTTGGATTTAGATGGAACTGTAGTTCTTCTTGTAATCACGACTATTTAGTCGCATGCGTAAATGTATATGTATTAAACTAAAGGAATCGGTATAGTTCAGAATGTTATTGACTTAGGATTCTGATGGACTCTGTTTCTTTCTTCTAGACTGTAATTTATATGTTGATGTATAAATAAGTTGAATAGGAAAATTCTCTCTCTCTCCTTGACAGGAAAACTTGTGTGCTTTCTTCTTGCATCCTTTTGCGATCCCTACGGTAAGGGCATAACAAAAATAAACTGTGGTATTGTATGGAGAGACTGGTATAAAATGTGTGTTGCTGTATAAATGGGTATACTTGTCAATACCATTGAAATGTGTTATGATGATAAAAGAATTAAGACAGTGAGCTTGTTGAATGTTTTAACTGCCTTTGAGAAATTGTTAGAAACAATCTTGTAGGAGTTTTGTTGTCTTTAGAATGGTTGTATTCATATGTTCTTAGTCTCTAACATATAGGATGATTAGCCTGATTTAAGTTTGGTATGTGAAGAAATGATTTCATATAAACAGGTTGTTTAATGAGAACAATTGGTGGATTGCAATTGTTTTAAGAATTAGTGCTTATCATGCTCAGTTCACCGAACTGACCCGTGTTGACAATTTTTGCAGATGGTTGCCGTAAGTGGTAAAGACACGTAGATCTGATGTGATGTTCAGATTGTTTAATTTGGTTTTATGATGAAAATTCCAATTTGATTCTCTAAATGTACTACTTGAAGAAAGATGTTCTTTTGCTATTGAGTATTGTATCAAATATGCTGAATGCATAAAATGTATTTGATTAGCTTAGAAATGAATGAAATGAGGTATTTGTTACGTATGTGTTTGCATTCGTATCTTGATGGATTGAACTTCTTCGGTTCGAATGATTTTAAGAGCATTGTTATTATTGTATACCTTGGAGACATTTGGGATTCTCTAAGTAAGCTTTGCAAAGATTATGTGACTGAATACTTGTGTATGTTTAGTAGTTCTGTTATGTTCTATCTAAGCTAAATTGGAATTTAGATCACTGTCTTTCGAGAAGTTAAGGTTAAAATAAACCTCAACAGGAAGCTAAGCGGGCTGAATAAATTATTACTCCTTAGTCTTGATCTAAGTCAAGACAACGTTTAATTGGATTTTTAATCACTATATCTCAATACTAATAAGTAAGATATATTTCAGTTATGAGAACTGATATAAACCAAAAAGGGTATGGTTAGCAACCTTATGTGAAGATTAAGGGCTATTGTCCAGTTTCGTTGATTTAGATTTCTGTTTTTCAATGAACTCCTTGATGGGACCTCAAGTCTTAATAACTTCTCTTTGTGAAATGGGTTTTATTAAGAAAGGTAATTCTAAGGTGAGGAACCCAGGGGTTGGGAAAAGACTACCCTAAAAGGAGCGTCTTAAAGTTTAACTTTAACTCAACGTATGTAACACCTTATAAATAAGTAGATCTTTTCGAGGCGGATTTGAAGGTTGATGGCACAAGTCAACTGCAGGGTTGTACCTTCGAGAAGATTAGGATCTTCTCAAAGATACAACAATGCAGGTGACTTATGGTGACACCCTTTGCATTGATCGTTAAGATTTACACCTTAAACTCGAACAAGTTTTACTCTGGGACTGATTAGGAACGTGGTCATGTTATAAGGCTGCCTCAGGAGACTCGGGGTATCTTGACACACTGGGTTAACTAGGGTTGACCCAGTATGTCAGCGTATCCCTAGTCCTCGGGAGCATCCCTATAATGTTGTCATATTACTAATCCATTCCTGAGTGAATAACTTGGGGCAGGAGAGACTGACAGAAGTCAGTATAAGACATTCTACATAACATAGGAATGGGGTGAAGGACGTATTCTAGATTGACGAGTATGTCGTCAAGGGATACGAGACATAAGTAGTATGTTTCAAATCTTTGGCCAAAGTATCGCAAGCTGCTGATTGCGTTGTCCTATGTCACCTAGTCTAAGGGACGAGATGCCGATGAATAATGGTAACAATTATTTAGATAGGTTCCTTGGATAGAGCATTCTGAATCCCGGATTAGGGAAGAGAACCGCAAGAGTGATGTGTTAAAATAAAAATGCCAACTCTTTGATACTCATGAATAGATCGGTAGATTACCGAGTCATGGAATGAATAGATCGGAGGTACTCCGAGTCATTACAGCTGCATATGGTTATCTGTTATAAGAATGGTGGTTTTGATTTGTGAGTTCTAAATTATGTATTTAGAACTAGGAAGCATTTATAAAAAAAAAAAAAAATTACTTGTTCTAATGTTCTTAAATGGGGATGTTACAATGTGGGTCTCCAATCTAGTTTTGGTAAGAAAGAAGAATAGAAAAATTAGGCTCTGTGTGGATTTTAGAGACCTAAATAGAGCCTCCTTAAGGATCACTACCCTTTTCCCTCTATGGAACAAATATTATAGACGGTCGTAGGCTCAGAGATGTTTTCTCTACTGGATGGTTTTTCAAGCTATAATCAAATATGGCTCACAGAAAGGGATCAACATAAGACGATGTTCACAACCAAATGGGGAACTTTTTCTTATGCAAAAATGCCTTTTGGACTCACAAACATTGGGGATACCTTTCAAAGGGCCATGGATTCCACATTTGGATCACTAATAAACAAAGTGATCCTTATATATCTCGATGATCTCATGGTGTTCACCAAAACAACGAAGGAGCACTTCGACACCTTAGAGGTTGTATTCAAAAATGCCAAGAATTCAAAATCTCTCTGAACCCAAAGAAATGTGTCTTCGGAGTGCCCCAAGGAAAACTCCTGGGACATATTATGTCAAAGGAAGGAATATCCATTGATCCTAAGAGAATTAAGGCCATTCTGGAGCTACCCTTGATACTCAATAAAAAAGCGGTCAAATATTTCCTAGGAAGGATCAAATTTTTCACCAAGTTCATTTCGGACTTTGTTGGGAAAATCCACCTAATCACTCTCATGTTGAAAAAGGACCTCAGTTTCAAGTGGACCTCTAAAGTTAATCTATCCTTTGAGGTGATAAAAGAGGTTGTTACATCTGCCCCGGTGCTGCGCAATCCAAACTTCTCAAAATATTTCATTATGTATGTATACGGGGTAAGCATATTGTTGACCAAAATAAGCTCACACTTATTTTTGGGTCAACTAACACCATTTTCCCCTTTTTGTGCTCCAATGTGATTTTTATACATTCCAAGACAATAATTATTCCTAAAATCATCTTCATCAGATAGGAAATTTCTTCCCCTTTCCGAAAATATAAATAATTCCTTCTAACTCCTCATATTTTGCAAATGGCGGGCCGACGGGCCTAGGAAGGATATTTTGCCAAATGCGGGCTAGCGAGCCTAGGGAAGAATTTTCACCAATGGGAATATTGCCAACAATAGCGAGGCGGTGGGAGATATTTCTGGAATTTTGCACTTTTCACAAGAGGCAAAATTTCAATTACAAGCCCACGGGCCTAGGAAGGATTTTATTTGTTAAGTGGAAAATGTGGGCTAGCGAGCACGGGATGAAAAAAGAAAATGATAAGTTGCGGAGCCACGGGAGTTTTTTTCATTATTTGCAACTTTCATACAATTGTAGTTTGTAAGTGTTGGCCCATGAGCCCAAGGAGGTTTGTTCTCCAAATGGAAAATGAGAAGGTTGCGGGCTTGCGGGCCTGAGGGAGACTTTTGCACTTTTGTAATTTTTGTGCAAAAGCACAATTTCAATTTTGGGCAAAGTGAATTTTAGGCCTCGAGAGCCATGGGAGTTTTTATAATTTTGTGTTTTTTCACAAAAGGTGTAAAGTGAATTTCAGGCCCACAGATCCATTTTGCAAAACTTGTTTTTTCGCCATTTTTGTACGGATTCGATTCAAATATTCAAATGAGCGTAACTTTCGATCCAATGCTCAAAATTCAACAAATTTGGTACTTTTGGAAAGGTCTCAAAATCCTCTACACCATGGAAGCATAGAATGGTAGTAGTATGGGAACAATGAGCCTAGTGATGAAAAATAGTGGCGCGGTGGTATTAGCTCGGATGAGCACATTTGAAACTCAGAAATCCCAAAGGAAATGATGGAAGCTCACAAGGAGTGTGAATGACAAAATATTGAGCTTGGGAGAATGGCTCAAGTATGGTTGAGTCAAGCTAGGTGGAAAAGGATGGTTTGAACTTAGGGATTTATCTTGGTTTGGATTTATCAAGGCTCGCAGGGAAATGCTAAACAAAGCTCACCAAGTTCACTTAGCCAATGCATGTTTTAGCTTGGATCGAGTGCTCGAGGTGGGAGATAGAGCTTAGACAGTGAGCACTGAAGGTCATGGAGTCATCACGGGACCAAAATCTCAGCATTGAGAGTGTTACGAGGAGAGGCGTTCAAAAATAGGGTTCAATTTGATTGAAAACTCAACATGAAGGGCTCATCTCGCATAATCTCGGGAATGAGGTAGGATGAGTTTAGTCACGTTTTGAGTCTTACTTCGGATTTTTGTTTTTGGAATTTCAGAGTTTTTTGGGATCAAAAATGTCAAGGGAGTTGGAAAATTCCAAAGCACGAAACCCTATAACTCCAAAATTCAAAATTTTGGGTTATCGGGTTTTCGGAGTCAAAGGTCAGTGCAAAGATAGTTGGAGCTTGGAATTAGAAGAAAGGTGACATGTTGGGATGCTTTCAATTTCACCCGGAAAGTCATTAGGGATGAGAAACTAGTAGGAAAAAAACTTGGAGGAAGAAATTAATGATATGCTCGGGTTAGCCACCATGATGATAGTGCAATGGTGGTTAAACTCGGTGGCATGTAAATCGAGAGAGGTTGAATTCGGCATAAGCATGAGGAAGTAGCTATAAAGGAAGACAAAGCTGAGTTTGACATCAAAATCTATCCGTAGTGAAGATCTCGGCATCATGTAATGAGCTCGACATGGTTATGATGTTCAGATGTGTGCTTGGAGGTGAGCTCTATGTGATCTCAAAGGGGTAGAATGGATGCGTGGAGCTTAGAGGTCGATCGATGTGAAGAAGCTGATGGAGCTCCTCGAGAAAGAGCTTGTCAGTTGGATGGGACAAGGTAGGGATTTTGAATTGGTGAAAGGTCACCGAGGAGGGTGCTCGAGCCAAATAAATATGAGAGAACCTGATAGAAAAATCTCGTGTGAAATGAAGGCTAAGCCAACTCAGTTGGCCACGATGTCAAAATGAATTGGCTCAACTTTGGAGTGACTCAAATAGAGGATCAACTTAGAGCGAGTCATGGAAATGCCAAGCTACTCACATAGGAGCTCGAACCCAACTCGGTGAGTTGGCTTGGTGATCCAACCACCGAGTTGGTCTTTTTTGGCCTTCTCCTCATAATTTTCCCCTTCAGCACAAACCGGTTAACAAAGGGGCCCACCATATTTTTATTTAAATATTTTAAATAATAATATTTATTATTATTATTTAAATATTATTTTAATTAATTGAGAAGACTATGTCAACAAGCATTAATGATGCATGATGGAACCTTTTCAAGTGGTTCAACCAAATGTAATAAATAATACATCATGTGCCTTCCATTTAGGAAGGAAATTTATGACTCCTTCTCCCCTCTCTCTCAATTTCTTCTATAAATGTAAGTTGGAAGCTCATTCCAAGGGGTTCCAATAGGTCATACAAGTTGGAAAAGTTAGACACTTTCAAAGCTTCCCCTCTCTTCACAAGCTGAGATGTTGTGATTTGTAGGTTTTAAGCCTTTCATCTAAATATTGTAATCACAACATGTGCCTTTTCACTGATGTAATGATGCACTGTGCAAAGTGCTTGAAGTAATGAGAATTATGCTTTGTGATCAGTTCTATGTTGTTTTCATGATTTTTTTGCTTCTATTTGCCTCTCTCATGTTTTCAGGTGAACTGTGTAACCAGGGTTTCTCTTGCAAGTTTTAGAGGTCATTGTGCTTATTAAGGAGTGAAGTACTCACGTACATAAAGTGAGTTTGTAATGCATGTCCATTCTTCCTCATGATAATCTCTTTTCATTGGTAAGCCGGAATGTTGTCTAACAACACCCTTTTCTTGGTGCATCACCACTTATAATTTAGGTTTTATTTCTTACAAATATCTCTCCCTAATCCCATGAAATGTTAGCATAGGTCTAGTTAGCCATTTTTACCTTCATTAGGAGTAGTGTAGTGCTTAGTTTAGAAAGAGGAAGGCAGTCTTCTCTAGAGGTTTACCTCAAGCCCAAATCCCACAACTTGAGAGGTTATCCCATGTGTCCCAATCACACCGAATGTCATGTTCACTTTTAGGGCATTTGGGGGTGCAGTGATTTAGAGACAATAGTTTTGGAATGCTCGGTGGGACAATAGGTGAAATTTCTACATTTCACAGTTATCCTATTGTAATATCTTAGCCACATTTTTCAACAAGTATGTGTGTTATGTTCATTTCATTTCATTAAGTTGTTGTGCTCTTAGTGGAATTTCAGCCTTAGGAGGTATACCCAAGCACAACTGGTGACTCCATTGGTCTAAGTACCCTACTCTCTATGTTGCAGACTTTCATTTTACCCATTTTTCCATTTATTTTTCTTCCATATCTTTCCATTTTCTCTCATTCATGAAGTTGTGCAATCATGGCTTCATTTCCACAGTGGGACTCCCACTTGCGTGCGGTGGTTCTTTCCATCTTTAGGCTATTACAATCCACCTCCAAACCAATTTCATGATGAATATCAGTTTGAGCATGCATGTCCACATGAGAAAGATGTAGATCAATTTGGTCACCCACCAAACATGGGGGTTACTAAAGAATAATGGCATGCAGATTTTGGAATCTATTCCATACCTGAAGAAGACCACTTACAAAAGAAGGTTTGAGAGTTGGAGCATAACATGGTATAAATAAGGGTCAATGGAATAGAAAACACAGCCCAAATTGGCTTCATAATTCCATACCCATGGACTAGCCATATACCATGTGAGCTTAGCCCTCAACAAAAGCTTCAATTCATAATCAAGATGATGACTCAAGTTAGAGAATGGATCAAGAAAATGGACATTCATGAATGTAATGTTAGTCAATCTTGTCAATGGGAGACCCCTACATTACCACCTTACAACCCTCTTCCCGTGTTTCCATCCATGCAGTTTTAACTTGAACCACATAGTCCTAACCTTCCAGTTTCTATCCCTATGGTGGAATTCACTACTTCATCATCTATTCCTCCATTTCATCATGAATCTTCCATGCCTCATCCTCCTAAAGTTCCCTCTTTTCTACAAGGGCCATCAAGACAAGAAAATAAATCTCTTCCTCAAATAGTGAGGGAATCAGTTAAATCCCAACCCACCCCTCCTCTTATAGTCCCAAATCCATTTTGGGAGGAACATTATCAAGAAATGAGAAAAAGGGAGGAGTATATGGTTGAAGAGAATATAAAAGAGAGCATGCAAATAATCTAAATAAATGGGCTAAAAACTTAACATCAAGCAAACCTCATTCTTGAATGATAAACCTTATGCAGAAGTTGAGGCTCAAGAACAAGTGGAACAAACTAGTTTTGTGCCAGAAATAAATTCGAGTTGAATGAGGAGGAACAGAGTCTACTTTTTCATAATGTAGTATTCATATTGGATCAATTCCATCAAAGGAGTTTGAATCACCAAAGGTGGAAAAATCAGTAATAGAAGAGCATGTGCAAGTGAAGAAGAAAGAATTTCAAGTGTACAAGTTGATTCTAATGAGTGCAATGATCCTAATTGCCATGCATGTCAAGAACTTGCAACACTTCTGGAAGGTGGTAACATCTTTCCAAAGTCATCATTAGATGTTACAATCAGCCATAACAAGTTTCATGAGATGAAGAAGGATTCAAAGATTGAGAATGTTGATAAGACCATGCAGAGGATTTCTAATCCTTTTTCCTCTCTACCTTCTCAAAAATATGATTTTTTAGAGGAATTTGATCTTTCTAATTTCATGTTTGAAAATGAAGAATATCAAGGTGAAGGAGGTTCTAATTTGGAGGATACTCGATTAAAGAGAAACCTTTGATATAGTTAGAGGATGAAGAAGAATATTATCTATCAGATTTGGAAGAATGTTTTGATGGACAAGAGCCTATGGAACTTGACAATCTTGTTATTCCATCACTTCTTTTCCAACAGAAAGTGTCAAGTGTTGCGGAGGTACATGCTCAAGAACAACTCATTGCTCATAATTGTCCTTTGGAATCAGAATTGGAGGAATTGAATCTTCCATATCCCTCATCACACGTAAAGGAGGAACACACAGGAGAAGCTAGGACTGATCTAGGAAGCACTAAATGAAGATTATGACATGGAGAGGTTTCTGTTTTTAGTTACTGGAACCTGTTTTGGTAAACAATTTTGTGATGAAGGAAAGTATTCTTGAAGATTTTGTTTCCCCTACCAATCATCCAAAGCTGCAAATAGGAGGGTTTGAATTTCCAAGTTCCATGTCGAATGAGGGAGATGTCACTATAATACCATTCACATAGGTAGAAGGTCAGTTGTTTGTAGATGGTAAATAAGAGAAAAGTCATCTCATGGATTATCATTCTTTTCAAGGATGTCTTTAACAAGACTTCCTTGTTAAAATTGAAGTTCGACAAGCATGAATATTCAACGGGTTAGACCATGTCCTATCAAGTACCTGACTTCATTGAAGCTAGAAGAGAATCAGAACCAGTCACATTCACTTCAGAATGTGAGGATGAGTTTCAAAATCATGAGGATCAGTTACAATGCCTCTACAAGAAAAATGCAGAGAAACTAAAAGAGGAATTCTTTCTCTTTCTAGTTGATACCTTGGTGGACCAAGTGGAAAATTGGGCTTGTTTTAGTTTTTCACTCTTATTCTTAGCCATGTCCATTATCACATCATTTGCATGGCAATCCATTGTGAGGAAAGGGAGCTATTTTTCATAGGCGATTGAAATGTTTATTTAGCTCACCTATGCTTCCAGTTAGTGTAGGGTAGTAATAGTTTTTATTTCAGCAGAATAAGTGCATTGCACACCCTGCATGTTTTAATTGGGGCATGTATGGTTTTTAGTTTCGGTGTGCTTTTTTTTGTTGTCACTTGTGTTTTTTTCCACACTATGCAACATTGGAAGGTGTCAAGGAGAATGAGGGTTCAAATATTCCATAAGAGTTTCATGATCTTCTTTAGTCAAAATTATGCAGTGTTCCATAGATGCCAAGTCTTAATCAGATTCAGTATACTTCATGCTTAGCATTCTAGAGGGGTCCAAGATCGGAAGACATGGGAGAATTATTGTATGTATCAAAGAGGATAAAATTTGTTTTAGATTGAAAAATATTGACCCCATTCCCAATGGATGCTTCAAGGAAACTAATCATTTCACCTAGCAGGCAGGTGATCCCCATGAGTCGCCAAATTGTTGACCAAAATAAGCTCACACTTATTTTTGGGTCAACTAACACCATTTTCCCCCTTTTTTTTCTTCAATATGATTTTTCATACATTCCAAGTACTTAAGGATTCCTAAAATCATCTTCATCAAATAGGAAATTTCTTCCCCTTTCTGAAAATATAAAGAAGTCCTTCTAACTCCTCATATTTTGCAAATGGCGAGCCGGCAGAGGCCTAGGAAGGATAGTTTGCCTAGCTGATGAGCATGGGGAAGAATTTTCACCAATGGGAATATTACGAACCAATAATTGTTGGCATGTGGGCTCAGGAAGGATTTCTTTTTCTAAGTGGAAAATGTGGGTTAGCGAACCCGGGGATGACAAAAAGAAAATGATAAGTTCTGAAAAGCCGCGGGTGTTTTTGAATTTTTACTACTATCATAAAAGCATAGTTTGCAAGTGTGGGCTCATGATCCCGAGGAGGTTTTTTCACCAAATGGAAAATGAGAAGGTTGTGAGCTTGCAGGGCTCGAGGGAGACTTTTGCACTTTTGTAATTTTTGTGCAAAAAGCACAATTTCAATTTTGGGCAAAGTGAATTTGGGCTGAGGAGCCGCAGAGGGTATTTATAATTTTATGTTTTTTCACAAAAGGTGCAAATTGAATATTGGGCTCATGGATCCATTTTGCAAAACTTTTTTTTTCACCATTTTTACATGATTCGATTCAAATATTCAAATGAGCGTAACTTTCAATCTAGTGCTCGAAATTAAAAAAAATTGGTACCATTGGAAAGATCTTGACCTCCTAGTCATGGAAGCATAGGATGGTAGTAGCTTAAGAAAAACAAGCCGTGTGATGAAAAATGGTGGCGAGGTGGTATTAGCTCGGATATGCACATTTGAAATTCAGAAATCCCAAAGGAAATAATGGAAGCTCACAAGGAGCGTGAATGAAAAAATATTGATCCCGAGTGAATGGCTCGAGTATGGTTGAGTTGAGCTAGGTGGAAAAGGATGGTTCAAACTCAGGGATTTAGCTCGGTTTGGATTCATCAAGGCTCGCAGGGAAATGCTAAACCAAGCTCACCAAGTTCACTTAGTCGGTGCAGGTTTTAGCTCGGATCGAGTGCTCGAGGTGGGAGATAGAGCTCAAACAGTGAGCACTAGAGGTCGTGGAGTCATCATGGGACCATGATCTTGGCATTGAGAGTGGTGTGAGGTGAGGTGCTCACAAACAGGGTTCAAGTTGATTGACAACTCAACATGAAGGGCTCGTCTACAGAAGCTCGGGAATGAGGCATGCCAAGTTGAGTCACTCTTTGATTCTTGCTTCAAAGTTTTTGTTTCAGAATTTCGAGTTTTATGGGATTAAAAATTTTGAGGGATTTCAAAAATTACAAAGCCCAAAACCCCAAAACTCCAAAATTCAGAGTTTCAGGTTTTGGGAGTCGAAGGTTATGGAGACAGTTGGAGCTCAGAATTAGAAGTAGCGACATGTTGGGATGCTTTCCATTTAACCCAAAAAGTCATTAGGGATGAGGAACCAGTTGGTGAAAACTCGAAGGAAGAAATTAATGGTATGCTTGGGTCAACCACCATGATGATAGTGTAAAAGGTGGTTCAACTCAGTGACAGAAAATCAGAGAGAGGTCGAAGTCGAAGAAGTGTGAGGAAGTATCTCATGCGTACCCAAATTGTATGTACTGCACCACCAAAAAGATGTTACAAGCGCCCCAATGATGATTAAGATCTCTTCGCAAGGTGTTCGGAATCCAGAAAGTTTGTTAAACATGCGTTAACATCCCGCATGCCCCGCTTAGCCCCTGCGTGCTTTGTTTTCTCCTTTTTCCTCTTTTCTTGACCTTTGGCTCTTCAGTTACGAAACCGCCGCCCTGCCTGGGCGGCGGTCTCGTGACCGCCGCCCTGATCAGGGAGGCGGTCTTGTAACCGCCGCCTGCGCGGCGGCGGTCCTGTACGCATTTTCCAGAATGTTCCGACGTTCGCGTCATGCGTGAAAATTCACTTTTCACCAACTTTTCTTTGCCGACTTAAGCTTGTATTTATGTTTTTGCCGACTGAACAGTGATTTATCTTTGTTTAATAGTAGGAGAGTTCAATTTGAACTTGCCTTCTGGTGTTTGTAAATGCTATAAATACATAGCTTGTGCTGAGGCAAATGGCCACCATTTCCTTGTTAGAGTCTTCTCATTTTTCAGTGGTTTGGTCTGTTAGCTTGCTTAGGATTGATAGTATAGTTCATTACATGTTTAGATAGTATTGTTCAGCTGTTGGTAAGCCACATACCCATCTTGTGCGGCAGTGCTTTGTTGTTTCACCCATGGTCTGGTTTGTTTTGGTCTTGAGTTCTTTGGTCTGGAGTCTTCATTCTTGAGCTTCAGTCTTCATACTCAGTCCTAGATTTATTTTATGAATCATTTTATCTTTAGCATGGTTTAGAATTCTGAGTATTTAGTTATGCCTCACTGTACACCGACAACGATCCTGCTAGGAATTGCATGGGCCAAGCTCTGTTCTCTTGTGCCATCCCTCTCCTACTTGTACTTCGTTGTATTTCTCTGAAGCTGCTATTATTC
This sequence comes from Taxus wallichiana var. yunnanensis, assembly GCA_018340775.1. Lineage (NCBI taxonomy): Eukaryota > Viridiplantae > Streptophyta > Pinopsida > Cupressales > Taxaceae > Taxus > Taxus wallichiana. Next base: position 319,098,205 of record CM031238.1, read on the forward strand.
ATTGTTTGAGTACCTGCTGTTTATCATTTTGTTTTATCATTGCTGCAACAACCCTGCTAGGAATCGCATAGGCCAAGCCAGTTCACTTGCGCCATCCCTCTCCTACTTGTGCTTTGTGCCATTTTCACTTTAAAGTAATTGTCGTCCCAGTGCCTTCCCTTGCCGATGTTGCTATGCTCCTACTCTTTCTGGATTCACGTGAACATGCAAGAACGAAGAGATCACTCTGAGGGGACAAGCTACAACACAACTGGATTTGCCTCTGCTCAGTAAATGCCAGGTTTAAATTGTCAAAGTTATTATCAAATAGAGTAGTGAATCATTTTATTTCAGTTAAGCTCGCTTTCAATATTGCCAGGGAAGCTGTGGGGAATGATAGTTTCTGAGAAACTATGATTTGTTCCTCACTTCTGAGGTAGGATTGAAGGTTTTCAATTAAGTTAATTAGCTGTCTTTTATTTAGATTCACACATCTGCACAGGTGAATAACCACACCAGGTTATTTCACTTGTTTAGTTTTAGTATAAAGTAGTTTAATTGTTACTTGTAATTATAATGTTTCAATCGTATATTTTGTTTAGATTAGTTTCCCTTTCAATAGTAGTATAAATTGTTATTTTCAGTTTAAGTTAATTTGGAGACTTCATAACTAGATTAAACGCTTAAATTCTAGTTAGGAGGGTAAATCACTAGGGAATTTATGCTACCCGCTCATAGCCTCTAAATCTCCCCTTTTTCATTTTAGTTTAGCTACCAGGAGATCAAACTACCAGATCTTAGTCACTGATCCTCCCATGGTTAGCCATAAGAAAGTTGCTTGCCGATTCTCATCCTCGCTTGTAGCTTTTCTATCATAGAAAACTGACCATAATCTCGGCTGTGACTTCATCTAAGTCACCCGCATTTCAAACCACCGGCTGTCTCGGCACGACCTCGGGAGGTCGGGTACGGGGAAGAGTCACTTGTTGATTCCCACGCTCACCTGTCACTTTTCCGACGTACAAAATTGGTGAACCCGACGTGAATCAAGCAATTCTTTCACCTTCTCTTTGAGAAGTTTTATCTTCTCCAAATCACCTTCGCTCCTTCCCATTATTCTGCGGGTATTCATATACCCCCCGAATATGTCGGGATTCGATGCATATGGCAGACCCCTCTTGGGTCTTGAGGCATACTACGCCCAGAGAATAGGCAATCATCACCCTCACTCTCGGTGTGGGGCGACAACTATTCAACTAATCGATTGTCAACACAAACACCAAGGACTAGATATAACTCGTCCTTTTCAAAGCGAGGGGTTGGAGCGAGCAAATTGCTCAAACACAAACAAGCAGAGCCTTGAGCTCAAACAATATGACATTATTGGGAGAATCTGCTTCATCTCCTCGGTGTTACTTAGACCACATATTAGTAGACAATCGGATCCATACTCGTCTTGGATGATGGACAATCAATACCTTATCCTAGGAGTGAACAACGCTCTCGGGTATGTACCCACCTATAGGAGGTTTACAAGTACAACTGAGACCCATTTTCAAGAAAATACCTCTATGCCATATTCTTGGAAAACTTGGCAAGATAGCTTGGCGGGATAGTGATCGGTTCATGACGGGGATATCACATGCCTATCTGAACACCATGGATATACAACAAACGCCACTCGAGACACGATATCATGGCTTCACCAAACGAAGTCATTTTCAAATCTAATAGAAAAGGTTAGAGGATTAGAACTTGCCCAAGCAAGTCAAAATTCAAAAATCATACAAACGCAGGGAATTCCAATCCTCCACCATCCTAGCCAAGTGGATCTCCTCACAGGAGTAGGCACATTAGGTATGACTCCTCAATATTCACAACAAGTGCCAACTAGACCCACAATCGCTAGCACTGTTCCTCTTGGTCCAGTACAAAGCAATCCATTCCTGGATAGTACCCCTTCGTACTTAAACATGTACTCCAAATCACCACAAGGGGATATGTACTCATCCCCCGGCATGTTTACTCAAATGCAGGGATTGCCTTATGCCCCTGCCAACGCGTACGTTACGCCATATCAACAACCCATTCCGCCACCACCTCCTCAACAGGCACCATCAATGGTTGAGACATATGCGATAGGGACTTATTCAGAATATTTAAAGGAGCCCTTAGATTTCGCCATACGAAGCGTTATGCTTCCAAGGCCTCTTCCCGATTTGCCCAAATACAAAGGAGAAGGAGATCCGAATGCGCATATCAAAGCTTACGCTACAGCCATTCGAGAATTACTCCCATGGGATGGGGTTGTTCTTAAAATATTCCCAAAACGCCTGGAAGGCATTTCCCTCGATTGGTATTACAGAGAATACCCAAGGCTTCCATACATTCATTTAAACAACTCGTGTCGAGTTCATCAAAGCCTTCGACATGAACAAACTATTAAGGACGAGAATCGGGAGTTCTTGCACATCAAGCAAGAACATAACGAGTCTGTCGCCCATTTCATCCAAAGGTGGCGCACAGTCCTTTATTCCTCGGCAAGCACTCCAAACATGGATCAGATGGAGCTATGCGATTTATTCCTTCATTCTCTTAGCAAAGAAGTGAAGGAAGAAGTCCAGAAGTTCCCACTAAGGACTTATGACGAAGTACTTGAGAGCGCTCTGCGAATTGATCAAGCAGCAATAGATAGTGGCCGTAAGACGTATGGAGCAAATGGGAGGTTAATCACCTCCACTCAAAACACTACAACTACCATGAATGTCGATCAAGGACCCAATATCCTTAATGAAAACCATGGGGTTACAACAGATGGATTCACTGATCAAGTCAAAGGACTAAATGTTGTGAACACCCCGGCACCTGCTAACAATCAACGCAATAATAACTTCACTCCAGCGATCAATATGGTGGATTCTAATCATCCTCCACAACAACAAATCCAGCCACAAGGGCTTGCTCGGGGCCCAGATGGATATCAAAACCAAAGCCAAAGGCCACAACCTCGAAATTTCAACTATAACAACCAGCAGCCCAATCAGAACTTTGGGCCACAACAGGATTCAAACCGACGACCACGGAACTATAATCCCAATCTATATTGTGGTTTCCACAAAATCAGGGGTCATGATACTAAGACTTGCCATGACTACAATAAATTCATGCAACGCTTGCCAGAAGAACAAAAACAACTTTTCATAGATATGTTCTTGGCAGATCCTGTGTCACCAGCACCAAATACTTCCGCAGGGACAGTTTTCCCTCAAAATGCACCTCTCAAGATCTTGATAATCCTCTCCCAAATCATTCTAACAATAACGAGTTAGATCCAAATGGGAAAAACAAAGGTATCATAATAAGAAATAACAATCAAGACGCCTCAACTCCTGACAACTCTCAGATTGCTCCTAACCTAAGTTCAAATGGTAATACAAAAATCTTGGGATTAGTTGAGCTAGAGGTTGAGCATGAAATTAATACAACAACTCAGACAAAGGAGTGTGTTTCACAACCCCTACCCGATATTTTCTCCACACGAGATGAAGTTCCTACAAATGCTAAACCGGTAGGATCCTATGATTTAATATACGAGGTGGCAAAGACAAATAAAGATAAGTCAATTTCTGTGGAAACAGTCTCCACTAAAGCCACAGCAGGAATTATGAAACTCTTGGAGAATGACAAACCGATCTTTCTCCCATTCGAACCTCAAGGAATGGGTAGTCTTCTCGGTATAGCATCTCTTCCCTCCGATGACCTAAATCTAGATATAAACATGATAGAATTAACAAACGAAGAAGGGCAATTTAAAATTGAAACGATGCCTATCAAAACCATCTCTAGGCACTACCCTATTCTAAAGTCTAGCTTTCGACCCATGCGTGTCTAAAGCTAAGTTTTCCCTATCCATGGGGCAAGACCTCATCATTAACACAATGCTCACTATGAGAGAGAAGGTCGAGCAACATAGTCATGCTCACCCACATGTCATCTCTCAAAAACATGACAAAGAGGCACGCGAATGCCTCTTTCAGAAAAATGTTTTTAATAATGGGACATATACACCTCTGGGCAAGGGTTGTAAGTTCAAACCCGAGAAGGTAAGCCCTCATCAAGAAAATGAAAAATTTGAGGATAATGGTTCTCCGCTGTGTACTTCTAGGGGTGAAGAATTCGATATTCGTCAACTTTCTTCACCTTAGATATCATGAAATATAGTTCCACCTGCATTTTCATATGTACATGGTTGCAGTTACATTACATTAGTAATTTAGTTGGTTCATTTTGTTCACTCGTTTCATAAATATTGTAGTCCAGGAACTTACTCTTAAGTAATCTGTTACAAATTTCTGAAGATATTGGCAAAAATATTCAAATCACATCTCTTCAAGCATCATCAAGTATTTTCAAATCTTCTCATCAAGTTTGACAGACAAACATTGATGGAAACCATACCAAGACCTGCATACTTTGCTTTGCTCTTTCTTTCTACTAGGTAAAGTTGTCCTTGCCTACGGTCTGTTCTAGAAGCTTCTTGGTGTCACATCTATCCCTCTTAAAATCTCTTGGAACAAAAGGATATCCCAAAGTCATAGATCAAAAATGTCAAAATCAAATGCAATCAAAAGCACCAAGCAAACAAAATATTTTATTTTACACACTTCTTTGCCCCATCAACCTTCGGTGATAAGCCCACATCTCTTACTGGTGATGTGAGGTTGGGAAAGGAAAGAAGTGCCCTTACTCACCTATATCTTGCCTTTGGTGACAAACCCATGCTTCTTACTAGTGGCGTGAGGCAAGGTGTGGGGGGTCCAGTCACACAAACTAACAAATCTTGGTATGCTAAAAACACAAGTCAAATTCTGTTAAAAGAAGGCAAATATCCAAACATCTAAATTCCAAAGAGATCAAATCCTCAAAACCAGATTTTGTCAACCAGGTTGCCATTTATGAATCTAAGTCTAGATAAACTGAAAAGTAAGTGGCCTTCTAAGCTTGGTAGTAGTTCTGAGTAGGGTGGGTGTGTAGGTCAAAATTTGGTTCTTGTTCTTGTTTTGTCTGTCTCTCATCATTCCACTCAAATCAAACTCATACAACTTGTGCCCTTCCCAATTCTTGGTGTTGAGCCCTCGCATCTTACTAGTTGCGTGGATTTGGGATTGGGGCAAGTTCATCTCTTTATCGCTACACATTCATCACATTTTGCCAACATAAGAAGAAATCACAGACATTGCCCAAAGGGGCCAAAAGTTCAATATTACAACGTGTTTGTCATCACATATCAGCATTGCAAAAAAATAAAAATAAAAATAAAGTAAAAACATTTTGTTTAACATTTGTTATCACTTGTCATCCATTGCATACATTATGAAGAGCATGTGAAAGTTGGCGGCATTTCGACACACAGGCATGTCAGGTATAGTCTCTAACTCCCCATTTTGGGACCGCCATACTCGGACCCAACGTTTTATGCCTCTTCATGGCTAAAACGCTTCTCCGAGGGGGCAATATGTACGTACCCAAAATTGTATGTACTGCACCACCGAAAAGATGTTACAAACGCCCCAATGATGATTAAGATCTCTTCGCAAGGTGTTCGGAATCCAGAAAGTTTGTTAAACATGCGTTAACATCCCGCATGCCCCGCTTAGCCCCTGCGTGCTTTGTTTTTCTCCTTTTTCCTCTTTTCTTGACCTTTTGCTCTTCAGTTACGAAACCGCCGCCCTGCCCGGGAGGGGCGGCGTCTCATGTGACCGCCGCCACTGAATCGGGAGGCGGTCTTGTAACCGCCGCCCTGTGCAGGGCGGCGGTCCTGTACGCATTTTCCAGAATGTTCCGACGTTCGCGTCATGCGTGAAAATTCACTTTTACCAACTTTTCTTTGCCGACTTAAGCTTGTATTTATGTTTTTCCGACTGAACAGTGATTTATCTTTGTTTAATAGTGGGAGAGTTCAATTTGAACTTGCCTTCTGGTGTTTGTGAATGCTATAAATATGTAGCTTGTGCTGAGGCAAATGGCCACCATTTTTCCTTGTTAGAGTCTTCTCATTTTCAGTGGTTTGGTCTGTTAGCTTGCTTAGGATTGATAGTATAGTTCATTACATGTTTAGATAGTATTGTTCAGCTGTTGGTAAGCCACATACCCATCTTGTGCGAGGCGATCTTTGTTGTTTCACCCATGGTCTGGTTTGTTTTGGGCTGAGTTCTTTGGTCTGGAGTCTTCATTCTTGAGCTTCAGTCTTCATACTCAGTCCTAGATTTATTTTATGAATCATTTTATCTTTAGCATGGTTTAGAATTCTGAGTATTTAGTTATGCCTCATTGTACACCGACAACGATCCTGCTAGGAATTGCATGGGCCAAGCTCTGTTCTCTTGTGCCATCCCTCTCCTACTTGTACTTCGTTGTATTTCTTTGAAGCTGCTATTATTCATTGTTTGAGTACCTGTTGTTTATCATTTTGTTTTATCATTGCTGCAACAACCCTGCTAGGAATCGCATAGGCCAAGCCAGTTCACTTGCGCCATCCCTCTCCTACTTGTGCTTTGTGCCATTTTCACTTTAAAGTAATTGTCGTCCCAGTGCCTTCCCTTGCCGATGTTGCTATGCTCCTACTCTTTCTGGATTCACGTGAACATGCAAGAAGCGAAGAGATCACTCGAGGGACAAGCTACAACACAAGCTGGATTTGCCTCTGCTCGATAAATCCAGGTTTAAATCGTCAAAGTTATTATCAAATAGAGTAGTGAATCATTTTATTTCAGTTAAGCTCACTTTCAATATTGCCAGGGAAGCTGTGGGAATGATAGTTTATGAGAAACTATGATTTGTTCCTCACTTCTGAGGTAGGATTGAAGGTTTTCAATTAAGTTAATTAGTTGTCTTTTATTTAGATTCACACATCTGCACAGGTGAATAACCACACCAGGTTATCTCACTTGTTTAGTTTTAGTATAAAGTAGTTTAATTGTTGCTTGTAATTATAATGTTTCAATCGTATATTTTGTTTAGATTAGTTTCCCTTTCAATAGTAGTATAAATTGTTATTTTCAGTTTAAGTTAATTTGGAGACTTCATAACTAGATTAAACGCTTAAATTCTAGTTAGGAGGATAAATCACTAGGGAATTTATGCTACCCGCTCATAGCCTCTAAATCTCCCCTTTTTTTTTTAGCTACCACAGGAGATCAAACTACGGATCTTAGTCAGCCATAAGAAAGTCCTCCCATGGTTAGCCATAAGAAAGTTGCTTGCCGATTCTCATCCTCGCTCATAGAAAAGCTGACCATAATCTCGGCCGTGACTTCATCTCGCTTGGGAGGTCGGGTGCAGCTTCACGTGTTGATTCCCATCACTTTTCCGCGAAAATCTCGTGAGCTCGAACAAAGATATATAGGAAGACAAGGGTGAGTTCACATCAACATATATCTATAGTGAAGAGATTGTTTGGGAGCTCCCATCATGTAGTGAGCTCGACACGGTTATGATGCTCGATGTGTGCTCGGAGGTGAGCTCACGTGTGATCTTGAAGGGACAAAATAGACGTGGGGAGCTTGGAGGTGAGTCGATACGAAGAAGCTAATGGAGCTTGTCGGTTTGGAGCTCAAAAAGAGCTCATCGGTTGGATGCGACAGTTAGGGAGTTTGAATTGGTGAAAGGCCACTAAGGAGGGTGCCAGAGCCAAATAAATATGAGAGAACACGATAGACAAATCTCATGTGAAATGAGGGCTAAGCCAACTCGATTAGCCACGATATCGAATGAAGCAGCTCAACTTCAGAATTACTCAAACGGGGATCAACTTGAAGTGATTTGCGGAAATGCCAAGATACTCGGTCATAGGAGCTCAAACCCAACTCGGTTAGTTGGCTCGTGCAAGCAACCACCGAGTTGATCTTTTTGGCCTTCTCCTCATAATTGTCCCCTTCATCACAAACCGGTTAACAAAGGGGCCCACCTTATTTTTTATTTAAATATTTTAAATAATAATATTTACTATTATTATTTAAATATTATTTTAATTAATTGAGAAGCCTATGTCAACAGTGAGCATTAATGTTGCATAATGGAACCATTTCAAGCGGTTTAACCAAATGTAATAAATAATACATCATGTGCCTTCCATTTAGGAAGGAGATTTTTGAATCCTTCCCTCTCTCTCAATTTCTTCTATAAAATGTAAGTTGGAAGCTCATTCCAAGGAGTTCCAATAGGTCATACAAGTTGGACAAGCTAGACACTTTCAAAGCTTCCCTCTCTTCACAAGGTGAGATAATTTGATTTTTAGGTTTTCAAGCCTTTCTTCTAAAAATTTTAATGGCATCTTGTGCCTTTTCACCGATGTAATGATGCACTATGCAAAGTGGTTGAAGTAATAAGAATTATTCTTTTTGATCGAGTTGTATGTCCTTTTCATGATTTTGTTGCTTCTATTTGCCTCTCTCATGTTTTTAGGTGAACTATGCAACCAAGGTTTCTCTTGCAAGTTTTGGAGGTCATTGTGATTATTAAGGAAAGAAGTATTGTATGTAAAGTGAGTTTGTAATGTATGTTCATTCTTCCTAATGATCATCTCTTTTCATTGGTAAGTTGGAATGTTGTCTAGCAACACCCTTTTCTTGATGCATCACCACTTCCATTTTAGGTTTTATTTATTGCAAATTTCTCTCCCTAATCCCATGAAATTTTAGCATAGGTCTAGCTATCCATTTTTACCCACATTAGGAGTAGTGTAGTGCTTAGTTCAGATAATAGGAATTTGGACTTCTTTGGAGGTTCACCTCGGGCCCAAGTCCCATAGCTTGAGAGGTGATCCCATGTGTCCCAATCACACTGAATGTTGTGTTCACTTTCGTGCCATTCAGGGGGTCCAATGATTTGGAGACAACACATACCATAGGATCTGTACTAACACAGAAAGGAGATTCACAAGGAGAGGAACATATGATTGCCTTCTTTTCAAAGACCCTCCATGACTATGAAATAAGGTACAATTTTTTAGAAAGACAAGCTTATGTCATAATTAAATGCATGAAGAAACTCGACACCTTTTCATTCATAATAGTATCCAAGTCATGGTGGCTCACTCCGGTTTGAAGAATAAAAAGTCAACTTTGGATTACTAAGATCCTTAAGTATGACATTGAGGTAAAGCCAAAAAGCTTGTGAGGGTAGGGGTTTGTGTCAATATTTAACATAGGACTCCATGCCCCTAATTAAAGATGAACATGAGGAGATATTATATCTCCAGGAAAGTGATTCAGATAGTTGGGTCTCAGATAGGGTCCATTTTATGTAGACCGGAAGTATCCAAGCCATCTCCCCTTGAAAAAGAGGAGATATTATAGGCAACAAGGGGCCAATTTTACTATGATTAACAATTTCCTTTTAAGAGGAATTTTAATGGAATCCTACTAAGATGCCTAGACAATGAAGAAGTTGAAAGAGTCTTACAAGAATTACATCATGGGAGCTCGGGAGGCCACTTTTCCACCCAGACTATAGCCATGAAAATCTTACAAATAGGATACTTTTGGCCAATCTTGTTCACTAACAAATGCGAGCAGAGTAAACAGATGCATGGTTTTCCAAGTTTACACTAGTTTATGAAGAAACGTAGCCTTGCCTTTCAACCCCATCATAGTTAAGGAACCCTTCACACAATGGGGTTTGGACTTCATCAAAATGGTTAATCCAACTTTGAGCATCGGCCACAAATGGATCCTCATAGCAACCGATTACTTCACTCGATGGGTGGAGGCAATCCCCTTAAAGAGGCCACTGAGAATGTAATCCTAGGACTCCTACAGGATATAACTACATCCTTCTCCCCTCCCAAAACTATCATATTAGATAATTCTAAGGCCTTTGTAGGAGCCAAGGTATCTAACTTTGTGGTAAAGCATGGGATCTACCTAAAAACATCCTCCAATTATTACCCATAGGGAATGGTCTAGCGAGAATCTACCAATAAAAACTTAATTAGACTCATAAAGTGAATGGGGCATGAGCATAAGAGATTATGGCATGAACATATCAAAACAACCTTATGGGTTGATCAAATCACCCCAAAGTAGATCCTAAAAACTTCATCGTATGAGATAGTCTATGGGAAAAGTGTTGTAATACCGATTTCCCTAGAAATCCCTGCATTACAACTATTGAAACAGGTTGAGATAGAAGAGAATGGAGTGATGTAGGTGAGACTCACCGAGCTAGTAGAGCTCTAAGAGAAACGTGAGTCTTCTCATGAGGCCATGATTAGCCACCAACAGGTGGTCAAGACTTGGTTTGATCAGAAGAAATCGGAACCAAAATTCCAAGTCGGGACTATGGTTCTGAAATGGGATGCAAGGGTTCCAAGCTAGGAAATCATGGAAATTTCAACCCATTATGGATGGGACCCTTTAGAATCAATGCATGCAAGCAGCACAATGCATTTGAGCTTGAAACTATGGAAGGAGATCCCTTAACAATTCTAGTGAACAAAATTCACTTGAAACCTTTTCTGTAAGTCCCTTCATAAAAAGGTTGTATCATATGTATATTTTTATTTTATTTGTATATTTTGTCCCTTTTAATTAGTGTATGCGAGACACGTGTCCTTTGGACCCCCTTCCAACTTTTAAAATTTTTGAGGGAGTGTACCTTCTTGTTTCTCTCCAAAATTAATGATCCAACAACTTCCTTGACACTTGAGTGAAAATATTTCAAATTAATATAAAAGTGACCATATTTGCATGCAAGCCATTACTTTCTAAGGGAGGCTATTTAAGACATTGTGAGCATTCAACAAGATCATTTCAAACATCAGAGTCTTCTGAATCAATTGTCAAGAGTCAAAACTAAAGAAAATCCTAGCCTTCTCCAAATTCATAGAAAATGCCATGACAACCTCCAAGTCTACACCACCAGCAAAATCTTAAGCGGGATAACCCATTCCCCCCTATCCTCTATAAAAAAAATTAAGGTTCCCTGATTAAGAGTCTTAGTTCAGTGACCCTAATGTGATTTTTGACCCTGCTGACGATGTCTTTGACCTAGCCCTCAACAAGAAGCCCAAAGCTTTAAGAGAGCCATCCTTCACTAGGTTTCTCAACCTGGGAAATTTTGAATCTTTCATCTCTATAATATGGAGTATGATGCTCACCCAATACATGGTGCCTCTCGTGCACCAATTTTTGGAACTCATACGAGATGTGCATGGACTGCTTTCGATTCAAGAACACATACCATCTAGGGAAAAAACTTAATAGTGGTGATTACACCACAAGTTATCAGTGACATGTTAGATCGACTCATGACCCAATGGCCAATTTCTATGATATGGCCAAACTCCAAATTGTCTCAATGTAATACCATAATAAAGCTTCAATCCTTAATAGGAGATGAGATAGGAAAATTCGGTGGTTCGGGGACCGTGGGATTTCCCATTTCATTAAAATCACTTTTAGTAGATTCTCAGGATGCCTATTCCATGTTGGCATTCATCTTTGGGAAAGATTCAGATAAAGGTGTAGAGGATTGCTAGATGGAAACCTTATTTTAAGTGATGTCATCAAACAAAGAGCAGACCTACCACTTCGATTTCACTAAAGTCATTACGAAATCTATTTGGGAATAACTCGACCAATTCTTGGTGACATTAACTTTCAGATACTCATCCTATCTATTCCATCTCATTTTGTATCAGAACACCCAATATTTTAGTAATTTTATGACTTTAACTCTATGAGATGTGGATGTGGATCCTTATAAAATCATTCCAGTGTCTGCATGGACCCATATATTGTCTTTCTCATCAGACATATATGAATTCTTTAATTCTTTTTTGGAGCCCCTCTTGCTCAAGATTGATCCTGAAGGGATCAACAACAAGATGAATGACTCGGTGTAATCTATCCTAGTAGACCCCTATACCCCTATGATTACTTCTTCACCAGAGGACATTCCATGATTCACCTGCATGGTTTCGAGAAGAATCCTTTATGTTCCTAGGGTCCTCATGGGTTGGGTGGTGGGCCTCAAAATAGCCAAGTAGCTAGTACTCCTAGACATTGAGTTCCCTAGGGTCCTCATGGGTCGGGCGGTGGGCTAAAAGAAGAAGACACTTTTTGATCTCCCCTTGAGCAAGGGAGGAATCACTGTGCTTAAGAGAAAGGCAGATCATAGCCTTACAAAGAAGTTGGCTTCCTATGGGTTTGCCTTAATTCGAGACTCATGGAGGTATGACCCAGATGGGAAAATGCAACTCTAGTTCATAACAAGGTCTCAAAATCTTGCAAGAATGAGCTAAGGAAATTTTTGAAGCAAGGTGGAACCCCGGAGTAGATTCACCCAACATATTCATTGAGCTTAAATACATACCGGCCCCGGTGCTAGGAGGCACCGAGATCAAGTAAAAATATGAGCCCAATCTCACCATGACTAAGGGACTCGAAGGACCTAAAGAAGATAGATTGGAGTGTAGATAAAATTAAAACCTATTGGAAATATAGGAAGGGTATTGGCTAGACCACCCTAAATTTTGAGGCCATCTCTAGTGATGAGTAGTGGGAAGAGTTATGGGATGTGGATCATGCGTCTGATGCGGAGAGTGAGGATATGGTCACAATCACTTCAAAGTGGTCTACAAAATCGACCACAAAATCCTCCAGTCCCCAACAACAACAATTACCTATTCCACATTCACCATCCATTTCTTAGTAATATCTTCCAAATCCAGTCTCCCACGCCACAGCCTACAATCATCCCCTCGGGCAAGAAACCTACAGAGGAATCGACACTGAAGCCCACCATGCAAGAAGTTAAAATTAGGTGTGGCTCTTGTTTCTCCTCTACCTCTCCCTCCTCCCGGGGCTCCATTACAATCTCCCCTCCTCCATTTTCCCCTTCTGGAAGTATTCCCTTGTCTATGACTCCATCACAAACTCTCCCTCCACCCAATGCCCCCTATTTCCTCAACTTCCCTCCACCATCCCAACCTTCTCCCCTATGTGGTGACAGGCCCTTCTTCATCCCTAGTAACTTCAATGCCCCAACCACAAGTTACAATTCCTTATGGCCTACCACTGGGTTCCAATTCATGGGAGGAATGGTTCCTTCTTCCTCTAAATTTTTAAATTAAGACAATTCCGCTAAGGCTCCCCGAGAAAGCGAGATGGAAAAATAGAAGAAGAAGGAAATGGTGGCAAGAGCAACGAAGTAAATGTGGTCATTATATGACCATTAGTAGAGCTCCTTAACAATCATCTGAATCATCCCTCAAGCATCCAAACCCACTAAACAAATGCAGCCATATAATATTTCTATCGGTGTTTTTTTGGTCAACATTTATGAGTTTTGGCCTTAGGATAAGGTCAAATTAATGAATGAAACAGAAGCAATATTCACTACGGACTACACCCGAAGCTTGGTAATTAGCTGAAAAGGTGCAATCTAGCCTTCGAAGGGTAGAGGCCACTGTGGCTAACCATGAGGATGAGATAAAGGCCAAAGGAAGAGAAATTGACTAGCTTTGCAAGGAGTTGAAGGAATCCCCATCACAAGAGGCCCTTGCGGCTTCTCAAGTGGAGGCTAAGACTTTAGCATCTAAACTCACCACATCTAAGGCCTCGGCCAATTCACTAGTGCAGGAAAAGGGATCCCTCCAACAATAGACAAATTCAAGAAAGGCGAAGGTGGCAAAAATCCAATCCAAGTTGCGTGTTATCGATGTGGAAAAGGGCAACCTCCAAATAAATCTTAAATCATCTAAGAACGTAGTAAAAGACTTGACCCACAAATTGGGGAAACAATACTAGAAGGGGGAATTGTAACATTAGTACATGAGCTATATGCTTTATGTTATGACAGAATTTCCACTACATCAATGGATTTAGCCCCGAAACTTGGATTTATATCCAATGCTTAGGGATTTTTCTCTAATGTGGAAACCGCATCCTCCACCATCACAAACACGGTGTACAAGCCGAGGTCCCTAAATCAAAAATTTTGATTCAGAAACTTTATGATGCTTTAGACTCTAGCCTATAAGGGGTAGGATTTACTAACATGTGGTTGATCACCGTGAAAATCAATGAGATTCTTAACTGCAACAAGGCCTCTATTAAATTCTAGAATCCCTTTGCATAGCTCCACCAGGGAATCAAAGAAAGGAAGTAGAAAATTCATGAATTAGTTCAATTAGGCTTCCCTTCCCCCTTCCCCGATGATTCTACAGTCCTCTCAAAGGACCATATTCAATAGCTCCCGATTTCCAAACATCAAGAAAAGACTATCTTTCAGTTTTTAAATGAGAGCTATAGTGTTGCCGAGGTGGAAGCCATTCTAAACCCCATTGTGTAGTTGGAGTTACGCTTACTCGTAGTAGTGTAAAACCTCCAAAACTTCTCACATAAGGAGATAATTGATTTGGATCGATCTTTTTAGGCCTTGCAAAGAAGTACTTACCCAAAAATTTGGAATGGCTCGGGTATCAAGCTGGGTTTCAGAAGCTTTGAGTGGCATTTTGTGAGGCCACATTTTTATTTTTTGAGGCTGATGAGATTTTCATATTCTTCTATGGTTGGCATGGAGTCCCTTGCTAAGTCGCCATAACTGTAGAGTTATTTTTATATAAAAACTATTTCATTGATCACCATCTTTTGTTACCCCATCCCTTATTTCTTTTTCTACTCAATACTAAAATCAATTAAGTAATAATTTGAATGCGGAAGGTGTCCACTTGTTTGGTTGGCACAATTGAAGCATGGGGAAAAGAGGAAAGGCTCTCAAACTTGCATCGCACACTCCATGTGTCCCAAGCTCAATAAAAGTTACCCCGATGGGTTGAAAACTAAAAATCATAGAAAATATGCAACATGGCCTCCATGTGTCACCTAAACACACTTTCAAGTAAAGAAAAAGAGGATAGACTCTCAAAATTGTGTCGCGCTGTCCATGTGTCCCAGGCCTGATAAAGGTTACCCTAGCAGGTTGAAAAGTCAAAAGCATAGAAAAGATGCGACAAGGCCTCCATGTGTCACTGAGTGGACTTTCAAGTAAATAAAAAGAGGAAGGCCCCCCAAACTAGTGCGTTCCCACCACGTGTCTTTTAGGCACAATTTAGAGGATCAAGTTCTGAAAAGGATCTCAAACAAGCACCCACTCTCCACGTGGCGGAAAATAATCATCACCAAATCAAGGATCACCAGTTGGGTGAATTAAAGGAAAACACAAATATCTCAATAGGTAGTTGAGATATTGACCCAAAAAGAGAAGATCATGTAAGAAAATTGAATACTTTGCTAGTAAAATTTTTGATTCCAAACATTGAAGCAAGAGCCACAAACATGTATAAAAATATGTCCGATCCAGAAAGAAGGAGAGGAGTTTTTAGAAAAATAGACAAAATTTGTAAAAGAGATACAAGATCCAATTTTTGTAATAGCTAGCCTCAGCAAGACTCTGTTATAGAAGGAAGTTGTAATTTGTGCCATTTCAGCCTTATGTATCATTTTCTCCATAAATAGAGTTCTTGTTATGTGCACTTTGGCTTTCAAAGTTTTGAGTCTTTCTTTTCTACTAAGTAGTTCTAGATGAATTAAGAATTCTATCATGTTATACGCCCTTGGGTTTTCACTTATCTATTATCTACGCATTATCGTGTGTTTCATCTCCTCGGACTCTGATAAATCTAAGGTACTTATAAAATAGGTGGATCATGCTATAATGCTCTTCAAACTATTCTAGATAGTCTATTGGTGCAAATCAGCAAAGCACCCTCCGGACGTTATCTATCAGATTTCTAGTTTGACATTTTAACATCCAGTGTGATTGCACAACATTGGATATTTTCACACAAGTGTGGGAATCGTAGGGATTGGAAAAGATCCTCCAAATTAGAGGTTGGTTTCTCAAATCCTTTGTTCAAGTGTGCATAACATTCTGCAGAGGGTTTACCTATATTTTAATCAAAATTTTCCAAGGGGATAGGGTTGAGAAGATACAAAGAATAAACCTAGTCTAATTAAGGTGATGCACCAAAGGAGTAGTAGACACCTGCTACTGCAAAAAACATACACAATCCACAAGAAAATATAGCACAAAACATGCACAAATTGCCAAAATGTAATGAGAGATCAGGAGACAATGATAAACACATGAAAGGATTGAGAAAATTTTAATCACAGAGCACACATTATCATTCCAGGTCCAATACAGTGCATTACAATGGCCAAGAGGAAAAAGAGATGTTGTATTTGCATGAAAAGGTAAAAATTTCCACAAATCTTCCAAAGGAGGAAGAAAAGGGAAGTTGCAGAGCCAGAAAAATGTCTAACTGTTTCAAAAATGAGCCCATTCTAGCTTTTACAATGCCCATTCGAACTCAAGAGAGAGAAACGTGGGAAAACATGAAAGATGCTTCAACCACCAACCAAATGGTATTAAAACAGCATGGGAACCCTCAAAAGTCCATTCCCTGACGTTTTTAACCATGTTGGGAGAGAATGCGTGCCATACTTCATTAAAAATGGTGGTTGAAATGTCAGTTTTGTTGATTTCCACGTGCCAGAGGTGTTTTCCAATTTTCTCCCTCCAAACTCCACCAAAACACAAAATTGATCCCATAATCATGTAGATAATTTCACCAGCTTTCCATTGATATAAAGAACACAAGAAACCAAGCTCTGGATCGAAATTTATGCCCCTCTGAAAATTTAGGGAAAAACAGGGCCAAAATGGGTTGGCGGGACGAAAATTTGAAATTTTCCCACTTTTTGGATTTTGGGAAAATTTCCCCAAAAATCTCCACACCCCACGCTCTGGTGCCACATGGCATGATTTGATTGGTTACGGGCCCTTCCTGCTTCATTTTCCATCGTTTTGGCCTTTGGAAAATTTTCCAAAAATTCTCCACCGGCTGGATGACCCAAGGACACGTGTCATGTTGTGATTTGCCACGGGCATTTTCTCTCAAATTTTCTATCACTGTTGACCATCTTCCCTAGTTCGGACACGTGGCTTAACCCTATTGGATGTGGGCCTTTCATGTTCATTTTTCCTGTGGGCTTGCCTTGTGTTTTTGCTGCCACGTGGACACGTGGCATAATCCTATTGGCTCAGGCTTTGGGGGTGGGCTTTTCCTTCAATATTTTCCTTTGATTTTGCCTTGGGAAAAATTCCCAACTTTCTCCTCGCACTCTATAAGCATGAGGACACATGGTAGGTCTTCATTGGTCGGTGGGCCTGAAGGGCCGAAGAATTTGTTTGTGCGAACTTTTGGGAAATTTTCCCAACTTCTTTCCCTCAACCCCCGATGCCCTCATGGGACACGTGGCCTCCTCCCATTGGTTCGGGTTTTGGGGTAGGCCTTTCCTTTAATATTTTCCTAACTTGGGCAAAAGGGAAAATTCCTCTCGCACCTCCGACCCCTTACACCCGGTGACACGTGGTGCCATGCTATTGGATGCAGGCCTTGGGGCAAAAATTTACTTATGCCAACCCTTGGGAAATTTTCCCAACTTCTCCCCGCTTGGACATGTGGCCGCATCTTATTCACCGGCGGGCCCTCGGGCCAAAATTTCCTCTTTGAACCCTACCAAACACTTGGTAAAAATTTCAAGTTTACCTCCGCCTCCGCCCTTCCGAGGACACGTGGCCTCCTTCCATTGGCTCAGGTTTTCCATGGGAAAATTTCCCATTGCATGCCAACACTTGGTAAAAATCCAAAAAAATTCTCCCTCCTCCTGATTGCTCCAATGGTGACATGGCACCCTCCTATTGGCCGGCGGGCCTGTCTAGGGAAAATTTCCCACAAAAACTCCGCGAGCCATAACTTCAAAAATACATGGAGTTAGGAAGAAAAATTTACCTTTCTGGAAAGCTGAGAAAGATCTCTATCCAATGGTGCCAATTCCTGAGGTCTTGAGTGCTTGAAAAATAAATAAAAAATATGACTGAGGCACAAGAGAGGAAAGAATAAAGGGAGTTAGCCCAAAATGAGCAAGGGGCTCATTTTGGATAATAATTTTGGCAGCTCAGAGGGGTCATCTCGCCTCTTATGAAGTTACTGGTTGCACTGAAGCAATCCATTGGGCATGGATTCATCAAATTATCTACTTGGCACCTCAACTTATTAGAACAATGCAAGGAGGAAGAGGAGGGCAAACACCACCTAACCGGAGCAAGGCCTACAAAATACACTCCTAGAACAATGCAAGCCTGTGCCAAAGCACTTAGGGAAAGCAAATCTAAACTACAACAAAACAATGTGCATAATCACTTGGAGGAATGAAAACCTAAACTAATATGTACAAGGTGGAGAATTTCCTTTAGTAGCAATGCTTCAGATGGATTCCATTGACTGGAATCTGTAATTCTTCACCATCCAATGTGGACAATTGGAAGGCATTGCTGTCCTTACACTTTGTGACCATGTAGGGGCCACTCCAAATGGCATCAAATTTTGAATGCTTCCCCAATTTTTCTCTGTCTGCATCCCATTTTAACACTAGATCCCCAACTTGGAAAGATCTATCCTTGGCCTTTCTATCAAAGGTCTTCTTGATCAAAGCTTGATCCTTCTCCATTGCTTGGGATGCCTAATTTCTAATTTCTTGGAGTTCCATCAATTCTGCATACCTAACCTCCATGGGTCCAAACTCCAATAACTCCAACTACTTCATGAGTTCCAATGTTGGCAACTCAAGTGACATGGGAAAAATTGCCTCTCTTCCATAAACAAGCTTGAATGGAGAATTACCTGTAGATCTCTTGGGGGTTATCCTATCAGCCCACAAGGTTGATTTCAATTTAGTATGCCAAGACCTCTAATTTTCATCAAGAGTCCTCTTGATGATCCTTAAAGAGTTCTTGTTTGTAGATTCAACGTAGCCATTACCCTCGAGGATAATAATTTGATGAAGTGATTAGGTAGATAACATTCTTGACAGCCCATTCAGTTACCTTAGACCCAATGAATGCCAATGCATTATCTAATATTATTGTAGCAGTATGCCAAATCTAGTTGTTATTCCTTCATAGAAGTCTAGGATGCTAGATTCATTTGCTTCCTCGAGTGCTCCACTGCTCACCCACTTGGTGAAGTAATATGTTGTTGTTAGAATCCACTTATGTCCTTGGCTTGAATTTGGGTTAATGACTCAATGAATTCCAAACCCCATTATATGAATGGCTGGTTAACTGAAATTGGATGCAATGGAATGGTGGCTAGTCTCTCCTTACCTATGAAGAATGCACAATTCTTGCACCTCTTGATCCATATGTAATCCTTTGAAAATCTTGGGCCAATAATAGCCATCCCTCATGATCTTTAGATCTATCACTCTTAGTGTAAAATGACCACCAGCTATTCCACCATGGAACTCTTCCAACACTCTGTGAATCTGATTTGTACCAATGCATCTCAGCAGCACTCCATTCACATCCCTTTTGAATAAAACACCATCAACAAGGGCATATGGAACAACCTACAATTTGAAGTGTCTCCTTTTGGTTTTTTCATCTCTGGAGGGCATAGGCCTATGTGTCGAAAGTTCATCATGTCTCGGGTCCAGCAAGGAGTGAGGAAACTATCATTTGCTTCTTGAGTGCTTCCTTGTTCATGGTTTTATTGCAACGCCAAAACAACCTCTTTCTCATTGCATCCTTCCATTTTCTTTCTCAAGACCAGCTGCTCACACAATCCTTTTCCTCTAACCAACTCTATGACTTTGATCTCAATTTCATATTCCATGACATGAGTAATCCATCCTGCTCTCTTTTCATTCGTGTCTTTGTTGAGGAGGAAGTCTTTAACTCCCACGTGAGAAACCAATAGTTGAACCTTGTTGTTTGAAACCAAATGTTTAAATTTATTTAAGCTCCTAATCACTGCAAGGACATACTTCTCAATGAAGGAATATCTCACCTCATAGTCCTCCAAGATTTGGCTGAAGAATGCAATTGGCTGTCCATAATTGTCTTTATTCTGCTAAACCAAAATTGCAGAAATAGTATCATCACCTCCAAATGCATAGAGGATGAAATCCTTGGAGAAATATGGGTTAATGAGAGTTGGAGCTTGTGAGATGGCCTCTTTGATTGCTTCAAAACTTGCCTTGCCTTCTGCTGTCCATTTGAAAGCTATGATTTTCTTTAACATCTTGGTGATAGGCTTGACTAGGGCTGCAAAATTTGGGACAAACCTCCGAACAAAATTTATCCTTCCCAAGAAACTTTGGAGGGCTTTCTTGTGGCTTGGAAATGGTAGTGCTCTTATGGCTTCAACTCTTTCTAGATCAATTGCTAATCCTTCTTTGGAGACAATGTGGCCAAGGATCTTTCCTTCATGAGCTAGAAAAATACACTTTTTAGGATTCAAGGATACCCCAAATCTTCTGCACCTTTGGAACACTTGTCTCAAATGAAAGAGATGGTCTGCTGCATTTTTTGAAAAAATAGTGATATCATCTAGATATATCAGCACCATTTTGTTAATCAAATCCTTGAATGCCATGTCCATTGCCCTTTGGAATGTAGCTCCAATGTTGGACAACCCAAATGGCATTTTTCTATATGCATAAGTCCCCCATTTGGTTGTGAAGGCTGTCTTGAACTGATCCTCTTCCTTCACCATAATCTGATTGTACCCTGAATAGCCATCAAGCAATGAAAACCTTTCGCTATCAACAACTTGTAAAATCTGCTCCATAGAAGGAAGTGGGTAATGATCCTTGAGAGATGCTCTATTCAAATCTCTGAAGTCAACACACAATCTGATTTCTCCACTCTTCTTTCTAATTGGAACCAAGTTGGCTACCCAACTAGAATGCTTGATAGGGAATATGATACTTGACTCTATCAACTTATTCAATTCTTTTCTCATGAGAGGCTCCATGTGTGGATTGACTGGCCTTTGTTTTTTCTTGATGGGTTTAGCACTTGGGTCCAATTCAATAGTGTTTTGAGCTAACTTGGGATTGAAGCCTTTCAAATCTTCATAGCTCCAAGCAAACACATCAAGGAATTCTTGACAAAGCTGTATGAACTCATACCTTTCTTGCTCAGTTGTCACTTTACCAATTTGGAGTGACTTGCCTTCTTCCACTAAGATGGGCACTAAATCTTCTCCCTTCACCTGGATGTTTTCTTTCTCTTTCCTAAACTGATCATTAGGATTGAAAATGGACTCCAAAGTGACAAGTCCCTTTAGTAGTTGGTTATTTCTCAGCTGTATCACTTGATCACCATACTATTGTTATAAATTTTCCTGATTTTTAGCTGAGAACTCAGCCTCTTCTTGTAAGAAATGGATGATTTGTTGATCATTTTTAAACACTTACCAACTTACATTGTTGTCTGGCATTGAAGGCCTTACAATCACATGAATGTTTAGCTATGCTTTGTCTTTCTTGATGCTTTCAACAACATCAAAGGCTTCTCCAATTGCTGTAAGCTTGTCAAAGCTTGGTTCTCTTTTCTAGGGATGGACTTAATGCTAAAACCCTCAAAATCTTCAATGAGGTCCCACACCCTATTTTTGTAGCACTTGAGTAGATCATTCTTGGTAGCATGCTGCCCTCTAACTTGGTTGACAATCAGCTCACTATCACCAAAGACTTGCAAGTTCTTTATTCCTCTTTTGATTGACCAATGCAATCCTTGTATCAAAGCTTCATACTCAGCAGTGTTATTAGAACATGTAAATTGAAATCTAAAAGTTGAATAGTACTTAACTCTTTGAGGTGAAACAATCGTAGCCCCCTCTTGCACCTTTTCTACTTCTTGATCCATCAAATAACAACTACCATACCTCATTTTCATCCTTGTGGTCTAGCTTGGTGATGCTAGGAATAGGCTGATTTTCTTCATGCATGTAATAGACTCCTAGCTCAGATTCTTCTATTTCTTGATAAGGATCAAAAGCATGCACCTTGCTTGCCCATTCATCAAGAGTCAAATCTGGGATGCTCCTAACCTTGGTGTCAACTTCATCAGTGCTTGGATAATCTTCTTGATCAAACGCTAAATAGTTGGTATTGATTTGGCTTGGAGTGTGAGGCTCAATGTGAAAGTTTGCAATAGGCTCAGATCTGATTGTGGCCTTGGTTCCATATCTTGTTCTGAACAACATGTGTGACCAATCAATAGATAAGTAACCTCCAATCTTAGCTATGAAATCCCTTGACAAACATAGGGAAAAGAGTGGTGGAAGATCTATCACTGAGACATCTTGCAAAACAACAACGTTGGGGCATGCATGCAAAGTAAGGCTCAAGTTTTTAATCACTCCCACTATTGTCACTACTGTCCCATCCAATTGCACTACCCCTTTAGATATGACTTCATATTGGAGCCCCAACTGATCAGCTATTTGCTTGGGCATTACTGAACTACTTGCCCTAGAATCAATCATGCAATTGTGTACTAATTGGTTTCCAATGATCAATGAAACATAGAATGGAGGGGGCTTCAACATTTTACCTTGCTGTCCTCCATGATTCCCTTTAGGCTGGGCAACATTTGTGAGTACCTTCTCTTGCATTTGGACTTGTTGATTTGAAGTTGACCAATCCTTCATGGCAGCTTGTAGCAAATCTCTTTGGCCTGGGATGGATAGTGATTCCCACATTGATATGTTTACATTTGTCTTCTTCATCTGATCAATGATGTTGAATGGAGATGAAGCATCTCTCTATTGTCCTTTGGCCTGCACATTCATTCCTTGCACATGGGTAGCAACAACTGGCATCTGAGTTGGTCTAGGAGCTGGTTTGGGTGGTCCTTGCATGTTTGAAACTACATTTTGTTTGCCAACAGTTTGTGGAGTGGTGGAAGGTTGTGGATTACTTGGAGCCAATGGCTTTCCTTCACCCAAATTTCTCCTTTTTGACCTTGTGTTGGCTGCAACACTTTGAGATATTGTTTGATTTATGGCACAAAAGTCCTCTGCTTGCCAGTTTACAAGTGTGGTATCATTTGGAACTGATTGTTGCTGGGATGTTTCTTGTTGTTGGTTATTTCCTTGACTCCCCTCACCCTCCACACTAGTTTTGTTACCATTAAGGCTTGATTCAGAGCACCATTGAAGCACATAGACTAGTTGTGAGGTTCATTGTATGGGAAACACCAATCATACTCTTGAGCTATGTTGTTTTGTACTGGCACTATTGCTTTAGAGTAGATGCAACATTGGGATTATAGGGCTGAAATGGTCTGTTGGTGGGAGGCCTTGCTTGGTTTTGATTTGCAGATGGATTGGGTGGTCTTTGAGGCTAGTATGGCTACCTGTTAGGTTGAACTTGAGGCTGATAAGAAGGTCTAAAACCTTGGGCTTGTTTCCTCCTAAGTGTAACGAGCTCATTACCTAAATTTTGCAATTGCTTCATGACTTCTTGAAGTTCATTTGGGGCACTAGAAGATGAAGTATAAGCTTCACTTGAATTCTGATTTCTAGGAGTGGGAATAAGAGCTAAAATAGGAGCTTGCCTAGTGCTTGGACTCTCTAAATTTGGATATAATGGAATTGGAGGCCTAGGAGCTAGCTTACCAACTTGAATCAGACAATTTTCAGCTCTAATGGCAATGCTATAAGCAACAGGATAGTTGTGCCTCCCATGGATTGAATTAACATAGAAATATCAGAATTTAAAGCTTTAAGGTAATATAGAAAAGCACCTTCTATTATTGGCCTTACTACCATTGGAATTCTCTCCCAAGTCCTTTGAAATTTGAAGTTAAAATCAGTTAGTTGCTCATTGGGAGCTCTCTTGATAGTTGTCAATTGTTCCAAAAGAGACAAGCTATCCCCCTTTTCTCCAAACTACTCATGGAGGGCTATACATAATCGGTTCCAATTTTGGATAGATCTCAAGTAAGGCTCTGAACCACAGTAAAGCTTTCTCTTTGAATGAAGATGCCAGCGGTTTTGACAAAGAATTGCATGTCATCAATCTCATGGATTGCACAAATATTAGCAATATCCTTGACATGATCACCAGGAGTGGTCTGATTCTCTCTAGTAAAGTATGGAATGTTCTTCAATGCTACAACTGGGATTGGATTTTGTGCATTGAGATCAAGCGGGTTGTTGTCAGTGAAATTGACATATGGGTTATGTTGTGCCATTCTGATTGGCCTTAGAACCCTTGTTGATTGGATGAAAGGTCTACCAAGTGGAGGAGTTGATAGAGTTCTATTTGGTGGAGATGGAGACCTTTGAATTCTCCTCCCTCTTTGTCTTCTTCTTAGAGATAATTGTAGATACTCAAACAACACTTCTTCTTCTCCAACTCTTGACCTTGTGGAGATTCTTCTCATGAGTTTTTCAGGTCTGGACTACTAAAACCAGTTGATTCTTCTTCCTTGGAGTCGCCAGATGTGTAATTCAGGGCTCTTTTCAGAAAGAAACTTGCAACAAATGCACATAAATTTTGTTGTAATGAAGATGAAGACCTCTAAGGTCCCACCAGGCATGCCAAAACTATTAGTGCAAATCAACAGCACCCTCTGGATGTTCTATCAAATTTCTAGTTTGACATTTTAACATCCAGTGTGATTGCACAACATTGGATCTTTTCACACAAGTGTGGGAATTGCAGGACTGGAAAAGATCCTCCAGATTAGAGGTTGGTTCCTCAACTCCTCTGTTCAAGTGTGCATAACATTCTATAGAGGGTTTACCTATATTTTAATCAAACTTTGCCAAGGGGACAGGGTTGAGAAGATACAAAGAATAAACCTAGTCTAATTAAGGTGATGCACCAAAGGAGTAGTAGACACTGTTACTACAAAACATACACAATCCACAAGAAAATACAGCAAAAAACATGCACAAATTTCCAAAATGTAATGAGAGATTAGGAGACAATGATAAACACATGAAAGGATTGAGAAAATTTTAATCACAGAGCATACATTATCATTCCAGGTCCAATACAGTGCATTACAATGGCCAAGAGGCAAAAGAGATGTTGTATTTACATGAAAAGGTAAAAATTTCCACAAATCTACCAAAGGAGGAAGAAAAGGGAAGTTGCAGAGCCGAAAAATGTCTAACTTTTTCAAAAATGAGCCCATTCTGGCTTTTACAATGCCCATTCGAACTCAGGAGAGAGAAACGTGGGAAAACATGAAAGATGCTTCAACCACCAACCAAATGGTATTAAAATAGCATGGGCACCCTCAAAAGTCCATTCCCTGACGTTTTTAACCATGCTGGAAGAGAATGTGTGCCATACTTCATTAAAAATGGTGGTTGAAATGTTAGTTTTCTTGATTTCCACGGAGGTGTTTTCCAATTTTCTCCCTCCAAACTCTACCAAAACACAAAATTGAGCCCAAAATCATGTAGATAATTTCACCAGCTTTCCATTGATATAAGGAATGCAAAAAATCAAGCTCTGGATCGAAATTTATGCCCCTCTGAAAATTTAGGGCAAAACAAGGCCAAAATGGGTTGGCGGGTGAAAATTTGAAATTTTCCCACTTTTTGCATTTTGGGAAAATTTCCCAAAAATCTCCACGCCCCACTACTCTGGTGCCACGTGGCATGATTTTATTGGTTGTGGGCCCTTCTTGCTTCATTTTCCATCATTTTGGCCTTTGGAAAATTTTCCAAAAATTCTCCGCCGCCAGATGACCCAAGGACACATGTCATGCTATGATTCGCCACGGGCATTTGCTCTCAACTTTTCCATCACTTGTTGACCATCTTCCCTAGTTTGGACACATGGCTTAACCCTATTGGACGTGGGCCTTTCATGTTCATTTTTCCCTGCAGGCTTTCCTTGTGTTTTTTCCGCCACGTGGACACATGGCATAATCCTATTGGCTCGGGCTTTTGGGGCGGGATTTTCCTTCAATATTTTCCTTCGATTTTCCTTGGGAAAAATTCCCAACTTTCTCCCACACTCCGCAGGTGCAAGGACACGTGGCAGTCTTCATTGGTCAATGGGCCTGAAGGGCCAAAGAATTTGTTTATACCAACTTTTGGGAAATTTTCCCAACTTCTTCCCACCGGTTTGACCCCCGACGCCTCATGGGACATGTGGCCTCCTCCCATTGGTTTGGGTTTTGGGGGTGGGCCTTCCTTTTCAATATTTTCCAAACTTGGGTGAAAAGGAAAAATTCCTCTTGCACCTCTAACCCCCGACACCCCGGTGACATGTGGCACCATGCTATTGGATGTGGGCCTTGGGGAAAAAAATTTACTTATGCCAACCCTTGGGAAATTTTCCCAACTTCTCCCCACCTAGACACGTGGCCACATCTTATTCGCGATGGGCCCTTGGGCCGAAAATTTCCTCTTTGAACCCTACCAAACACTTGGTAAAAATTTCAAGTTTACCTCCGCCTCCTCTGCCCTTTCGAGGACACGTGGCCTCCTTCCATTGGCTCAGGTTTTCCATGGGAAAATTTCCCATTGCGCCAACACTTGGTAAAAATCCAAAAAAATCTCTCCTCCTCTCGATTGCTCGATGGTGACGCGGCACCCTCCTATTGGCCGGTGGGCCTATCTAGGGAAAATTTCCCACAAAAACTCCGCTCGAGCCATAACTTCAAAAATACATGGAGTTAGGAAGAAAAATTTACCTTTCTGGAAAGCTGAGAAAGAGCTCTATCCAATGGTGCCATTTCCAAAAGGTTTTGAGTGCCTGAAAGATAAAAAAATTATGACTGAGGCACAAGAGAGGAAAGAATAAAGGGAGTTAGCCCAAAATGAGTAAGGGGCTCATTTTGGATAACATAGTCTCCTTGGGTATCTCTCTGTCTCTTTAGGATCTATTTAGGTGCATCACCTTAGTTAGTTTTACGTTTCTTTCAAGATTTTTCCTCACCCTATCTCACACCACAAATAAGATCCAACTTCTTTAAAATATGTAGGTTACCATAGGATACATGTCCCACTAACCTAAGGTATCCAACGACTATGATGGTTCATCTACAAGAATCATCGTCAATAGATATGTCTATATGATCAAGATCAAGAGTGCCCCCAATGTAATCAAGCCATGATTTCCCTAATGTGAGTGGAGAAGATTGAGGAATGCATGATAGATATATTGTGAGATGGAAGACATACAAGTCATAAACAGAAGTAATAGAGATAAATCCATACTATAGATGAGGAACATGATTAGGAGGATAGAGATCCTCAAAAGAAAAAGAAATTCGAGTTATACCATCATGTGAGACAATGGTGTCACCATAAGTAGGATCAAATGGAATATGTTCCCAATATGATTCATTCATAAAAATCATGCAAGTAAATGGTGCACCGTTTAGGAGGGTGCTTTCACATAAGACTTTGACAAATTATCATGAGGCCTTAGAGGCTTCCTTGCATGTTGAGGAAGTAGGAAGCACCGATACATGAGTTATTCCATTCTTAGAAGCCCAAATTTCTATAATGGCAAAGCAGCTAGAGAAATATTCTACAAACTTGGCTTATGAGACTCATAGTGGGTTATGGTGTCTGATTGTGAAGTAAATGGTCATACAAAGGATAGTTTCCCATGAAGGTCGGTTCACACCATATCAATGGACTGATATTTACAATGGATATCATGATTGAAGTAGGTGTCCATTTTTATAGTGCTCGATCCATAAGAATGTATATTTCTATTGCAATATTTGTACCTCTAGTACTCATGACACGAAGGATTGTAAAATGATTGACCGGATACATAATGTTATTTACACTAGCGCACCATGCCATCATTTCCAGTAGTTCCAAGGATGAGGTCCATCATTATGAAGGGCATGTGGATGGAGGAGGTTGAGGTAGAGGATTTTGAGGAGGATTTAGAGGTTGTAACAATTGCAAGGCGGAAGAATTGAATTTCCTCATGGAACCTCTAATAACTGTGTATCTACATAACATTACAAGCACCAGTGTCCTAATTTTTTACAATTCTCATGGTGTGGAAATAATCACAAGTATGAAGAGTGCCTAGAGTTATATGAACATATGATAAAGAATAAGAAGAAGGACAGGGTTGCGAGAGATGGTGAGTATAAAACATGTTGATCCATAATTGATGTTGTGGGTGGCGCATGAATCTAAGTTATATCCTATATTGGTGATAATGTGAGTTGAGGCTGCGCGCACTAGGGAGATACTGAAGCAAAGACCACTTGTTATGAGGGAAGAAGTGATACATGGGAAATATCTTGATCCTACCCACTAGAAAGAGGTCTATCAAGAGACCATGGAGGTGATTAGGAGTCTTCAAGGGGAGATTCAGTGCTTGAAGGAGAAATCACAAAAGTTGGAGTAGAAGAAAAGTGTTGAAGTCCCTCAGAAGATATAGATGAAGTCAGGGAAGTATGTAAGATGTTGTGCCAAGATAATATCATCCCTTTGTTAGGAGAATGGCTAAGAGGAAAAGTACCAAGTGCCAGAGGAGAGTGCAAGAGGTAGGTTTTGCGTGTTAATCTACCTTCTCACGCCTCTTACCTTGAATTCAGTTGTTGATGGATGGATCCTACATAATATTCTGATTGAAATAGGCATGGAAGTTAATGTTCTCACCTTGGATGCATGGAATCAAATGGGAAGGCCCCCATTACAGCCATCTTCAAATATGTTATATATGGCTAAGATGAAAAATGTGATTCCCATTGACGTTTTAAAGGATTCTACTATAACTATCCAAGGGGTGAAATTCATTGGAGACTTCAAAGTCTTGGCACTTGCTGAGGTGGACAACTTTCTAGTATTACTTGGGTGCCCCTAGTGCTATAAGAACAATGTTGACTTACGTTTCAATAAGGAGTATATATTTTTTAGAACAAGGAGGAACATGTTATTATTCCTCTGCTGGATGGAAATTCATCACTCTATACTGAGCCCCCGGGAGAAGAAGACCTAGATAGAATCTATTTATGCACTATTAGAAACCTTGAGGTTGTGCATCCAACAAGAGAAGGTATTATTTAGTGGGAATACACAATATATAAGTGATACAACTAGTGTGGAAAATGATAATTGGGAACATGAGAAATATGAGTTAGTCGGAAGGAAGTTAAAAGGCTCTATGATGAGAATAAAAAAGGTGCATTTAGTCAAGTTCCCATGAGGAAAATAGTTTCCAAGTTACACTAGGGAAGGAAACCTTGATATTTTCCTACAAGCAATGGAGACTCAGTGGAGATGTGAGATCCAAAGGAGAAGTATACTTATCTATACTTTGCGTAGGACCATAAAACATTGGTGGGTGACCCATCGGGATAATATTCTAGAGTGGCATGAGGTGAGGATCGCGTTCTCTTTTAGGTTTCTCTAAAGCAATGCACCTATTTCTATACAATAATATCATGGGAAGGAACCCACCTTGTTTCACGTCCAAACATGTGAGAAGGCTTGGATGGAAGGCACGAAGCCTTACCTCCATCACTATGGGTGCATAAGCTTTACTCTACCTTACAAGGTTGCACATGCATGTGGTACATTCATTGAGAACCAGAGCCATCGACAAGAAACTAGTAGGAGTTGACATTTGATCTTATTCAAAATTTTGAGTATCGGTGTACTAAGCTATCGGTGAATGAAGTGTTGCAAGTTGTTAAGCACCTAACTATGGGAGATAGTGCCATGGTGGAGGACAGAGTACTGGAAATTGTTGGGTGAACCTAGTTTGTAGGCACGTTTCTATGAGGGAGAATCAAAAAAGGTACACCTTAAGTGCACCAGCATGGAAAAGGAGTAAAGGAAAGTTGGTCTAAATGATAGATGGTGAAAAGGTGGAAAACTTAAATGTTAAACATATGGTTGGTACGTGAGAGGTTATGGATAGTGTTGATGAGCAAGTGTGTGCTTACCATGAACCATCTAAAAACTAAGAAGATTAACATTGGCTCAAAGGTAAATCCTAAAGAAGCTACTATTGGAGGTTACTAGTTGGAAAGGGACGTTTAAAAGATTATTTATCTGCTTTACAAATTCCATGATTTATTCCCGCATGGGTATTGTTATACAAATAACTTTCCTAGTTATCTGGATAACTTATACTTTCATTCTGACTTTGATGTTTCACATTTCAGGTTACGCGCACTCAAGCTTGCTCACTTAGCACAATTTGCGTGGTTGTAGTTCTTCCACATGCCTTGCTTCCTTGCTTTTGTTCCCCTTATCTCTACATTCTACTATCTCCTTCCATTTCCCTTTTATGCCTTCCTCCTACATGCCCGATTTCTTTCCTATCCTGTCACACACTCCTTGCACGCACTTCTCGACTACTTGCCTTCAAAAAAATCTAAGTCCTTGGCATTCCTCTTGCGCACTTGCATACACTAAGCTCCCTCATGCACCACCTTTCTTTTTGTTATTACACACCCTCCTTTAGTTGAATTCTCACACCCCTTCCCCATACTTGTCCCCTGTAAGTATTCTCCTATTCCTCTTATGTGTACACCTCCAAGCATGCCTTCCCTATGTTTCCCTTTCACGCACCTACCTTTTTTCTATTCCTTGTGATTTCTTTTCGCGCTACTCACTATGTTGTGCCTTCATCTGTCGACTTGAGTTTATAACACACAACCTATTGAAGTGTGCCAACAGAGTGCTAAATTTGGACAACCAACAAGTGCATGACACGTGGTAGAAAAGACAAAAAAATAAATAGTTGGTCAACTCCTTTAGTCAATCAACACATTCCACATGTCATTACATGTTAGAGTGACCTATAGACTTTTGACAGCCATAACTTATGTTGTAGTGCTCATATTCCCATGTGCACAGTCTCATTTGAAAGCTACTGACATCAACTACATGTTGGACTTTTCAAAATCAGATTTAGGCAAGATTTTTAGGTTGAAAATAGGGAAATTTATTTCTCATCATCAATGCACACATCTAATTAACCTCAACCACCGATTTCATCAGATCTTGCCTTCTTCCTTCTTCTACATGCCAAATAGACATAGGGAAGTACATCTGAAAGCCCTACAGGTGGTTTTAGAAGAATTTATCACTTATTTTTGGTGGTTACATATTTGAATCTGATTTTCCCTCTTTTTCTCCTTCTCTGCTCTCCTTCTTCTATAAATAGTAAATTTCTTCTTTGTAAAAAGGATTCCTCTCTATTATAACAAAACCATACCAAAATGGTGGTTGACTTCCCATGGGTCTAAGACATTGGCATGATCTCTACAATGTATTCTCACCTCATGTTGTGAATGTAAATGATTGTGCATCCCTTAAGAAATAAAATCATGTTTATGAACTCTTGTCTTCTCTCTTGTTTTCATTACATCTTGCCTCTTTGTTTATGTTTTCGGCATGTTGTGTGTATTCCTACTTGCATCCATGTTTTCAAGTTTGTGCACACTAGAAGGACGAGCCCACATGTTGATCTATGGTGCACATTGTCCACCCTCTTCACTCATGCCCACTCCATTTCCTTCATTACTCATGGAGAGGGATCGACCCTTTCCCTGGCGTTATCATCTTCTTTAGCTTAGGATTTCCCCTTTCTACACATCCTTCTATCCTTGGTCCCTTGACATGTTTAGTCTAGGATTTTCTTTCAGCATTTGCTGTAGTAGTAGCGTTAGAGGTGGGTAGAGGAGCTAGCCATCTTTGGAGATCTGTCCCAAGCATACAAGGTCCCACAACTTGGGGACGGTTCCATTGTGATCTCAAATAACTTGGATCTTCTAGATCTCGAGATGCAACATTTGCACATTTGAACAACCAACAGCTTTATCGGTTGGACCGAATGAAGATATTTACATCTTCATCTCAACAATTTTGATGTGTTTTGCTAAGATCCAACCTTTGGAGGCATTTTTCAACACATCTGGTGACTCCACTAATCCAAACGCACCCATTTTCTCATTCACAGACCAATATCCCCTTTCTTCCATTCATTTTCCTTCTTCCATCATTCCACCTTCCTCTTTTGAAGTTGTGTAATCATGACTTCTTTCCCTTCATGGAATTCCCATTTGAAGTAAGAGAGCTATATCCATCAATCCCCAAAGTTCTAAAGTCCTCCTCCAAATCATTTTTGTGAGCCTCAGAACCCTAAATATACATATAACCCACCTCCCATTGATATGTATGGTTATTTTACTAACCATAATGTTTATGAAGAACATGATTATTCGGATGATGGTGGAAAATCCATGATCAAGCTAATTTTGAGAGGCAGGAGTTCAAAATATAGAGATGGACATGATGCAGCTCATATTCAAGTGCTCTATAAAGGCAACTAAATTTGGGTACAATCCATGGGTCAGCCACTGTACTAGGATGGTTTAATGCCCAATGTAATTTGTGATTTATTATTGATATGTTGCACTAGATTATAGAGTGGGCGGAAGAAATGGATGCTCAAAATCTAGTGCACGGTAACTCTATTAATGGGGCAACACTACACTACCATCTTACACCTTCCCACTCCTCCATGCCAACTTACGTCATCTCATCCCACTACACATGTTCCCACTTCTTACGCGCTACCCCCATTGATAATTATCCTCCTCCATCCTCTCATAATAACTTCTCTTCCATCCCCTCTCCCACATGTGCCTCAATTTCTTTAGCATGTGCGTCCCTCCATCCCTTCAACATTTATCCTACCATTTCCTTCCGAATCCCCTCTATCTAACTGTACCATAAATGAACATCCCCTACCAACATTCATGTTCTAACCAATGTCATCATGTTCAAGACCGTAGAAACATTGAATAATGAAATGACTCATACGAATCTGACGGAAGAGGAATTCATACGAGCGTGTGTTCCGAGAAAAGGTAGTTATTCTTAAATGGCGCACTCCCGAGAGGAGATTGAGTTTCTTGCATACAAAAAACCTCACGTGCCCACTCTGTGTCCATCCCGCAAATAATCACCTTCGAAAGAGAGTCTGCAGGAAAATCTCATATGTGGGATTGAGCTTCAAAGTAATTCAAAATCAAAAGGATTAGACCATGCCCAATCAGATATCTGGCTAGTATATAGCCAAAGATAGAGTTGTTGTCGGTAATGCTCACTTCTGAACATGAGGTAGAGCTTCAACGTGCCAAAGGTTAGCAGAGTGACTCCCAGAATCTAAGCACGTAACAACTTTAGGAGGTATATATTCTATTTGTTGATACTTTGAGGAGAGTAAATCACCATCTCGCAAGTTCATTTTTCACTCCATTTTTTGACCATGTTCAAGGCCAAATCAATTACATGGTAGTAATTTTGGAGGAAGGGTAGATATGTCTCCCTTCCCGTAGAAATTTTTTTCTTGAGAGCACCCTTTGCCTCTAGTTAGAGTAGGTTAGTTCAGTTTTCTTTTCAAGAATATAAGTTCTTGGGCACATTGTGCATGTGCCCTTTGGAACATGTATGATTTTCAGCTTTGTACATAGTGTGGTGCTTTTATTTTGGCTTGTTCCCACTAGTGCATTTCCTTATTTGTTGCATTCACACGCCCTTTTTGTTTCTTCATAGGATGAAAGTTAAATTTTGGAAGAGGCAATTCCAAAAGTCAGTGCATATCTTTCACTCTCATCAATCCAATTCAGAATATCTTCATATGAGAGCAATAATTTAGTTCGAGTTTAGACAATGTTATAAGTGACTTCAGGGATGTTCTTCAAGTTACGGATCACATATTCAAGTTTAGCACTTTACATCATACCTAATGGACTTCTAAGGCTACTGGTCTCTTCATCTAGTAGGTAGATGGCCATCAAAAGTCACCAAAATTATTATCTAAATAAATCTCCTAGTTATCTAGATAAATTATACTTTCATTTTGACTCTGATGTTTCACATTTCAGGTTACACACACTCAAGCTTGCTCACTTGGCATAATTTCTATGGCTACAGCTTCTTTCATGTGCCCCACACACCTTCCTTGTTTTTGTTCCCCTTCTCTCTACATTTTGCTATCTCCTTCATTTCCCCTTTGTGCCTTCCTCCTACGCACCCACTTTCTTTCCTATCATGTCACACACTCCTTGTGCACACCTCTATAGAATTGCCTTCTAAAATGGCTAAGTCCTTGACATTCCTCTTATACGCTTGCATACACTAAGCTCCCTCGTGCACCTCTTTTCTTTCTTTCTACCTCTGCATACCCTCCTTCGCCTGAATTCTCACGCCCCTTCCCCATACTTATCCTCGCAAGTATTCTCCTATTCCTCCTACGCACGCACCTCCGAGTTCACCTTCCTCTATTTCTCTTTCACACACCTACCTTTTGCTTCCGCACCTTGCACTTTCTTCTATGCCAGTCACTATGCCATGTCATCATCTTTCGATTTGAGTTTACAACACACAACCTATTAAAGCATGCCAACAGGGAACCAAATCTAGATAACCAAATGGTGCATGACATGTGGTAGAAAAGAGAAAACAAATGAATAGTTGGCCAAATCCTTCAGTTAATCATCACGTGCCATGTGTCATTACATGTCAGAGTGACCTGTAAACTTTTAACAACCATAAATTCTACTACAATGCTTAGATTCTTGCGCACCCAGTATCATTTGAAAATTACTGACATCAGCTACACGTTGGACTTTTCAAAATCATATTTAGGCAGGATATGGTAGGCAAAAATAGGGAAACTTCTTTCTGATCATCAATGCACACATCTAATCAACCTCAACCACTAGATTTCATAAGATCTTTCCTTATTCCTTCTTCTAAATGCCAAACAGACATGGGGAAGTGCATCTAACAGCCTTGTAGGCATTTCTCACTTATTTTTGTGGTTTCAAATTTTGAATATGAGTTTCTCCCCTTTGCTCCTTCTCTTCTCTCCTTCTTCTATAAATTGAAGAGTTCTCGCTTTGTAAAAAAATATCCCTCTCTATTGTAGTGGCACCATGCCAAAATCGTGGCTGACATCCCATGGATCTTAGACCTTGACATGATTTGTGTAATGTATTCTCACCTCCTGCTATGAATGTAAATGATTGTGTGTCCCTTTAAGTAATAAAATCATGTTTTGTGGAACTCGTATCTTCCCTCTCTCATTTTCATTACATCTTGCCTCTCTATTTGCATTTTCTAGCAAGCTTTATGTATTCCCTCTTACAATCCCCGTGTTCATGTGTTGTGCATGTTGGGAATCGAGCCCTTGTGTTGATCTATGATGCACATTATCTCCCTCTTTTTTCTCATGCCCTCTTTGTTTCCTTTTCTGCTCATAGAGAGAGATCAACCCTTTTCTTGGTGTTATCACCTTCCTTGGCTTAGGATTTCCCTTTTCGCACATATTTCTATCTCTCGGTCCTTGGCATGTTTAGTCTAGGATTTTCTTTCAGCAATAGAAGTAAATGAGCGTTAGAGGTAAGTAGAGGAACCACCTTCTCAAAGATCAATCCCAAGTGCGCAAGGTCCCATAACCCTGGGGACAGCTTCTATTTTGGTATCAAACAACTCATATCTTCCAGATCTAAGACCCAAGTGCACGTTTGAATGACCAATAAGTACTAAAAACTCAAGGGAGTTCACCACTCTTTAGGAGAGATGCAAATCAAACCAAGGAGGGAAAGTGCCCAATTCGTAAGAGACCTTATCGAATGAATCAATCTACAAGTCAAATTCAAGAAGGAGATTGATAAGATGATTGCATCATGCATCATTGAGGTTTTTGAGGAATTAGAGTCGATAATTCCAATGGTCATCAAAATTAAGAAGGATGGGAGGATAAGGATTTTCATTGACTACAAGTATTTAAATGTAGTGTGTGTCATCGATCCCTTCTGGACCCCATTCACAGAAGAAATTTTGGAAGGTATCGTAGGATGAGATATTTATTCCTTCACGGTTCTTGAGATATCATCATGTTAGAATTTCTAAGGAGTATCAGGAGAAAAATACTTTTTTGATAGAGTGGGAAAATTTTGGAAGGTATCATTGGACTCAAGAATGCACCTATTGTGTTTTCACGCATTGTGGTTCAGTTTTTAGGACTTCATCCATAAATTTTTACAAGTCTACCTAGATGATTGAACCGTGTATGGATTAGTGAGGGACCATTGTGACAATCTGAGGTAGATGTTTGAGAGATTTCACCATTTAAGTATATCCCTCAACATTAAGAAATGTGTCTTTGCTACTCCATTTGACACCCTGTTGGGACATATCATATGTAAAGAAGGCTTGTTGGTGGATCCTACAAAATTTTTCGTTATTGTGGGATTGGGGAACCTACCAAGCAAAGCGTGTGTGTGGATTCCTTAGACATATAGGGTATTACAGGAAGTTCATCAAGGGTTATGCCAAGATTTTTGTGCCATTGGAGGAGTTTCTAAAACACAAGAGTATGTTCCATTGGGGAGAGGCACAACATATGGCTTTTGACACACTAAAGAATAGACTCATTATTGCACCCATATTATGCTTTCCCTCTTCATATAAACCTTTTAAATGCATGTTGATGCATCTAGGATGGTAATTGGAGTAGTCTTAGCATAACCTAGAGAGGGAATTGTTAACCATCCCTTGTGCTTTGCTAGTAGGAAGCCAACCCCATTAGAACATAATTATACTACCACAGAGCATGAGGCATTATCAATTATTTACACACTCGCTTCAAATTTAGGAAGTATTTTCTAGCGATGCCTTTTATATTTTATACGGACCACACATAATTAAATTACTTGGTGAACAATTCCATCTTTCAAGTGCGTATATACAGGTGGGTCTTATTGTTTCAAGAGTTTGAGTTTACAATTGTTGTAAAACCATATAAGAGTAATTTTGGGTCTAACCATTTATCAAGGATTGACTCAGGAGAGGATGCACAGAGTATTGAGGATACAATTCTAGATGTACAACTATTTAGATTGCAGCGCGTGCCCTTTGATTTGGAAGATATTGTTGTGTTCTTAAGAACATGTGTAGCACCAGAGGGGATGAAGGCCTTGGAGAGGAAATAGTAAGTTGCACATGCCATGCCCTACATGTTAATCAGTGAAAACCTATAAAATTTAGGTCAAGATGAGGGCTTACACCGATGTGTATTAGAGCATTAGTGTGTTGCAATCTTGTAGGAAGCACATGGTGGAATTGTAAGAGGGCACTATGTAAGAAATGTCTCTGCATTGAAGATTTTATTGGCATTTATTTGGTGGGAAACCCTTTACCAGGATTGTATTGAGTATTTCAGGCCCGTGATCATTACTAGGCGCACTTGGTAAGCTAAGAAAAAGGGATGAAATGTCTTTGAGACCAATAGCTAGTGCTAAACTGTTTGAAAAATGGGAAATTGACTTTGTAGGCCTTATTTCACCCATCGCATGAAGTACAAGTCACGGTACATCATTACTTGCACTTATTATCTTACACAAAGTGGGAAAAAACAGCGCTACTAAGGATTACATGGCAATGAAGGTGGCTATATTTTTATATGAAAACATCATTAGCATATATAGGTACCCACTGATTTTAACGAGTGATAGGGGTATGTATTTTCTAAATGAAACTATTAGGATTATATTAGTAAAATTCATGGTGTCCCATCACAAGACTACCCCTTACCACCCATAAGCTAATGGTATAGTAGAATCCTTTAACAAAATTTTGAATCACATGTTGACCAATATCTGTGATGTTGGGAGATAGAAATGGAATGATAAAGTCTCGCTAAGCTATGGGTGTATAGAACAAATTATAAAATATTGATGAAAAGCCACACCATTTTAATTTAGGTTTGGTGTAGAATTTTATTTAACGGTGGAGTTCATGCTACCCTCTCTATGTATTACGCACACAGGATGATTGGCCAACAAATAGGCATTACAAGAGTGCATTGATAAGTTAATGTAGTTGGATGAAATATGATCCCTTGCTAGATGGAGTCAGAGGACTAAGAAGGCACGAAAAAGGCATGGCATGATTGTCACATTAAGAATAAGCAATTTGAGGTTGGGCAGATGGTTTTACTTTATGATTCTAAGTTTCTACACCATCCTGGGAAGCTCAAATTCCATTGGTTGGGGCTGTATATTATATCCTTCATACTAGATTTAGGTGCGTGTCAATTACAAGCACTAGATGGGACACGGTTTCCAGGTTATTTCAATGGGAGTAGGTTGAATCCCTACTATAAATAAGGCTTATGTGTTTGTAAATAAGGTAGTATTTCCAATTAGATTAGGTTTCCCTTAATGCATTTCCCTTTTGTGTGTTTCCTTTTTTCATCAGTTTTCTTTGTCTTATTTGTTTGGTGTTATGTTACACATTGGTGTGCTAGTAGCTAATTACATTATAAGTGATTCCATGTGTAGAGGACCATGTATACATTTAGTGTGGGGTGGATGGATTGGCAGAAATGTTTGGATATGGTTGAAAAATTATTTAAAAAGA
Organism: Taxus wallichiana var. yunnanensis; assembly: GCA_018340775.1. Lineage (NCBI taxonomy): Eukaryota > Viridiplantae > Streptophyta > Pinopsida > Cupressales > Taxaceae > Taxus > Taxus wallichiana. Next base: position 319,136,501 of record CM031238.1, read on the forward strand.
TGGACTGTTAGCACAAAGGTAGAAGAATGAGTGGTATGGTGTATAAGGTGTTTGAATTCATGCAGTTATAAAGGTGTGTTGAGAAAATTTTAAAGACCACACAGAAGAGAAACAATGATCATGCAATATAACAAGAGGAAGGCGGCACCATGGGGCTTTGTGAACAACATAGAGGTTATGTACTTTGACACGGTGACTCGTGTGAAGGAGATCTATGGAAATGAAGTAGTATTGGAGTGCCAAAAGGTTATAACTATGACGTGTGAAGGGGATTCACAAAATTTGATTTAAGTGAAATAAAGTTCTTTATTAAAAAGAGACGTTAAGACATGTGGTTGGAGGAAATTTAAGGTGTTGAAAAATTATAAATAGAGGGTAAAGGTAGTCATTTCAACTACTTTTCCTTAGTGAATTTTTTTGCTCCCAACTTGAAGTGCGATAATGGTTTTACAAAGAACATCAAGGTAATTGTCATGAACCATTAAATTTTTGTGAGCTATGGTGTGATCTTATAGTATAACAAGTAAGGAAGAAGACAACAGAGCAGGAGGGGGTTGCGTGAGAGAGAAGTGTGGAGGTCATCAAGTTAGGGCAGATGAAGGAAAATTTAGAAGCACCTAGGGCATGGAAGAATGAAAGAAAAAGGAGATGACACCCAAGAAAGATCATACAAAGAGACCAGTGGTGGAAAAGGAAGAACCTATGGAAGTCTATTCGAAATGTAGTATCCCCTAGGGGTATTAAGGTAGAGAAGTGGAGCTCAAAGTTGTACAGATGCAAAATCAGTGAATTCAACCATAGAACCACCGACTATGATGATTTAATGTAGGAGGATATCTACAAGGAGATACCAGGGTTGGAAAAATAAGGAAACCCTAGGGTAGACAATTTAGTGAAGAGGAGTTGCATAAAATAGGGTCTTACAACTTTGGGAGCTTCCATTTTTTTGCTCAACCCGCATAGTTTTTAGATGGTTGATGTCACGAGTGCATGAAGAATTTTTCTACTTTGTAGGGAGAAGGATGAGACTTAAAGAAAATTTAATCCATAGGGTAATGAGCTTGAAAAAAAAGGTGAAGATATGGCCCTTGATTTAAGCTCCATTGTGAAGGTAGAAGATATATCCAAGAAATTAAGTCTGTGAGAAGAGGGAAGGACACAATTTATTACGAATCTATTGGACTGGAATTGAGAGTGACTTCTCAACTCATTAGTTGCAAGTTAGGCACATCTGAGAGGTGGAAGGACATAAAAAGAGGTTATTGTACATTACATATAGGGTGTTTAAGAGAGCACATTAATATTTTGCAGAGTTTATCCTCGATGGTATCATCGAGGAGGTGCGAGTGCAATGACCTAGGAGAAAAGATAACTTGGGGGTCCATTCTATTAATAATTGTATTTTGGGAACTTGGTGTCCTAGATGGACTAGATGATAACATGTGGGTTTACCCACTGGTGCACTTGTCTCATGTAATACAATTCAAACAATTCACTTGTGACGGGAGTATATCTAATGCGTATAAGGTGCAAATGAACAAATGGTATGAGAGACTACACATAGCTTTTGAAAATGAATGGTGCATCCCACATAAGCTTCCAAATATCATTGGAGACCAAGTTTATTTTTCAATCATGCAACATTTTAGTCTAGAATAGTTTCTGATGGCTAAAGGAGAGAAGGGGCCATGGTGCAAGCTCCCATTTGAATTCACCACTAAGTACATGAAGTGTGCCATAAATTGGTTGAAGGATATATAGTTGTTGACATTTGGCATAGATAAGGTGGATGCAAATTTTCATACCTTGCATGTAACCTACAAATACAACTTGAGACCAACATATGTGGAGACCCTGGAGCCTAAATTCTTAGATCTACACCCATAGATCAATGTTACCATCAAGGGATACATCCAGAGGCTATTCATAAAGCTACGTCCTAAGATGCAGGGAGGAGTTAAGATGGGTGTTAGAGACACCCCCTTCCCTAAGCCATGAGAAGTGCCAGGTCCCACCTATGAAATTGGTTCAGGAAGATGAGGAGGTAGTAGTGGGAGAAGAAGAAAGTGAGGATAAGTTGGAAACCTCCCGGAAGCAAAAATACTATACGCACCAAGGTAGTAGTGGGGGCACAAGTTCTTCACAAAGTAGGGCTGAGGACATTAAATAAGGATGTAAGGGAGGAGAGTTACCTAAAGGAGAAGATCTAGAATGGAAGAAACAAAAGGTGCACAAGATTGCTAGTTCAATAATGGAAATAGGCTCAGAGGAAGATAACGCAACCTTCAAGGAGGAACTCAAGGCTAAGCTCAAAGTAGAAGAGAAGAGAAGAGATGAGGTAGACACCAAGGTGGAAGTTGATGTGCACACCAAGGAGAAGGCTCATTCTATGGAATAAAATGAGAAGATCCCAGTGTAAGAGTCTTCTCCTACACGGCCCACCAATCTAGAGGAAGAAAGTAAGGGAGACTCTTTTGTCATAAAGGAGGATAAGGGGTTCACTCCAAGATCGAAGAAGCAGCATTCAAAGTGTAAGGAAACAAGGAAAAAGTGGACACCCATGTCCCCCCATATGGACTTTATGGATGACCCCATGAAGGTATTGTGCATGAGATTTCAAACCACCCTTCCCCTAGAGAAAATACATGCATGGGATATCTTAGATCAAGAAGGGGATGTGCCTAGAATGAGGAATATGATAAGTTAGAACCTACACTACCACGTAGAAGAGCCAGAATTTGAGGTCATCGATCATGTGATTGAGACCATTCACCTGAAGAATAAGGGAGGAGAGACATACCAAGTGGTGGATCCTATCCACCTCAAAGATGAGAAATCTTGAAACACTCTACGAATATGTCCTCTAAGGTGGTTTGATGCAGCTTGGATGCGGGGTCCACTGTTTGAATCTTAGTCATGGCAAAGAAGGAAAAAGAAAATGAGATAGAGAGATTGCACCAAGGACTAAAGGGTGAGAAAGCATGAACCAAGGAGGCATATGATTGATTTGGCACTCTTGTTAAAGGGATTTTGGGACTATTTCTGAAACTGGTGAGACATGACAGAAATATTATGGTGATGAGATGGATTATTTGAGGAACTTGTAGTGATGTTACTTGTGAACATCAAGTATGGCGCGGGGCCAACAACTACGAGATATCTCCAAGGAAAGAGAAGAGAACATAGTCATTGTTGAATCCTGAATCACTGAGTTAAAGGATTTACTTGCTCAACTCAAGGAATCAAACATATTCATGGACCAAACTTTCAACAAATGCAGGAAGTGTGATCCCGTAATTAATGCACAGTGTAGGCGAGGAAGAGGCTGCTCTCAAGGCATTACAGGAGAAAATCCCTACCAACAAGTCTCGAGTGTGCATAGTTAATTGTTGAAACTACTGCATATGAATGATAAAATAAAAAAATTACAATGAGAGGCATTTTAGGATTGGTGAACTCGATACTCCATCACCGAGTGGATAGACATTTTTGAAGGTATCTGTGTAGAGCTATTGGTAGCCATAAATGAGCTTCAGGGGAAAGTGGAGGAAGTCACTCCAAACCAAGTTCCCAACATTTTAGAAGAGGCACGAGGAAAGGATTTATCATAATAAAAGGCATGACAGAGGTTAAAGTATGAAATAGACGTAGACTTCCCTAAACTCCTCTAGTTAGTTGCTTAGTGGTTAAACCATGTAGTATTTTTGTCTTAGCATATTTTTGGGTTGTTAAATTTTTGTTTAGGAAGTGCAAAGGATTTACAAGTGTGGAAATAAAATTAGTGTTGGGTGATTTTGAGCCCCTAAAATTACCAAGTACCCAAGGCATGAAGAGTTGTGTCACGAAGGAAAAGGGCGTGAGGGCATGCATAAAGGTAACTTTTGGCTATGCGTGAAGGCTTATGCCCGTGAAGGAAAGGTTTAGGAATTAGTAAATTTTGAGCCTTGATAAAAGTCACATTTGGAGAGTACATGGAAAGGTGAATAGATTTGGTCTAGATAAGGTTAAGCTATGAATCCTTGCAACTCAAGGAATGAATATTCCTAGGTATCATTATGGTTATCATGAAAGGATCAGGGGCTGAAAAGGTGGAGTTAGTTACAAATAGTTGGCACCTGTATGCTGAGGATACTCGATTGGGAAAGGCAAGATGACATTTGGCATGTTCATGAGTAATGATGTTTAGGCGGTTATGGAGGATTCCTACGGGCCCTTCCCTTGTAATGATGGATGGGAAAAGGCATAAGGGGGTTCAAGTAGAGTAGAAAGATAGAGAGGATGGGTTCGAATGAGAGAGGGATGAGTGGAGAGTGTAGGAGGTGGTTGTAAGCCCTGTAATGAAGTTACTAGTAGAGAGCATGCTAAGAATTTGTTGTTGTATTATCTCTATTCATGGATACCTTAATGTATTTTTGCTACTATTTTTTTATGAATAAATACGATGGAGTGGTTCTAAACATCTGTGTTATGGGTCTTGATGTATGTTTTTTCTTTATTCGAACCTTTGCGTTCTTGATACTATTTAGGGTTTATCAATGATATTGTTTTAATGTGATCATGTTTACTTCCATATGTGGTGCGCCCGAACCTAGATCTAGTTCTTGATCTGAATTGTAAGAATGAATGTAACAAGTTTCTATTTGTGCAAACACCTTTACATTAATGGAGAAAATTCTCATGAAGCTCATAGAAAGGAGTGGCTCAAGTACCTTCGCGTGCCTCAAGTGATCTCCCTATCGTGCTAGGTGATATGCTAGCATGCTTAGGATTTGAAGAGAAATTAGGGGTAAATAAATACTATAGCAACTAAATAATGTCTAAAGTGTGTGATTTTTTTACTACACCAAAGAACCAACCCTTAGAATGAGGACAAACCATTATTCTTATACAATTTTTCCATAAGGTAATATACTCAAATTCCTCCCCAAAACCAATCGAGAGAAGGAAAATGTGGGGAAAAGGATGTTGAACCCAAAAAAGTGAAAAGAGAGCCTCTTCTAACTGTAAAGATTCCATTTTTATGTATCGGTTGGAGCTATTATTTTTCATGATTGAAAACAAGGAGGTGAATAGGATATTCCTTTTGTTATTAAACCACCTTTGTCTTCTACTTTCCATTCATCCTTCATGTGTGCATTCTAGGAAAAAATTTTACCTTCACGCAATCATTTCTTTTTGTCTCTTCCCATGAATATGTTATCCATGTAATCATTTGGAAATATTTTCCCTCTCTTGAAAGAATACAAATAATGGAGTAAGTAAAGAATTAAATAATGGAAAGGGGAGTGAAAGATTATGTAGGATCCAAGTTATTTGGATACCCCTTGTTTTTTTATTCTTATTTTATTGTATAAGCACCTAATATTTTAAACATATTTATGAGGAATTCATCATCTGGACCAGCATGGAAAAGAAAAAAAATCATGTTCTAAAAAAACATCATCAAATTCAATAGAGATGACCTTCCTTTTCTTCACCCTCTTGGCCAATTTATTCACACTTCCCTCTAGATGAATGAATTTTTGAATTGAGGAATAATTGAAAACTAAGGAAGAAGAATCCAATTCCCCCATAACATGATGTGAAGAATTTTTATCATGATCTCTACATCTGTAGCTCTCATGTGTGTGTATCTAGGATTGGAAGCATCTTTTCAAGTTTACAATCTTGGTCATTAACAAAAATTTTGGCCTTATCCTTCATTACATGGAGTTTTTAATGCATCCTCCCAAAGTAGTTGTCCTTAGTTTGATGGCCTTTACATACATATGTTGTTTTCCTCTACAATCTGGGGACACAATTCCCTCATCCTCAATTAATTGATCATATATATTAGTTATTTCCTCAAGTTTGGGTAATAACCCATTCCATTACTCTATTTCATCATGGACCTTTTTAATTTTTTCATTTTCCACCTCTATTTGTCCAGAAACATGTTTATAGCACTTCAAAATGGTCCTTATGGCCTTGTTACCCTTTCTTATCAACTCTTCCTCCCATTTTTAGTAGCATCTATTCTACTCTTTGAATCATCTACAACTATTAATGCTTTTGGATTTATAACATAAATAATTTCTTGACTCTCAGGAGGGGGTTGTAGCCACTTTTTCACATAGGTTTATAAAATATCAACCTTTTTCTTCAATTACATTTTAGTTTCTTTATCTTTATCAATTTTCTAAAATATGCCTTATATGGCTACTGAAGCTTCGTGTTTCAATAAATCGAGTGATGGGCTTCCCAAAGGTATTTGTGTAAGTTGGTAATCTACAAGGGTAGCCTCGCTTCTTAGTATATCTCCCTTGGGAGTTACAATTTCTATGGACATTTCCCTTTGAGACCCACAATATTTATTGACAATGCCCTTCCTTTCTTCAGGCCCTAGGTTTTCTATATGACATGACACTTTCTAAACAACAACCTCCAACTTAATCTTCACATTTTATCTTTTTGGGAGGAAGCTCCTAACCACTATGTTATTTGGGTATTCTCTTCCTTCTGAATTTGGGGCATCTTTTGAGAGGTGCTAGAGAGAACTAAAATATTCTTTGAGGTAGAGGGGGTAACATCAAGAATTAGAACATATGATTGTGAAACCTCCACCTCTTTTTCTACTTTTTCAGGTTTAGGTTATGTGATACTTATATCAACTGGCCTAACTTCCTCATCATTAGTTTTAGGCTCCTTATGAGGATCTAATGTATGAACTAGATTTTGAACCTCCTCTTGAAATTTCTCCTCTTCTTTTTCCTTAGAAACTTCATGAGTTTCCAATACTCTCTCAACCACTTCTAATGCCTTATCAATAGGATAATCTATGGTAACTTTCCCTTCATGGTTGGAAATGTTTGTCTCAAATTGAGGTTGTTCCTTTTCAGATAAAACTACCTCTTTCAAGGGTAATTCCATTGAACTTGTATCTATTAAAGACACTTCAACTATAGGTACCTCAATTGTAGGTTGTTGAGTTACCATGGAATTTTCCCTTTGTTCATTAACTTGTATTTCTAGGACTTTTACCTATTGGTTTCCATGTAAATGGAGGCCAAATCCTTATTTTGTAAGGCCTTTCCACAAATCAAAAAAATCTTTAGTATGGGCTGCCTCCTTCTCTGCAATGTCCACAAATCCAACCTTTGTAGTTGATTTATCCCTAGCCAATGTTGCAATATTAACTCCCATTGTTTCAAAGGTGGGTGGATTGGTATCAACCACCTTTTGTATTTCCACCTCTTTCTCATGAAATTTGGGAGTTGAAATGTTTCCAATGAAAATTACACTTGTAACTCCTCCTACTGTAGGGGTTTCAACTCTAGCCTTCTTAGTTCTTATAAAATGTTTAAGGTCAGGCTCCTCCTCACCTTATTTTCCTACACGGTTCCCATTATTGATCCAAACCTTGATTATATTTATGGGAGAGATATCCTCATTTTTTCCCATTTCTTGAGGGTCCTTAAGGAGTTGTAGTAGATGTCTTGGTTTTTATGCATGTGGGGGATTAGATTGTAATGAAATTTCTGAGTGATGTGTGCCTTCTTCATGGTTTTCATCAACATCTCCTCTATTTTTTTGTTAGATGGGATACATAAGTACCTATTTTACTTGTAGAACACTTCATTCCTCCGCCATCCCGTAAGTAGGTCTCTTGGATGATACTTGAGATGATTTACCTTTGAAAGGATTCATTATAGCTACACCTTATTTTAAAGGAGGAAGATCCTCATTGAGAATCCTTAAATCCCTATATTTTTAACACCACGCTTTATAAAGTGATAAACCTAATCCTTTTGTATGATTCAGGTCAAGGTTCTCCTCATAACATAAATATTTCTTGTCATGCAGTTGCACAGATTCTTCCTTTTTCTAATCAAGTGGGTCCATTAGTTGTGCAGCTAAGTTCTTGTCAACATAAAACTTTTTTATTACTTGTTCATCATCTAAAAGCCTTGTAGAATAAATTTAACTTTGTAATCGATGATTTGTTTCAAGTTCATCCTAGAGACATCCATAAATCTGACCTCCTCTTCATCATTGCAATTCATCAAATACCCCTCATAATGAGGCTCATTCTCATATGATCTCCCTATGATTATATGCATTACCACATTAATGAAAAATTGAATATTGTATGATGATTTCATGATATTTTTTATGTTGCTAACATAATAGTTCATATGTATATCAGTCGCTATAGTAGGATCCAAAGTGAGGATTGCTTGCTCTAGTAATCTTATACAGTGTGTCTCGGAGGTGTTTGTTGGCATTATGAGATTCTTGGTTACTTGGGAATCATGTTGACATGATTTTTAGCATGATTTGAGGGTGCTTGAGCACTCACAATATAGTGGTATAGTACATGTATAGGTAGATCTCTATGTTACAAGTGCTCTTAGAGGGAAGGTGTGCTACCTAGAGGAAGATATTTTGCAATTATGAGAGTATGATTTGAAGTTTGAGGAAGAGCATGATGGGTTTAGTAATATTATAGAGCATGTTTACATGTGATTAGAGATTTAGAAGTGAAGAAAGAACAAGATATGAAAGATTTAAGACTTAGTGTGTGTGAGCTAAAATTGAGATCTCCATTAGTTGTGGCAGTAGAAAAATTAGATATTAGATATCTTTAGGTGTATGAGTTAATGTTTGGTAATATTTATGGGGTTGTATCCTCCTTTTGGACTTGGTTCTTCACTAAATTAGGGGTTGGTGCTTCTTGTATGGTTGGTTTTCTACTAAAATAGGGTTAAGTGCTCCTTGTGAAGTTGGTGATTCACTAAATTAATTTTATTTGTGTAATACAAGTAGAGTTTCAATTGGTTTTATTCCCCATGATGGTTTCCCACTTACATATGGTTTTCTTGTGTTGAGTAATTTGTTTTTATTACTCTTGTGGTTTATTTTACACATCTTAATAATCTCATATGGTTATGAATGATGTATGAATAATATAATGGATGAATTTATGGTTTGGTAAATGAAAGAAAATTAATTATAGGACTGATTCACCCCCTCTTGGTCCCTTACGCTTCCAAAATTGGTATTAGAGCTGGTCCATTTTTATAAGTTTGAAACTTAAAGGAGATCCTTTGAAGCAAAAGCAATGGGTAAGTTTGTAGATGTTGAATATATATTGAGAAGAAGAAATGAAATATCTCAGTCATGTATTAAGGGCTATCAAATTCAAGTCAAGGATATAGAAGCCAAACATAGTCAATCCATTCTTGTTTTGGAATCTTGAGTTGAAAATTCGATAAAACCCCTAAAGGAGAAGGAAGATGCTTATTCTAGGTATGAAGGCAAGTTGAAATCCCTTGAATCAGATTTGGAGAATGCTTCTAATATTTTGAAGATGTATGAGAGACTTGAGAAGAGATCCAAAGCTCTTGATGATGTTCTAGAAGGTAAAAATGCCATAGATGACAAAACAAGCCTAGGGTTTGAAGGAAAGAATGATGAAGAAAATATTCCAAGTACTAAATAAATTGAGAAGATGATCAAAAGCGAAGATCCAAGAAGGTATAATTCAGTTAGGAAACCTAATTCTATCCAAGATGGTTTTTTGTTCAATGGTTATTGTTTCTTTTTTCATGAGTTCGTCATAGAGATAGATATTGAAAAAGAGGGCTCCAAGGAATGAAGTAGGTGTCTTCAATGGTGAATTCCACTCATGTTGTGAGTATGTGCATATAGCTAAAGATTGTGGATGGAATATAAGGGTGTTTGAGCCAAGAAGGAACAAGAATGTTGTTGTTTGTTTCAATTGTCAACAATTAGGTCATATTGCAAGATTTTGTTAAAACAAAAGGAGGTTCATTGTAAGAGCTGATCCTATGGTCAATAAAAAGGTTAGGTTAGTTTCTAAGAGAAAGGAGATGGTTGATCAATCTAAAGAAGCCAAAGAACTGATTCTCCTTCCATCATGCATAGTATGAAGTCTATAAAGAAGGATTCTAGTAGGAGCAAGGTTGAAAACAAGGTGAACATGCCAATGACATCTCAAAAGAGTATGTTTTCTCAAGTTTAAGAAGAGTACATGTGTTTGAATAGCTTTCAAGCCCCTGTGTAAGACAATTTGAAGAAATTGGGGCTTTGGGATACCTCTATAGTGATAAGGTATGGAAAGTGACTCCTCCCTTGTTTTGTTGAGTTATTTCTCTTATAGGTGTCTGATTTTTGAGTCATAAGGTATTTTCATGGTGTTATATGGCCTTGAATATTACTTTCATCATGTTGAGGTCTTTATTTAAGTATTCAAAAGGAGTACATGTTTTCTTAATTCAATGTCGTCGCTTTCATGAAATCTCTGTTGTCTTGTTCATGATCATAAATATGTGTCTCTGTCATAGGAGGTTCATAAGAGTATGGAGTTGTCTTCTAATAAATTATGGAGTCTTGTCAAAAGTGGACTAGTGAGTCATCTGTAATGAGGTCTTAGTCTCATGGTGATTCACAACTATTGAATTGCAAATATCATTCATCCACAAGGTCAATGATGTCATTTTAAAGTGCCTTGACATATTACTACAAATATCTTTATCTTAGTTCATGTTTTTGGTTCTTGTGTAAGAATTTATGCTATTGGATCTACATGTATAAAGTCCTCAAGTTCTATGTTCACATCATCATGATATGTATGTCCTTGAATTTCTTTCCATTTGTAGGTGTCTAAATTGTGTACTCTTATATGTCATACTATCATAAAAAAATTAGTCTATGTCATGAAGTCTCCTGCAAATAAACAATCTCTATGTTATTCTTCAAGTTATGTGAATTCCTATGGTCATAGTCTGAGTGTGTATTCTATCTTAATCAATGTGCTTTAAGGTTTGTTATGTATACATATTTCTCATAAAATTCCCTTCTATGATGTCATGAGTTTGTGTGTAAAATTTTTGTCATGATCAACATGTTGTCAATGGTGTGGAGAGTCCATTGTGTTCATCGAATGAAAGCCAATTCTTTAATCATGTGAAAAGGATGTCTTAGGGAATTGAATTGTATCCAAACAATGTGAAGGAGCTTGAGGATTCAAAATTCAAGAAGAATTTGAGAAACAAATGTCTTCAGTAGTTGAAGTTGTTCTATGGTGTTAGGACTCTAATGCCTTCAATTTTCTCAAAATTAAAGATCTTCCTAGAAATGTCAAATAATTTACAATGTTTGAAAGATAAACTTGTGATATCGAGTAAGCTATTATCAATGCCTTCAAGTATGCTTATGTAATAACTCGGTGAGGTCTATTTCATCACATGGGGTTTGTAGTTTTGAAATCCTAAATTTGTATCCTCATTATTATAAGGACCAATATGAAGTGTTATTGACTTGAGTTGTGAATTGGTATTTTAAGAAAGCATGAAAAGCTGGTAGAGTGAGAGTCAAGTCTATAAAGACTTATGAAAGTTAGTGAAAGGTTCAATGAAAACGTAATGCATGATCTTACAAGGTATATCATTGTGCATTCAAGGAGATGTAAAAATTATTCTTGTGAAGCATGAAAATGAGGCTCTATAGGCTTAAGATTGTTATAATTAGTAGGATAAGTTGAAGTTTCCAATAATTTTAGGGATTCAGAAGTATAGAGAGCTAAAAATTTTGCTACAGAGGAAGGAGGATCAAAATGGTGCATTCCATGGATTGTAAAAGAATGTGTTTTGAGCTCAAGTGTTCTCAGTATCAAGGAAATTAGTATGCAAATTTTTTTGTTGACAAGTGGTCTAATTCATGATTTTGTACACTCTTTAAGTGTTGAATGTTTTAGTAGGAATTTGGCTCTGTAATAGTATTTTCTCGATCACTAGTAACACAAATGTGTTATTTTCTTTTGATGCTCAAGAAAAAGTGGTTGCACAAGTTGTAGGTCTGTCACATCCTGAAATTCAAGTCTTTGATCCTATATTTGGAGAATTGATTGAGAAATCACAAGATGAATAAAATTGATGTTGAGCTATAGTACAATGTCCGAGAAGCATCAAGTCAAACAGAGGTCTAAGAAACAATGAATGTAAATTTTTTTAAAATCTTGAAGCCCTGAAAAATTTCTCAAGTCATGTACAGATCAAAGTTGGTCATCTAGTCATTAAGATTGCAAGGGTATTTGAAGATCAAATCACTATGTTATGGGTTAGTATATCTATGAAAATAGGTAGAGCATATGACTCAAATCAGTGGACTAGGAAGGACAAGTTGCATCTATAAGTCCAGAATAAGTGTGATTAAGGTTTTTTCATAAAAAGTGTAATATAAAGAGTTCGAGGAAGTTGTTACAGTGTGATCAAATGTTCTCAAGTATGCTTAAGCCTGTATAAAGGTAAGTTTTACATTCCTGAAGTTGATAAATCTTGATAAGGGTTAGGTCTATCAGAGCATGATCCATATTGTAAGTTTTTGTTACTCTTTTTAATACACTATAGAAGCCTTAGAGTTCTCATGGTGGTAAACTATAAGGATATTCAGTTGAAGTTCAAGAAGAGCTGAATAGAGTTTCAAGTAGCTTAAAAATGAGTATGTCTACAGAGTACAAAATTTATCTTGTTTCAAAGGTTGAATTCGGTGTGCAGATCTTGAGGTCTTGAAGACTCTATAAGACATAAAAGAATGAGTGTAGGGTGTTATAATCCTTTGGGAATATGTTATTTACATCTTCATAAGTTTCATTAGGTAAACAAATTAATATGTATAATCTATGAAGACTAATCTAAATACATTATAACATGTGAGGTTTTGTAGTTTCTTCCTTAGTAACAAGATTACATTATACCTATCAAGATATGGATTCATTTGATAAATGATGTTTTGAAAGTTATAATAATTAGTGGTCTCTATACTAGCTTCATTTCTCTTGACAAGGGACAAGTGTGAGATTTGTGTTGATATGTATGATCAAGGAGTCAAAAAGGTCATTAAAAACATATTTGTGACTATATGTGTGGGAGATGAAAGGGATCGGGCTGTAGGTGCGAAGCGGTATAACTCAAATCAATCAAGGGGAGCTTAGAAGAAAGTATCTAGATGGAGACAACGTGATTTTAAGCCTACAAAGGTATGATATGGATATTCATTTCTTTTTTTAGTTTGTTTTGAAACTCAAATGCATGTTACCAACAAATTAGGACTATCCAAGACGAGAAAATGCTTTGCGACTTAGTAGAAGTGTTCTAGGTGATTTCTAGCCATGGAAAGAAGGTGAATGACTCAAATTTGTGCTTTCTAGCTAGAAATAGGTGTCTAAATCTCAAGGGGAGTGATAGATTGATGAGACACATCTTGAATGATGTTATTTTTCTTGCTAAATTTGGCTTTGAAAGCACCGAGAAGCTTTTTAGGGATTTATGCCTCAAGTATGGTATGAAGAATGAAAATATGTCTAGTATAGCTTGTTTTAGGCCTAGAGATAATGATTTATTATCAAGAGAAGCAATATAATGCTTTGAGATGCATGGGACTAAAATTTTTGCATGATGAAGATGTGAATGACTCATTTTTAGATTGTTACAAAGTTTTAAAGAAGCTCAAAACATGCTACAAGGTCAATCTATGCATGTTTTGTATGTTTATGAGGTTGGAAATGATGTTTTTGCTCCTACCAAGGTGATTTTATGCTTCCTTCATGACTTTTTGTGATGATCATATGTTTGAAGTACTTCTTCTAGGGGAGCTTGTTGTTGCATGCCTAAAATGAAGGTTAAATTCAGTTTTGAGTAAAATTCAAGAAAATGGAGCTAATTAAGATCTTTGGTTGATGTTTCCAACCAAATCATGAAGGTGTGATGTTATGAAGGGAAAAAGGTAAGCTACATGTATTCCTTTGTCATTAATTTAAAAAGGGGGAGAATTTTAAAGTTTTTTTCATCAATGAAAAAGGGGGAGATTGTTGACATGTAGGCCTACTAGGTGTTTTCATTGATGAAAAACCACATTAATGAGAAGTTGAATTATGTATGATGATTTCATTATGTTTTTATGGTGCTAACATATTGTTTCATATGTATATCAGCTCTTCTGATGGGATTTAGTGAGGAGTTCTTGCTCTAACAAGCCTATACATGTGCCTAGGAGGTGTTGCTTAGCAGTATGAGCTTCTTGGTTTCTTGGGAAGCATGTTGACATGATTTCTAGCATAATTTTAGGGTACTTGAGCACATGGTATAGGTACATGCAGATCTCTATGTTACAAGTTCTCTTAGAGGGAAGGTTTGCATGACCTAGAGGAAGATATCTTGTAGGTATGAGAGCATGATTTGAAGGTTGAGGAAGAGAATGATAGGTTAAGGAAGATTATAGATCATGTGTGAATATTATTAGAGATTTGAAAAGTGAAGAAAGAGAAATATATGAGAGATTTAAGACCTAGTGTGTGAGCTAGGGTTTGTGAGTTGAAATTGTGATCTCCATCAGTTGTGGCAGCAGACAAAATTAGAGTTTAGATATCTTCAGGTGGCTTAGTTTTCCTGTCATCTTTTGGGGTTTTAGCCTCCTTGTGGAGTTAGTGCTTCACTAAATTAGGGTTTGGTGCTCCTTTCCAGGTTGGTGTTCCTTATGGGGTTGGTGCCTCACTAAATTAGGGGTTGGTGCTCCTTGTGAAGTTGGTGCTTCACTAAATTTATTTTGTGTAATATAAGTAGATTTTTAGTGGGTTTTCTTCCCCATGAGGGTTTCCCACTTACATATGGTGTTATTATGTTGAGTAATTTTTTTCTCTCTTTTGGTTAATGTTGCACATCTTAAAAATCTCATATGGTTATGAATGATGTATGAAAAATATAATGGATGAATGTATGGTTTGGTAAATGAAATAAAATTAATTGTAAGACTTATTCATCCCCTCCCCCTCCCCCCCCTGTCCTCGAGTATCATGTTCTTCCAATAGCATTTCTTGTAAATTTTCCATAACCATCCTTAGACACCCCAAAATTACATGCATTTTCCTAATTCACATCCTAGTATTCATCCCCTTATGATTAATTAATCATGTACATTAAACCTTGTTAGAAATAATTAAATTAGTCCTCAACACCATATTAGCTAATTTAATTATCATTTATTAAATAAATGGTTAATTAATTATCTTGCACATTGTAGCTAATTAAATTATTTACTTAATTAGGAAAATACACCTATTTTCCTAGTCAACTGCCACTTCAATATCCTAGTTAAATCTACTTGGACTCCACTTCCTCATTCTAGTTAAATGAACTTGAACTACACTTCCCTATTCCACTTGGAATCCACTTCTAGATTCCTATAAGTTTGGGGAAAATTGGGTTGTACGTGTAATTTAATCTCATAGATGTAACTTCTACCATTCCAAATGGTTATTCCCCTTAAAATATATAACCTGTAGACTCAGTATAATTTCTATTCCTAGGAAATTACCATAATTAACCTAGAGCTTAATCAAACTTGTATCCACCTTTCATGGTCCTACCCTCAACTATAATATGAGGCCATATCCTTCAAAAATCTCCCATGGAGAATTCCTACAAGCTTTGAGGAAATTGTATCCAACTTCTACTAATTTGACATCTACATCCTTGTGCATATAAGCTCGTAGTATTTGTAAATCCCCTTTGGAGATTCATATCAAGATTTTCCACAATCCAAATATCAACAAGATCAAACGAGTCCAAAATATTATATGATCTTAGTTGAGGTTTGAAAGAATTACTGGAGAAGTTATAATAGTTACTTTGTTTTCTTTTATCTTTTTATTTTCATTTTCACACCATCCTATTCATTTATGCATCTATAAGTCTTACTTTAACAATAGTGGAGCATGTATACCTCCCAATAGTAATTGGGAACTTAATATTTGTTTTAAGGTTCCCTACAAGTAGTTTGTGCACATTAGAAAGTTGTCTAGACAATTCAATAAGTGCCCACTTATCATCCAAGTACCTAGGCAACATATATGGAGTGCCTTGGAAGCCACTCACTCTTATGTAGGTGAAGAACCTAAATTATATAAAATAAAAATAAAACTCACTTATCACTTTCCTTACCTCAGAAAATCTTATATATTACTCCCACTCTTTCCTGAATAATAAAATAGTAGGTGCAAAGAAAGCATCATGAGCTCTCATGAAGTCGGGTCCCCGATTTTCCAAGTTTAGTTGAGGGTAGACATCACAGGACTCGAAGCTTGAAAAATATTTCATCCTTGGAATACCTGGAATGAATTTGTGGCATGTTATATTGTATATAAGGTAGGATGTCATGTAAAATTCACATCTTTGTTTTGATCCTTCCTAGATTTACATAGTCATTCTGATAAGTTGATCATGGATGGATTTGCTAATGAGTTCATCCCAACAAATATTATCCTTAAAAGTGAGGATAATTTGGATATACCAAAACATCCACTCCTAGAATTAATAGGTAGAGCTCAAACCTATCATTCTTATCAATAGGTAATGAGGTCCTTAGCCTCAATGAAATATGGCATGGTCAATTTCTTGGGAATCCTTGTTTAAGAACCCCTAGTATTTAGAAACCAATGATTGTTCATGATCTTGGGAAATGAATCATGGTGAGTTCCCACATCTCATTAGTTGATTCAATGGTTATGTCTATCACATCCTTTCTTCAATGAAACATTAGTACCATTTTAAATGTCTCTGGAGTTAATGAAAGAACTTTGGCATAAATTTCATCAAGTACTTCCATGGTTTTAAGGTTGTAATTCTCTACACATGCCCATATAAATTCAAGGCATTGAACTGAAGGAGGAAAAGTAGAGGCCAAAATAATTCCACTTACATCACTAGATGTTATTAATTCACTCTGGTCAGGAGCATGAACCCTTCGAAGAAAATAAACTATGTCGGCATTACCCAAATTGGTATCGGTTACTTCATCTATGTTTCTTGTGGTATTAAAAGTGACATGGATATTAGCTAATTTGATCTTCATCTTTTAATTCAAGGTGAAATACATGGTCTTGATGAATAGGGGACAAAACCCAGTGTGAAGGAAAGATAATATGTACTCAAAACCACCCAAAACCCTTTTGAACAATACATGCACAAAAGTATCGGCCTTGGAACTTAAACATCCATACACAACTAAAATATCCAATTGTAAATTAAACAAGGGCATAAATATGACAATTCTTATTCAATATAAATCTCTACAACTCATTCTCAAATTTTATGGCTTTGATTCACTTTCTAGGGCTCCGAAATGCTTAATCTCGGTGAAATATGATAGCAAAGTGAGATACTTAGTCAAAATTTTAAACATATTATTCTATGCATGAAACCCATTAATAATGGAATCTTTAATTGTTCTAGCACAATCATGGCCTTTGATTTATAATCCAATTTTAAATGTGAGACGTCCATGTGTGCAGAGATATGGTGGGGATTGGGAATGAGGAAGTAGTTTGCATTTTCGCAGCAAGTATAAAAATGAAAAGTACAAGGCATTGCGATACGCTCAATCTCAAGATGTGTTGATGAGATGTCGCATGTCTAGAGCTATGGGGAATAGTTCACGAACTAGTAATTCATACATGGTATTATATCAAAACATTTAATAGGTAATGAGAACATATAAAAATTGTGATTTGATACATGGGAAAAATCAGTACCAACACCACCCTAAAGAAAAATGATTTCTCTATAGATATAATTATAAGGTCCTAACTTAAGTCCAAAATTCCATAAAAAATTACTACAATTGAATGTATTGAGTTAAAAGTATAATGGAAATATTTATTAGCCAAAGTATTGATCCATCCTAGTGTTTCACCTTGGGGGGAACCAATAATTTTTCATAAAAGGAAGGATGGGACACTTAGAATTTGTATTGATTAAAGGATGTTGAAAAAAGTAACCATAAATAATGGCTATCCCCTACCCTATATTGATGAATTTTTATAAAATGTGAGGAGGATTTGAATGATACAAGATTGATTTAAGATTAGGGTATGATCAGTTAAGGATGATGGAAAGTGACATATCAAAAAAATTGAACGGGATATGTAAATTATGAGTTCAAAACGCTTTGCCTTTGGACTCACGGAGATGCACCGAAACTTTTATGAATTTTATGAATAGTGTGTTTAGAGACTACCTTTATGGATTTTTTTGTCTTCTTGGATGATATATTGATATATTTTAATAACAAAAGAACATGTTCTTCACTTGAAGATTATTATGGAAAGACTACGACAACACAAGCCTTGTGCTAAGTTGTCAAAGTGATTTTTTATTCAAAATGAGTACAATATTTAGGGCATATCATTATAGCATAAGTAATTTTAGTTGATCCAATAAATATTAAGGATATTATGGAGTGGCCTACTCCTAAAAATGTACATGAGGTTCAAAATTTTACAGCACTTGCAAAGTTAGTATAAGAAGCATGTAGAAGGGTTTTCTAATATTGATGATCCTATTACTTCATTGCAAAATAAAGGAAATAAGTTTTAATGGATGGAAAAATGTGAATTCCAAATTTTTAAGGATAAGATAACATTTGCACCAATGTTTAAATTTTAAGATCCAAATAGAGAATTTATTTCTATTATTGATGCATCCAAAGTGAGGGATTTGGAGGTGTCCTAATGCGATATGGTAAAGTATAGGCTTATGAGTCACAAAAAAGTAAAGAAGGGGAGTTGAATTATGCTCGACATGATCTTAAGCTAGAAACTATAGTACATGATTTGTAAATGTGGAGACATTTCCTCTTAGAAAATCCTTTGTGCTGAAAATAGATCATTTTGGATTATATTACATATTCTCTCAACCTAATTTGAATGCAACGCAGCAACCTTGGTTGGAATTTTTGAGTGATTGTGATTTTGACATAAGATATATTAAGGAGAAATAAAACAAACTTGTTTATTCCCTTAGTAGTAGGTGATGCATAGCGTTCATGGCCTTGGTTAGGACCACTTTTTGAAAACATATTTTGAATAAACTATCTTTAGATGCTTTTTATGGGAAGGTTAAATTTGTTTTGAAAATTTATAGTCGATATCATAGATATGATGGATAAAAATTGGATACATATGAACTTAATATATTTCATGGTAAAATTTATGTACCTAACCTTCATGGATTGAGTATCCTAGTATTGGAGGAGGCACACAATGCTCCTTATTCATGTAATGCAAGAGTTAAAAATATGTTAGTTGATCTCAAACAATTGTACTTTTGCTTGAGCATTAAAAAGTATGTTTCTTTATTTGTTTCAAAGTTTGTGGAATGTTAGATAGTTAAATTTGAAAAAGTTCATTTAATAGGATTTTTATACCTACAAGAACCTCATAAGTGGAAGTGGTAGCTTATTAGCATGGATATTTTTCAAGGACCTCCAATGTCCAAGAACAAACGTGGTTTCATATTAGTGGTTATGGGTAAACTCACCAAAGTATCCACTTCATTCTAATAATTTTAAAGGAGTATGTGCCCATTTTGGAAAGGATATTCTTTTAATATATTGTTCATTTGCATGGGGTTCCTAAGAATATTGTTTTTATTGAAACACTCACATGACATCTAGGTTTTAGAAAAAAATTACATACTAATCTAGGAAAAAAATGAATTTTAGTACCTATTATCACCTAGAGACATATGGTCAAATAGAGAGGGTGAACCAAGTCTTGAATATATGTTTATGATGTATTATATGGATTAATGGTACACATGGGAGGAGTACTTTCCTTTAGTTAATTTTCTTACAACAACTCTCACCATTTGAAATTAGGTATGAATCCCTTTAAGGCTTTATATGGGAAAAAAATTTCATGCCTATTAGTCTAGAAATGATAGAGTATGGGGTGAATATTGGTCTTGACATGCTTAGGGACATGATAGTGAATATACATGCTTAGGGACATGATAGAACAAGTGAAACTAATAAGGCAATGCTTGGTTAAGGTTGTAGTTAGACATAAAAGCTATACATATAGAAAAAGAGTTCTGACAGGTTTGCATTTGGGTGATAAATTTTTTCTAATGATAAAACCAAAGAATATCTCTATAATGTTTTAGAAGCATTCCAAACTATCATCTCAATATGTAGGATATTTCTATCTTCTTGAATTGGTCAACCTAGTGGCATAAAACCTTTCTTTACCTCTAGCTCTATATTAGTCCCTACCACATGGGTTGAATGGGTCCAGGGGAGATTATTACATCGAGACAAGATTTTTCTTTGTAACCAAAGGTAAGTGAGCATAAAATTACTTTTGCTATTCCAGCTTCAGGTTTACGATGGGGATAATTTTAAAATGGAACACACCATTCTGGCCAAGATCCCTAGGGGAAGGCCAAACATTGATGATTTTCATAAATGGGCCACCAAAGGTGGATGCCCCATGGTTCTATGGATATTGTGAAATAATCAAATACCTTATTTGTAATCACCTAGCTTTAAGATAAGATACCTTTAATATCCTAGCTAGAGGCCCTTGGTTTATGGAGAGGGCCTTGGTGCTAGTTCAGAACTAGAAACAATGATTTAATCCCTAGGATGAACATATGAGATAATTCCCTATGTGGGTTAGGATTCCCGATCTACCGCTGGAATACTTGGGAACTTGAGGTGATTAAAGGAATTTCCAAAGGGATAGGTGACCTCATTTTGGTTGATCCTACGACAAGGGAAAGGTCGATACTATTGCATGTAATATTTTTGTTAATGTACCTATGGATAAGGAGCTTCCTAGAAACGTAAAGATGAAATCTAAATAGGAAGAATACTAGTAGAATATTGATAATGAAACAAGCCCATTACTATTTCTTTATCATCACAAGGTGGGTCACAATGCCAAGGCATGCACTAAGAATAAAGGGGGAAAAAGGAAAATAAGTTGATCTACTAGCCCAAGGTGAACCATAGTAAGAACAAGAAGGGATAAATCTAAGTAGTTAATGAATCCCTAGTAAAGATAACACCAGAATCGAGGTTAGGAGACATAATAGATTCAAAAATGAAGAGGTGAAGGAACAATTCCAACTCCAAGAGGAAGTCAAGATCGGTAAATCAAAGGAAACAAGGGATGGAGTAGAAAAGAAGGAATGAATCTTAGAGAAAGAGCATATTTTGGATTCACTCATAGTAGAGGATACTTGTGGTATCCCAAGTTTCTTTTCCAAAGGATGGAAACTATCCCCTTTCCTCTCAATAATCAGTTTCACTCGATTGGGTTAGAGGATATTGACCTATTTGAAACATTCATTAGCCCAAAATCCACACCAAAGCCACTTTTTAAGAAATTTCATAAAAATTCAACACCCACAATGGATGTAGGAGGATAAAAAAATAGTGTGGTTAGACCCCAAAAAGAGTTACCAGAGAAATAATATCCAAACAAGAGGTAGTGGAAGGCACTCAAAGTAACTTGGCATATGGTAAGAACAAAACTAAATTATTTAAATGTTAATACAATCTTGGGATATCATAGGGTTAAACAACCCATATAAGTATAGGATTTTATACGATATTAGGAAAAAGAACAATGTTGATATACTAATGATCCAGAGACTAAGATGAAAGAATATAGATTTAAGGAGATCATGAAGGTTTTTGGAAAGAGGAAAGTTTCAGCTATGTTGAATCTATAGGGGCTTCAGGAGGCTTATCTTGCTTATGGAATTAAAAAATTGTTGAAGGTGAGGTTCTTTTCTAAGGTAGACATCACCTAGCTATGTTTTTTAAAGAAATAGCTACAAATAAAAGATGGATCTTTTCTAATGTCTATGCTCCAAACTCAGTGGGGGGAAGGAAAGAACTTTGGAAAGAAATCATTTCTTTTAAGATCATTTTTAGGGATGGTTACTATATTATTGGTGGATACATCAATACACCTCTTCTTCCTTTAGATGAACATGGTAGTAATATCTATTTCTTTGAGAGTATGTAAGATTTATCTTTCTTCATAAGTGATAATGGTCTATTAGATCTACAACTCTCTTGATATAAGTTTAATTGGTCAAATAGATGTATAGAAGAAGAGTTAATTCAAGTCAAACTAGACAAATTTATTAACAATTTCCAATGGGTCCATAAACATGTTTCATATCTATCATCTATGGAAAGAATTGGATAAGATGATAGGCCCTCATTTTAATATTTGATGAGGCCCACTGTGAAAATGATACCTTTCAAATTTGAAAAAATGGAACATGCACCTGATCTGCAAAAGAATATTGAAGAATGGTGGAATTTATTAGTGTGTTGGAGAAGAATTTATAGAGTCACTTCAAGACTAAAAACCATAAAGCAAAATATTAAAAATGGAATAAAGAAGTGTTTGATGACATCTTCTTGCAAAAATTAGAATCAAGGAGGAATTTAGAGTGTTTGAAGAATTTATGGAATATGGAGAGTGGGAATGCCGGAGAGAGATCAGAAAGAAATTTTCTCTTAGAATATCACAATATCTTGGCTAAAGAAGAGATGTATTAGTGACAAAATTCAAGGATAAATTGGCTAAAGGATGGTGACCAAAACACTAAATTCTTCCATGTCTCGACTACTATCAGAGCTAATAGAACAAAAATTGTGGAAATAAACAAAGAGGATGGTTCTACTACAGAGGAGGAAGAGGAAATTTAGGAGACCATAATCTCATACTTCAAAATCCTTTATAAGAAAGGAATCCTAGCTGAAGGGAGAAGGTTAGAGAATGTGTTGGCTATGTTTGATGAGGTTATTGAAGATAATGAGAACCAGTCTCTCTTGAAAGTGCCAACTAAGGATGATATTATAGCTATTATTTTCTTGATGGAGGGAAACAAAGAACCAGGGCCATATGGGTTCCCTCTGTTCTTTTTTAGATGTACTTGGAGATTTTCAAGAAGGAGGTGGTTATGGCTATCCATGACTTCTTTGTTTGGGGAATGTTATTAAAGAAATTCAGTCATACCTTCCTATTTTTTATACCCAAGGTCAGTGGAGCTAAGGATCTCAAATATTTTAGACCCATCATCTTATGCAATACCATATATAATTTATGCCCTAATATTGTTTCTTTTAGGTTGTGTGTGTGGTGTCTTTGCATAAGTTTATCTCACAAAACCAAGGAGCTTTTGTACCGAGAAGACAAATTTTGGATAACATCATTTCCATCCATGAGACTATTCATTCGGTGGAAAAATAAAAAAGAGAGGCCATGTTGGTTAAACTTGATATACATAAGGCATATGACAGGGTGGAATGGGATTTTATTAAGAATATTCTAGCCAAACTGGGCTTCCATCCTAAATTTATCCATCTGATTAAGGAATGATTTTCTTCTCCTAGGTTTTCTATCATGATAAATGACAAGCCTCATGGCTTCTTCAAGGCTGAGAGAGGTCTGAGACAAGGAGATCCCTTGTCCCCCTTTCTATACATCATTGTGGTAGAAACCCTTAGCATATTGTGTTGTTATTCTATGAGGGAGGGTAGACTGAAGGGCATTAAAGTGGAAAATAATGTGGATCCCATAAAATTGCAACAATTTTTGGATGATTCTTTCCTCTTAGGATAGGTGGAAGTGAATGAATCAAGAACACTAAAGGAATTCACTAAAGAATATGAAGTTGTCTCATGTCAGTAAATTAACTTCCACAAAATCTCATGTTTTTTATAAATGTTTAGCAGGAGCAACAAAATAGACTTGCTGATATTATGGGATGTAGAATCAAAGCCTAGTCAGACAACTATCTTGGAATTCCCTTGTGTGGTAATAAGATTCTTATGGAGTCATGGAAATTTCTGATAGAGAGATTTCAAAGAAATTTTTCTTCTTTGAAAGGTGCCCTCCTTACCCAAGCTGGTAAGGCCTAGTTGCTTCAAAGCTCTATGCAAGGGGTGGCTATCTATGTTATGTCTATTTTCAAAATCCCAAGA